>VZTN01000888.1:58456-76583 GCA_013400515.1 Erpornis zantholeuca
CACACCACACCACACCACACCACACCACACCACACCACACACACCACACCCACCACACCCACCATACCACACCACACCACACCACACAGCTCGGTGTCATCAGCAAAATTGCTGAGGGTGCACTCAGTCCCACTGTCCGTGTTGAACAGCCTCAGTCCTGATGCCACCCCAAAGAACAGCACCCATCACTGGTCTCCACTTGGACATTGAGCCATTGACTGCAACCCTGCGAGTCCAACCAGCCAGCCAGTTCCTTATCCACCAAGTGCTCCAGTCATCAGATCCATCTCTCTCCAGTTTAGAGACAAGGATGCTGTGTGGGACAGTGTCCAACTGAGCTTTGCACAAGTTCAATAGATGACATCAGTTGCTCTGCCTTTTCCACCAAGGCTGTAACCCTGCTGTAGAAGGTCGGAAAATTTGTCAGGCACAACTTGCCTCTAACGAAAGAAAGATCACAGCTCCTCCTACTCTGTTCAGATAGCTCAATGAACACCATATATTTTTGTTCATTGTTCATTTGAGGGCACCAAACATTTGCAAAAGGTGTGAGTTTTTGATGTTGCTACAGTCATTACAGTTTCCTCTTGTATTTCCATACAATCTCATTAGCAAACTGTAGCTTTTGCTCGATGTGTATTTATTATCAGGTGACTATTTTATCATCAAAGTATATTTACTGGATGATTATATTAAATTAATTGAAAAATTATGTTTCTTGATAGCAAATACAATAGGAAAAATATATCGAAAGTTATTATTTACATTTTTAATAATATTTTGCCACTGGCATATGATATAGCAGTTCAAATATGCTGTGGCTTTCCAGTAAAGTAATCTCAGAAAAAACAGCACAAAATTCCTCAAAATAATCTAGGTGAGTGTTAAATGATATGCAGGAATAATACCATGCCAAAATGAAGACAAGCCTAAGAAGAAGACAACAAAGAAGAAAATCTAGGTGTCAAATCATATTTGTGGAATCTATGGAAACCTCATCAAAGTGAACAGGATTTGTATCAAAGGCAGTTTTTGTGATGTCCAAGTGAAATTGAGTAAATGTGCTTTGAAATCTATGTCTCAACAAGACTAAATAGCTCAATGTGGGGTTGTAAAAGAACAACAATTGACAGCACAGGCTTCAAATCAGGTACTGCAGCTGCCATTTCAGAGCTTCAGATGCAGAACAGGATGACAGCGAATGTTTCTGAAAGGCAGAGAAATTGGGAGTGGAACAGCGGCTCTCAGTTTTGAATGCTGTCTCTGGATATCAAAGAAAAAAAACTACTGATGCATAGAAAATACAGCAGTAAGTATTGCAACTAATCTAATGCAATAACTTTTCATGCATTTTGATAGTGGATGGGAGGATCAAGATGGGTCAGATCACTGAAGAATCCTTTTGTACAATAAAGATCATACCACAGTAGTAAAAAATTTAGGATGCTTTCAGTCCTCAGCCACAGACCCTTCATCTTTTGTAACATTCTGCTTGTTGAGTGAAGATTTTAATGAAAACAGTATTTCAGAATTTCCTTCCTTTGTGAGTATATGTCCTCACCTTAACCTTATTTTAACATTGTTTTTGTGTGGGCGTTTATTGTATTGCAGAGTATGGCAAATCTGATAAGAGAAAAGCAACAACTGAGCCCAGTTTTATTGTATCAGAATGGCTGAAATAATTACATATCCTGGAAAACCTGGGAACTTCTGATCCTACTTTCAGACACAGAATGGATACACAGTTTTTGATTACAGCAAATACTCTTGCAGTCCAACACAAAGCTGAACTTCACTTGTATTCTCTGATGAACAATCAACATGGCTCATTTCCTGGGCTTTGGGAGAAAAACTGTTTCTTGCACAACCCAGTGAACTGAGAATAATAGGAATGATATGCTTGATGACAGCAGCAATATAGAATCTAAAAAATATCTCAGAAGACTGCACTTTTGAATTAAAGTATGAATGTCTTAGGGAGAGCACACAGGATGTTTGATCCCAAAAGGTTTCTTTCTTTCAATGCCCTATAAGCTACAGCTGTAGCTGTCACAACCACCTATTACTTGGATAGTTAATTCTCCCCATTCTAATCTCTTTCTCCAAAGATCCCAGCAGTTATTAAAAGACAACGAAACTCATTAATTTATGTTTCAGTCTCCAAAGGAAACTAAATTATTTTCTTTATCTAAATTTTATTTTATTCTCAGCTTCTTCTCATGCCTTGTAATACAAAAAAAAAAGTGTAATTAATTGAGTTTGTTACTCCATAGGATGTAATGTTTTAGATATAATGGAAATATTATTCCCATTTCTTGGCATACGTTTTCGAAAAGAGAGTTTCTTCTGCTGTCACCATAAACCAAATTATTTGAGAAATGATCCATGCTGATTCTACCTCAGTCTGTCAGTACCAGTCCTGAAGTTCAAAAGCGGTTGGATGCTACAGAATGGAGGCCCTCACACAACAGGACAGTATGACAGCAAATCCATATTCTTGGAAGGTATATTCAATCCCTAACACCTCGCCAGCCTCAGGTACAAAAACACCTGTCCAATTACTTTTAATTTATTAAGCACGTTCATACTGCTAGCTGGATTCCCATGCATACCTAGAGGAAAACCAAAGAAAATTGGACAATTGAATGTGAGCACAGCTCCTGGCAGCATGCACCAGAGAAATTGTTCACTCTGAAGAAATAATTCAAACTTACAATATATACAGTTGTCTGTGGGGACTTACAGCCTTTCCAGAGTTCTTACGATGACAACTCATGTTGACATATATTTTCTTTAACATTTACATTTAAATAGGTAATCCTACCACCAAGAGATTACAGTTTAAGACACACCCTTTACAAGCAATCCTCTTCAAAATTATTCCTAATATACTTTCCCGTGCTTCTGGTAACTGTCAAGAATTGGCTTCATATCAAATGAAATATTGGTCTGGTTTAATACAGCATTTCCTGTTTGAATATTTAACTAATTCCATTATTTTCCCCAGGGCTTGAGTTTTCACTGGGAAAGCATAATGCAAGAGCATCCAGTGAAGGCTGTTTTGGTGCTCATTTCCTGAGTCAAATCAGACTTCTGGGAGAATTAACCATTTAGTTTAGAGACCTGCTAACTCTTAAAGTGGTCAAGATATCTGTCTTCACAATTATTTGCTTCACAACCCTCACAGTAGAATTTAGTTGGAATCACTTGAAAGCTTGTTCCATAAAAACAAGGACTCCAAATTTCCAAACTGTTACCAACTGAAATTTCTGACAAATGTTTCTGCATGTAAAAATGAACACTCTGTATGTATATATGAAAGGAAAAAGAGACTTGGACAACACACAATACATTTAGCTCTTTAGAAAACAGCAAGGCTCCTTAGGACTCAGCTCATTAATTTTCCCAGAGAGATATGCAATTGAAATTCAGTGAGAGTTAAACACTTGACTCCCTTAGGATCTTTAAAATCCCAGATGAAGTGATATTTAACTAATTCCCACACTAAGAGAAATCAGTCATTTGGCAGAACCATGCCATCCGATTGTTGGTCACTAGAACAGATTCAGCCTCCAGCACAGGATTTAATGAGATCGTTAGAGAGCTCCTGTGTCCCGTCCCTGGGCACACAGGAGCTCAGAGCCATCACCTGCCGTGGAGTTCGAGGGAAGGGGTGCAGTTGGAGGAGCCTCTCACTACCTGCAGCAAGGTTGTGAGCGTGCATCCAACTTCCCACAAGCACCTTTTGTTTCTCAGAAGCTTGGATATTCTACATATTAGAAACAATATATTCTTTGGGTGTGACCATCCTCACACATCCTATAAAATCAATGAAATTAGACCTCTCTCTCTGACTTGTATGAAATAAAATTAGACTTGTATGGAAATGACTCTTAAATAGCACGAGTTTTTCTCCCCTTTCCCTGTCTCATTTTTGGTGTCCTGGCTTTGCTGCCAGAAATTTCTAAACTGGTGAGCTCACTCTCCCCCTCCTCCTTCCCTTCCTCCTTTCTCCCGTTGCCCTGCCCGTCGGAGGGTTTCAATGGGCTCCTGCAGTCACTCGGGCGGACAGCATTCCGTTGCCAGGCAACTCCCTGAAAAGAAGCACATGCTGCCGCGGCGCAGACAGAGCGTGCCCGTCTGCTCCAGTGATGCTGTGGCCTAATTTCTACCTCTCTTGTGCTGGACACAAAAGGGAACATCTCCAGAGTTGAGGGTTAGGGAGTACTGAATTATCTGCACTTTTTTTGGTGTTTGTTTTTCCCCGCTCTCCTGATCGGATGCATCCCCTTCCATCTGAGGGCCCCCAGAAGTCATGCATGTCTAATGTGCATGCATGCGTTTGGGACTGCTCTCTGGGCTTGCAAAATACTGACAACTTTCTCTTAGCTTTTGGCTGAGTTAATAGTATTTATGGAGATCTGTTAAGCTTCCCTGTAGCTCTCCACAAGGGCAGTTTTGCATGTAAATTCTCAAGGCCATTCATCTTTTCCTACCTGACTCTTTATTGCCTGGTTGTTTGGGTTTTTTAAAGGCCTCTTTAGGGAATGCAAGTATAGACTTTCTTATTTTCCCTCCTTTCACCATGCTTTCCTGGGAACAAAGAACAGCAAACTAAGAAATTCTTTTGGTTTTTACACAGTCTGAAGAAAGACCACTGCTTTATCCATGGATTTAGTTTTGGACTGCCTAATCTTCTCAAAAGGCAGGCCCATACGTATTCAGATTCTGTGGTTTGAACTCAGCCCTGCAATCACAATCCTCCACTGTCTGTTACAGACAGTATTACCAGAAGGTAAAAAACAGCAGTCAGATAAGAGCCAAATTTCCTTACATCTACAGCTAGCTTCCTTAAATTTCCTGTTAGCATGTTTTTCATAGGAAGATTACTTATGCTAGTTGCCTTTTGTCAGTTGTGGTACCAACTCAGCAGCTCACTCAACCTGCAAGCAAATCCGAACCTCAGAGAGAAGCTGCACTGTATTCAGCCTGACAGAGTCTAATATTGCTCTGGTGCTCTGGGTATTCCAGCAACCTTCCCCTCACTTCTGGATCAAGTCTGAAGTCCCAGTCCTAATTTGCAAATCACTAATTTGGTTAGTGCACATCTACTTTAAGGGCAGCCAAGAACCCTCATCCACTGATCCCTGGAGTCAGCACTGTACTACAGATTTCTTCCAGCACAGCTACGTCAACACAGCTGTGACAAAGCATAACTTCCAGCTGCCACTGCCACATCACCTAGTTCACCCTTCTTTATGCCACCAGGGCAGCACATCTGTCAGCTTAGTTTTTGTGCCTTCAGAAGTGTCCTGGAATTGAACAGGCAAAACCCAATGGCATGGGAAAACATGTAAATCGCAGATGCCCTGTAACAGATAAGGCCAGGGTTGCTGTCACTGAACACATTATAAGAAAGGTCCTGTAAGACACAGAGATCCAATAGCTCTGTAGAAGAAAGGTTCCGGCCCAAATGTTCCAATTTTTCCTGATGGCAGAGTACTTACGGGATAGCAGACATTTTTCATTGCAGTGTACTTAATGTGTGTAGTGCTGTGGATAAGATTCTGCCTATTTTTTTCTATCTTTTGCTTATCTCCTACACAAAAAATCAGAACTGTTCAACTGTGTGGCAGCAACAGCAAACTGAAATGCACTGGTAAAGTCTTATCTTTTTGGAGAAGTGTGCTTTCTTCAGTCCCTGAGAGTGTCACGTACTAGGAAATCACCGTGTTATTTACAAAATGTTTTGAGATGGTCTGGAAAGAGAGGTGCTATATACAGGCACAACAATAGTTAGTACTTGCATGACTCACACACACACAACTTTCAGTATTACACAACTCCTCAAACATCCCTCTTCTCCAAACACTCTCTATAAGATGAAACACATGGGATGTTTCTCCCTCAAAAACACAACAGCAGTAAAGAAACAACAAAGTGTCTTAATATTTCATTAAAAATTCACACTCCCATTTGAAGTCAATCTGAAGGGGAAAATAAGGCCCCAGAACTGCTTCTGGCTATGGCAAAGCCAATGAAAAAAAAAAGAAAGAAAAGAGGTGATCCCTTGCCAAACAGGTAATGAACTAAAGAATAAAAACACAAGCCAACTTGCCATACAGACACCAACTTCTCACTCATAGTCCAGAGGCAGTCCATGTGTTTTCCTATGTATTTTTGGATCCTGCATCAATTCAAGATGATACTACAGTTTGGCCCACGGCCAGAAACTGGCAAGTGAAATAATATTCCAGTCCATGCACTGTGAACACACAGCTGGCTTCAAAGGGAAATGGACTAATCCTACTTCATTTCCCTTCTTCAGTATGTGTTTAAAGAGCTTTGGTGCGCTGAAGGAAATCGACCAGAATTCATTAGTTCCCTTCTGATTCAGCTCATTGCTGCTGGAAAGGGAAACAAGTCGGAATTGCAGGATCCTACTCAATTTCCTTTTGGAGCAGACTTTAAGCCAATTCTGCTCTCAGTTGTACACACACAGGTCTTCACTAATGATGCATAAGTTCAAATGCAATACCTCTCAAAGGTGCCTAAACATATGAAGACTATGAGGCGAAGAAGAAAAATTAAATAAGAAGAAAAATTAAATAATAAATTGGACTTTGTACCATGGATAATTTTGGCTGAGAATATTCCTGAGAAAGAAACTCAGAAAATTGGGAGAACTACTAGAAAGAGACACAGGAGTAAGGAGAGACAGAAAAACCCAGCTGAGGCTAGGAAATGATCGCAATGAAGGAAAAAAGAATAATAATTTTATAAATACTTCACATACATTTTCTGCTATCCAATGAAAAATTAGAGCAAACTAAAACACTGACTCTAATAGCTAAAGCAAATCCTAGGGATGATTTTGATCATGTTTGGAGGCAGTTTTGGAAATGGAGACATGAAGATAAATCATTTGCTCTGGACAGAAAGTTTTTCTTCCTGCTCATCACCAGATCTCTCAATTTGTCTCTTCAGAGTTCATGTCATATTTTATGAGCCTATTTAAGGTTCTGGGAAGCAATAGGATTTCAATTATTCCAGGCTATATCCTGTTCAGTTTAAGGCCACTGCTTTTGAGACAATATGCCAGAATCAACATTTTTCCAAAGCAAATCTACAATTAACCACCTAAGCAGAAACTGCCTTGTGACAAACAAAGCAGAACAGAAGAAAACTACAGGGTTCATGATGGGACCATGGCTTCACTTGAGTCAAATAAGCACAACATGTAAAAATTACTTCTTGTAACTGCAGTGAAGACAAAGAAGTATTATTGCTGTAATGAACTGTCTCTTAAGCTTGAATTGTGATACTTTAAATAGTGAGCAGCCTTATGAATTTGGCTTCCCCACTAATTACAAATCCATTAGCTTGAAGCAGCATACTGCAAGGAAAATGGGACCTGGAATTGAAATTGCCCAAAAAGCCTTTAAATTATCAACACTGTCTCTCAGATGAGTGACTCCAAACTCCTTAGGTTTTAGCAGGTTTTATTGTCTGAAGTTCTAGGGGTGTTTGGGGAGCTCTATGTGACAAATTAAAAATTTGATTCCTTACCAGTTAGCTGCAGAAATCCAGTACAGACACAATTTATATCCTGCACTAATAGCTTCTCAGCACAGGAAAATGAAGGACAATTAGAGAGCAAGTAATGGCTCAGCGATTCTGTAGAACACTGTACCACCTACAGAGCCAGTTAAAATGAGATTGTTTTCCTTTGTGATTCTATGTCAACCTCAGCTTACAGCTTTAACTTTTATCATTAGACCACAATTTAAGATGTTATTCAACCCACTCTAGAAAAAGCTATATGACATTTATAATTTACAAAGGCTGACAGCTTCATATGGACCCACTGGGATAGACACAGCAATAACAGACTATCTGTTCTCTTTGCATGTACAACTTATTTTCTCACTCCAAAGACAAAGGTCGAATGTCCCATCCCTCTTTAGTTGTAGTGAATAGATATTGTACAGGAAGAAACCAGTCACCACTTGTGGATATCACAAACAAATAAATACTTGAAACAAAGACATTTCACAGTTCAAACATTCAAAGTGAAAACCAGTTTATTAGGCATTTTCCTCATTTTTACTGTTTAACATGCTTTAAAGTACACAACAGTAGATCATACAAAGGTGATTCTAGCTCAATGAGTTCAGCCAGTATATTTTTTAATCCTTTTTGTTTGCCACATTTATGTCTCTGTTATTATTATTCTTGCTTGCTACGCTGATTACACTCAAGGTTTTCTTTTGTATTGCCTTTGCAAAACCAGCACTCTCCTCCTTCCTACCTGCCCAATTTTGTTGTCTCTCATAAAGAACCATTTCCTTTTTTTAATGCTGTGCATACAAATGACAAAGTTCATTTAGTATCACCTCAGAATTCAAATTTCTCTCCAAACTGAGTAAATTGCTCTGGAAAAAACTATATTGTAAATGTAACTAAGCCCTTAACAGAGACGAGAATTTTGTTTTTACTGTCAGAAATATTTCAGCTTGCAAAACACATTCCAACAAAACCTTCCCTTGATTCCTAATGTAAAGAGCCATGGGTTCCTTTTGTGAAAATAAAATTGAAGGGAAGAATGAGAATTGTAGTTCAATAACCCACCCAAGCACAGAGTTGCTATTTACAAATTGGAGTAAGTGTATGCAAGGAGAAATGGGCTCTTGGAGACATAACAGGAAAAGAAAACTTCCTTTGATTTAGATCAGAGATGTCTCTTAGACTTCATCTGGGAGGCAGTGAAATACTGAGGGAGAGATTAAATGCAGTGGCAAGAGGTAGAACACAGTGACAGAGGAACACCTGCCTCTTCTGCCATTCCTTGACAGGTACCAAATGACCATGCTTGTCTGCAAGCAGGATTTAATACACTGTGGAGGCTGACACAGGCTGTCCAGTGGAGGAAAGAAGGGAAAGGAAAGCAATCAGGGAGCCAGGAAATATCAAGTCTTCCCACTGTGCACTGCACACAGAGCAAATGCTTGTGCAGACCACCCTGGCCACTGCATGTTGTTTGAGCAACTCATCCTTTTACTTCTCCACAATTAGGAAGGAAGGAACAGAGACTCTGGACACTACATGGCCTTACAGTGACCTTGGTAATAGGTTCTCTGGAAATACATGATGGTTACTTGAAGTTACAGACATGGATATATCCCCTGCATTCCTCAACCACATATCCTAGTGCCAATACCTTTTTTTAGACATCACAAACTAAGGAGAGCTAGATGATTCCAGGATAAGAGATTTGCTATCTACAAGAAGCTTAACCTGTGACTTTGTCAGTATTATCCCATCTCTTGATTCTTCAAATATAAAACACCACAAACCACTAGCAACATCCTCTCTAAACAATACAGTCTCGTAAGCATGAGTTTCAGAATTCTGACATTTCTAAAAAACCCACATATTTCTCAATTAATTGCCAAATGCATGCTTTAGTAATTGTGCCCAAACCAAAAAAAATGAGTCTTTTAACAGAAAGTCCAGTAACAAAACTTTAAATGAAAAAAAAAATGTATTAAAATTTTCCTATTTTCTTCAGCCTTGGATTAAGCAGGTGTCTATTTACAAAGGATTTAGGAAGACTCCAAACAGAATGCAGCCTATTGTTATGCATTAAAAAAGTGAACTTTCTATATGAGAATATCCTCGCTTGCTTCACTGTACTGTTCAAAATATGTGATATGTATCTACTGAGAAATGTGGAGAAATGAACCCACCACAGCTATTAGAAAACGTTGTGTTTGACACTAACCAGTCCAGCTGGCTTCTTTGCTTTCTCAGTAGCCTTTGTAGCTTCCGTGAGTTGTTTTCTAAGGTCTTCCTTTGGCTTGTCATGTTAACAGCACTAGGAGAGGAAGAAACAAAGCAATTTTAAAGCCTGGTAAGAAGTACTTCATGTGCTATTAACAGTGACTTTCCCACTCCCAATTCCATTCTTCTTCCTCTACAAAGTGGGCCGAATCTTTCAATTAAAATCTGAGCACTCTTCAACAGTCAGGTAGATCTCTGAGAAAAGCATTCAAAATGAAGTCCTGAGATGTCCTGACCTCCTGAAAAGCTCAGAGCCACATTCTAAGAAAGCAATGAGGAGTCACTCCTTAGCATGTTGAAATCTACTGAAGTATTAGACCACAAGACAACTCTGAGTACTTTCACACCGGGAGCACAAAGTGTTAATCACAGCAGTGCCAGTCTCCACTTGCAGAAAGCCCAAGTCTACATCTTCTCAGGATGATTCACCCTATAGACAAACACCTTTACAAACTGTGCCCTACAGGCTACTGCCCACTGGCTCTTCCTCAGCTCTTCATCAGGCTCACTTCAGAGGATGCAAACCCTTATCAGAGGAAATCACTAACCCTTATCTCTGCTGTATGTTCACCTGAGCATTTCTCACTGTGTTTCAAGTTAAGGTAACCAGGTAAACAAACACCAGAGCTTGGTGACCTGGATGACCTTGTCTGGAATGGACAGGGGGGCTTAGAGGAGTAGTTCAGTCTGAGAATGTGGCTTCACACCGAACTTTGGTGTAAATGCAGGTGACCACAGAAGCTGAGCTGTCAGACGTTTCTAGGAACAGCCAATCTCTCCTAGCTCAGGGTCAGAAAAGACTTGCCCCTGGCTTACTGTTAGGTATTCACAAAGGGAAACTTGTAGATCCTCAGATTCTTCATTCACATGATCTGGGGTTTTTTTCTGTATCTTGATCCTTCAAGTGATAAAAACTCGTACCCAGTTCTTGAATCTAATGCTCAGTTTTGCTAACTCTTCCTCCTCAAGGAAGGCAGCTGAAGTTTTAGCTTTGTGCTAGTGTCTGTCTTAAGTTGACAGCCCAAAAAAAAAAAAAAAAAGCCCACCAGTCTTTGTTAACTGATTAACTACAACAAAGGAAAAACCACTGCAAACCTGGATAAGGGACACAGCAAATTGAAAGATAGACATTTTAAGTATGTTTCACAAGGTGTAACTTAGTATCTTTCATATTTTATTTTTCAGTTAGATGGGTTGAAGTCTACAGATCATGGAACCTGGAATGTAACTACAAAAATTTGAAAATCTTACAGACAGATCTTGACAGTCACATAGTCAAATCATATACAGCAGCCAAGGAAAATTAATAGGAATATCCTCTGCAATCTAGTAAAAAGCGTAATCTATCAAGACCTGAGAAACTGTATCTTCAGAAAAAAACAACCACCACTGCTGTCAGGTAATGTATTTAGTCATTCTGAATGAAGGCCAGTTAAAACAAAAACCTATTATGTAGATTTGCATTTTCATTTGTTAAAAGGAGATGGGAGATGTCAGGTTAATCACTATTTTTCTGTTTCTCTGGTACCAGCTGTTAACCATATAATCATAATTTTAGGTATTAACAAAACAGCGAAATGGGGAGGGGAAAGGCCCACAGTAGCACTACAGACCTACACTAGCAGTTCTGTATGCACTCCCAACAACCTTGAACACCATGAAGTTCAAAAATATCTGCAAGTGTTGCTCAACAGACAAGAGGAGAGAGGAGGCACAGCAGTGAAGGGTAGCTGCAGTCTGAGCAGAGTGCAGGCCATACTGGTGTCCCCAGCACGGTACTAGGCTGCATGTAGGCTGCATATCTTTTAATCATACTAGTTGCTCATAATTGCAAATTCAGATCATATTCTTCTTACTATCATTAGAAGAAAATAAAACCCCACACATTTCCAGAACTCAGGATTGCATCACACAAAACCCTGACATGCTAGGTTTGCAAAGTGAGGTGTTCAGAATGAAAGCCCAGATCTTATGGAGATGTGAGGTACTTTGCACTCTGTAATCTCACTGCCTGAAAATTAGAGGAACTTGAATTTCTAGCTATTTAGACCATTCAAAAATCTCATTTCAATTCTGTAGAAACTAATCAAATTCAATCCCAAAAGCTATATTTATCAATCTGTTCTGATCAAATTTTAGGTTTATCCTATTTCTTACTGACATGTGGGAACCATCCATAAAGGGCAACCAGTACAGACATTTGAATGATAAAACTTTGTTTTGATTTTTTCCCCAAAATGAAAATGACCATCCTTCCTTTGTGCAAAATTCACGCAAAATATCTATAAGCTGAGAACAAATACAAGCAAAGAAAAAAATCTCCCCAAATTAAATGTCAGCAATTAAAAGTAATGTAGAAGAAAGAGTATGACTTTTATAATTATTCATAATTTTACTCATTATATAAGTTGTATAATATATAATAGATACTCAGAATTTGCTGACTATCTTTGTCAAAATCTTTGTCAAAATAAAATCTGATTTTTCTTGTCGTGGTGAATGCAAAGGCTGAAGTCATACCTAATTCAAATCACAGCACTCTAGTGTATGAAATTATCTCATTTTACAGAACGAGATGTCTGTGGTGTTTGCCTGGTAGGTTTGAGAGAGAAAAGCTTGAACTCTAATTACAGAGTGTGCAGAATGACCCACATTACCTTCTGGCTAAGAACAACTTTTAGAAAGCTTTAGCAGTTTATCATCACTATATGGTAATGATGACTTTTCTCAGACACAAAGAATTATGGTTTTTATCAATGGTTCATGCCAAACCCAAGTCTTAAAAGAAATCAGCCCAAAGCAGGTGCACTGAGCTGTCAGACCTTGAAATTTGTTTTGAAACCAACCACCTGTTAGTGTAATTGTGTAGCTGTTTTTCCTGGCTTATGGGATTTCAGTTCAGCTGTTGTTCTCATGCTAACGCTTATTTCCTCTAGGAATCAGTCTGTCCCTTTACACCAACCTCCAAACTTCTGTGTGACTCTCTTCACAGTCTGAGCCAATGGATATATGCAGAATGTCTCAGGGAGAACCCTTGACCAATAACACACTTTGTTTACAAAATAGTTCACAATTGCTGTAGGAAAATGTCTCAAAAATAGCATTTAACATCCTCTGTGACACATTTAATCCCTTAGTTGACTCGTCTCTGCTTCTTGTTTGTTTCAGACAGCAACACTTACTTTTAATGGGCAATCTCAAAGATCAGACTTAGTGCTGGTGCCTGACTCACATCTACTGATAACAGAGCACTGTTCCTGCTGCTGAAACCAAGTCTGAGTCAGGATTCCCATCAAAACTTTCTGTTTCTAAAGGTTAATAAATTCACCAGAAGTTGACTCTGGGTTAGAGGTCAGCAAGGATACCGAACATTTAGCTGACAAAATCTAGAAAAAAAAAATCTGCCTATGTGTGAGATAAAAGTGTAAAAATTATCATCAGAAGGACAATGGCTTCAGATGGTTTTTGTAAATGAAAAATGTCATGTAAGAGAGAACAATGTCCTTGTGCTTAAGGGCTCAGCCAGAACTGCATCCCTTTATGCTCCACTTTGCTGTTTTCAGCACCCTTTGGACATCAGCCACCCCAGAAAAAGAACTGGACACTTGGGTGAGAACAATAGCTGAGCTGTTCATGAAAGATCTCCTGTGCCAGCCAGTCCCACTCATCTGGCAGCTCCACACTGCCCTCAAGGGAGGGCCATCATCAAAGTTACCGTGTTTCCCTCAGTTTCCCACTGGCAGGAGAGAATTCCTTGGCAGTAAACACATAAAGAGAGTAAGAGAAATATAGCTGACATAAACATGAAAATGTGTATATTTCATGACATAAAAAAGAGTACAAAATAAATTATAAAGATTAAATATTTTGCGTGTTCTTATTCATGCACAAATAACTGCTATCCCCATGCCTTTTTCAAGCGCCATATAAAGGAAACAACAAACAATTTATGGATAATAGTTCATAAATATATGCAGCACTGTATGTCCAATGCACACAGATATTTCATCATGTAAGACATGACTACTGGGTTTATGCATGATATGAAATGCGAGCTGTCTGCAGCTATTTAAAATAATTCTGGGACCCAAAAAACTGTTGACAAGATATCTCCTGTTTCAATGTATTGCCCATCCCTGGCTGCAGAGCATGTTGTCTTGTGTTTATCAGAAGGAACACTTCCAAAATGCTTTGAGAAAATCAATTGTTATCATTGTCTTAACTTAAAAAGACTACACCTTTGTATAGAGTTCTGTCAAAAGAAATCCTGCTGCTTATCATAAGCACGTACTTCCCCAAAGTTCCTGTTTTTTTAGAAGTTTTATTAATTGCAAATGTTGTTTACTAGAGGAAAACCGTGACTGAAGCTCTAAAACAAAGAGAATAGTTGCAACTTTAATCCTTTCAATAAGCCTTTGTTTCCCATTGACTAAAAACTTCCTAAAGGAAGTAGAGCTGCGAAAATCCAGGAAGGAATTAGATTTGCCAAATTCTGTTCCTACTTGGATTTAGATGCAAAGGCTTTGTTATTCATTGTACAAATGTTTAGCAAAAAAAGAATGATCAATTACAAAAATACATTTTTGCCAAGGTTGAAATTATTAATAGAAGAGCTTTCCCTATCACAGAAGGCACACTATGAACTCATATAACTCACAAAATAGATAATATATTAGCATTTTAGCTGCTCCTGCATTTTTTTCCAATGGTGTGGTTTTTTTCTTTTTGTTATCTAAGGCAAACTTGGATACTGGCCTGACAATCATACAAGAACCTAGATAAATAAACAAATATGGAAAGGAAAAAAATCAAAGGCAACCTCTTAATTAAATTAAGCATGCTTTGCGGCATCCAAAATAGGAGAAATCTTCAAAATCCATTTCCATGACAACAAGTAATTGCACATGGAAAAGTGTGCTATTGTGGCAATAAAGCTGAATTCCCTGAAGACCTTTCAGAGACACTACCAATTTGTTTTGTATTTTTTTTCCCCACATGCTCTTTTTTCTCTGTACCACTTCACGCTCTCTAGGTTTTAACATGCCAAACAAGTAGTGACTAGGTAAATATGTTCTTATTTATTCCATAGGGAAGAGATCCTTTTAATTTCTTCTCCTAAAATAATTTAAAGGGAATTCTTATCTCCTTCTCACCAACAGAGTGCATATTGCAACTTTTGACTTCCTGGCCAATAGTACAGTGGAAGATTAAAGAATATTTGAGCCACCATTTTTGTAAGATGCTATGTAAGGACAGGTTATAGAAAGTGCTGAATACTTTTAGCTTCTTGTGGTTTCAGCAAAAATGGTGTTTAGCATATATAAGTAAAATCAACTCAGTATTTGGACATGACAAAGGTTTGGCCAAGCTTAGCTGGACCGCTGAGTTGGAAAGGCTACATTGTTTCAGTCACCATCAGCAAGTGCTGTGGTTTAACATGACACCCAACTCTGTGTGCTGCTGGCTCCCAGCATCCCGACACAGGCTGGACCTGAACTCCAGCCTGAGCAGCAGCAAATGCCTCCGGATTCCTAACGAGACAAATTTATGGCTCTGCCATGGAAACGCCCACATAACATTTGTAACTTGAAACACATATAACTAAATCTTGGAATTGCTTTGGTTTAGGGTATTTCAGGTGCTAAGGCCTAAGTCTCAAGGATATATTGGACATAATTATTCACAATATCTTAAATCTTCCTCTATGATTTTCCTTCATATAATAGAGATATGTGGGGTACATCTCCAAAATCACTGAAAAGTGTTTTGATAAGATCAAATTGTAAAAGAAGAAAGATGTGAAGCGAAGAGAAAAAAGAGATTTCTACATTCCATTTTTCATCACAACAGTTGACAAGCCCCTCCCTCCCTTGAAGATGGGAAAGCCAATTTTAATTTAAACTACAAACTGTTGACCAGGCCTCAGCTTGGCTTTGCAATTCACTATATGCCTGAGGGATAAATTATTTAGCATTAGCACATGGTATGTCATGTCTTGTTACTTAAGTGGAGTATGGCCTCCATCCAGCTGCACCCCCGGGGCCCCCCGATTGGCTGTGGGTGATGTCATTTCCATGTGCTAATCCTGGGCCAGGCCCCGGGGGACAGCGCTGGTTGCTCACCCCAGCCCCTCTGCCTCCCAGCCGGGCCCGGCTCCGGCTCTGCTCCCACTTATCGCTCCCAGGTTCACCGCAGGTACTGCCCCCATCGCACGACTGTCGATACCGCTGCAGCGAAACAGAAGGTGCGGCAGATGAGCGGCATCGCCTGCACGTGGTGTTTTGTGTTCTTCACAGAACACAATTTTTAAATTTGTAATAAATTTAGTGAGTTGGAGATGGGAAATAAATTTTTGCTGCAGACCCAAGCTAAGTGGAGAGTTTCAAGGGGTTTATTTAACCAAATACTAAATTACTCTTAATTTATTTTTCTATTTTCAGTGTATTACAGATTTTTGCTCAAAAAATCCCATTTCTATGCTGCAAGACAAAGGGATCCAGGAGAAATTACCTAAGAGCATGAACTCTGCAAAATGCTTCTTCTGGAAGTTTGGCAATGGAATAATTAGCTACAGTGCCCCTTTAAATGGCCATATTTTGGTTTCAGTTAACACCCTCATTATAATAAAAGGGGTTTTCCTTCAGAACCACCTTCAGGTTATTTGCCCCAGAGGAAATACTCATGCTATTCACCACTGGAAGGCTCCCAGCACAGAAATAAGGATTACAGGGCTGGTTTCTTTTGATTGAATTTCACAGCAAAGTCGGTGAAATGCCAAGAATTACAGAGCACTGTGTCGTGCAGATGGTACTGTCTGCTCCGTGGCGAGGCACAAGATTTGCATCTGTCTGTTGGTTCAGGTTCAGGTTGAGCAGTGGTTCTACGTGACAGGTAACAAGAGACACAACTGACACTCTGAGCGAAATCCACGTGCTTTGTTACTGTTACATTAGCATTTAAGCACAGTACACAATACCCCACCGTTCGTTTCTTGTGGTGAGGAATGAAAACTGACAGTGATTTGCCTTCTCTGTCACTGAATCTTAATAACTCTTTGCAACAGTGCATGAGAAGAAAGGATTTTGTGAAAGCTGTGCGGTCTCATGGTGAAGTGATAATTCTCTGAGGCAGAGGCAGAAGGGGAACTTTGCAAGGGGATTCCCACGAGAAGAGATGCTGAACCAGTGCAGTACAAAGCGCTGCAAAATAAACAACTGTAGGACAGGAAATGAAGAACTCTAATCGATACCACAAAAGGGATTAGTTAGTCAAATGTGAAAATTCAAAACTGCAGTTTAAATCAGGACCACTAACTCTTTCTCGCCCTGCACAAAATAAACAATCTATGAATCTATAGATTCACCAGCTGCATCCAGCTTTGATTTCTGTCATTTCAAAGCTGGCACCTGCAGCCAGCCCTGGCTCAGAACTGTAGCATTGCTTCAAGCACCCAGCTGGAGGGAAACACCTGCATTTGCACTATTGCTCATCCTCTCAAAACTACCAGACCTACTTGTAGCTAACTAATAAACAGCTAATTATAAACAGGGTGGACTGGGCAAGGGCTCAGAACTGCTACCAGGGTAAGCACTGGGAAGCCACGTTTGCTGGCATAATAGAACAAAAGTGCATTTCGATTTGGCTCCACACTCATTAGTTGGCCACCTCACAGTCCAACATGTTTATATGCATATAAATATCTTCAAGGCATGTGCCAAGAGGATGGTGCCAGACTTTTTTCAGCGGTGCTCAGCAGCAGGACGAGGAGCATTGGCCATAAACTAAAAAACAAAGTTTCACCTCAACACAAGGAAGAACTTCTTTACGTTGAGGGCTGCAGACCACTGGAACAGCTGCCCAGGGAAGGTGTGGAGTCTCCCTCTCTGGAGACACTCCAAACCCACCTGGACACGTTCCTGCGTCACTGCTCCAGGTAACCCTGCGTTGGCGGGGTCTTGGACTGAGTGATCTCCAGACGTCCCTTTCAACCCTAATAATTCTGTGATTTTCGGATGTTACCTCTGGCCACACCGCGACGGACTGTGGAGCATGGCGAGCGAGGACCAAACCCCCCCCGCCTCTGCCCTGCCCAGCCCAGCTCCGCAGCATTTGCCTCAGCATCAGCGCGGAGTTGGAGGCGCCGAGACTTATCAGGACAACAACGTCTCTCTGAAAGAACGGCTTCTGAGGGAAGCAGGGAGCCGTCAACATTGTCCCAGCTCCGCTAGCAGAGCGGGAAAGCGGCACCGCCCTCAGCCCGCCCTGAGGGCACCGCCGCGGAGCC
>VZTN01000888.1:76593-98016 GCA_013400515.1 Erpornis zantholeuca
GGGGGGGCTGGGCCCAGGCGGGGTTTGGCCGACCGGGGGCATAGCTGCCTTTGGCTTTACCCTGCCTGTCCTCCCACTCCCCCTTTTCGCCGGGCCCAGCCTGTGGTTCCCTGAAGAGCTCTGTCCCACGAGAAACACCTGGGCTGCCCCTTCCACAGCAAGGAGGGGGCTTCTGCTGGTCTGGCAGGTGCTTCTGCCTTGTACTTGAAGATCACACAGCAATGCTGACAAATTGTAGGCCAGTGTTTCTGCGAGAAGAAAAAAGTACTAACAATGAGCATCAGTTCATTTTGTTGTAACTTTTGCTTATTCTTGCATCAGCAATAAGGAATTCCAAGTATTGGTGGCTTCCCTAAAGTTATAAATACGCCACTGTTAATCAAAAGCAGACAAGCAAAGACCTTCCCCAAATAAAGGATTTAGTAGGAACTTCGGTTCATATATTGAATAGAATAAAGTAAATAAACCAAGGGGTTTTTATTTGGAAATGCATGTCTTTATTGGGAAAGAATTTTGATGTTTTGGTGAAAATGCTGCCTTCCTCTGTGCCTTACCTGGCAGATTTTGTTAACAGTCAAGCTCCACCAGGCTGTGAGAATTACATGTGATCTGCTGGATTTCTCAGTATATGGGAAGGAAATGTGTAATGTATCTACTTATGTAGGACTCAGATATTTTTTGCAGGAGTAGGGTCTTTATAGAGATAATCACACTAACTTTCTGTGTAACAAGTAATGATCCTCATGCATGGTTGCTGTTGTTGGAATTATTTTTTTTTTCTTTCAGGGCACAATTGTCTTCTCTCCCATGTGTATCTCTTACGAGTCCAAAAATGCATTTTTTTAAATATAGCTAATTATTTTGTATTCCCGCAGTTAACTCTGTGATGATTTTGTTTGGTTTTTTTGTGTGTGCTTCTTTGATATGTGTTTCTCACCTCCGTTTTAGGATTATGCTAAGGAAAGATATGGAGTGTCATCAATGATACAATCCCAAGAGAAACCAGGTCAGTTGAAAAATAAAAAAAGTTTTTGCAAGAGAGGGGGTGGGAAAGAAGAAAAAGAGAAGTTACATACCAAATATCTTTAGTACTTCCTTGAGAAATCATTTACCAAACTTTTTCATTCAAATCCCACTGGCTTTTTTTCCCTTTATTGGGATACATTTGGCACTTGTGAGACACTTGCATTTGGAGTGCCATGTCCAGTTTTGGACTCTCCAGTGCCAGGCAGACATGAACATTGTGGAGCCAGTCCAGTGGAGAGCTACCTGGTGCACAGGATCTGAGGGAGCTGAGCTTCTTCAGCCTGGAGAAGAGGAAGCTGTGGGATGATATTAGAGTTAAAATCTGCTTAATGGGAGGGTGTAGGAAAGATAAAGCCAGGCTTTGAAGGTGTGTGGTAATTGGACTGGAGGTCATAGACACAAGTCGGAACAGGAAATTGAGATTAGAGGGAAGAAAAAAAAATCGTGAGTGTGGTTGGATATTGGAGCTGGATTCCAGATTGAGAGGAATCTCAGTCTTTACCCTTGCCTGGACCGTGCCTTACACACTTTGTCAGTTTTGTGTCCATCCATCACTGCAGGCTTTTTAAAAATCATTAAATTATTATTCTTTATAATGCACTGAGTCCTGAGATGTCAGGTTTTTTCTGTGTTTGGAGTAAATTCTGCTGTGACTTTGTACAGCAGTGCTCCCTCTCTGAGTATGATCTGTCTGCTTATGCAGCCTTCCATTTCTTCCGTATATGAGCACCAAATTCATTAATATTGGATATTAATATTTATGGGTTTTATGAGTCATACCACTCTGAATTCAGGAAATCCTGATTTTCTCCCAATGGGGAATTGGCATTCAGAAAAACTTAGTGGCTAGAGAGCAATCTCCCAGGCCAATATCCCAAAAAATATTAATCTTTGTATTAAATTCAGTGCATGAAATGGAATGAGGGAAAGTAACAGACTGGCTTCTTGTACATTCTTCATAGTAAAATGTAAAACAGCAACATCATCTGTGATTAGGTGATTTTTTTTTCTCTTTTGAATGGTTGTTTTGGTTGATCCCCCTGTAGGAAGGGAAATGCAGAATATAGGGAAGAGGAGCAGTCACCAGAGCATTCATAGGTTGAAAACAACTGGAGGGAAGCTTTATAAAAGCAATGTAACGAGACAAGAAAATCAGCAGAGGCTGCATTCATAGTCATTGTTGAATCAAATACATTCTAGCTGCCAGAGAAAGGAGTTGAAATCACATTGGAAGCAGGCCAGCTGCTGTGTTTTCTCTCCTATATTTGCACCCCAGAACAAACAACTGTGTGGGGGACCCAAGCTGGCAGATTGAGAGGGCAAATCAAGTCCTGCTTTCATGGAGAAAAGCCAGCTATCTCATATTCAAAAGAAACACTCAAAAGTACTGGAGAAAAAACTATGTTGAGAAGGAAAATTGTGAAAGCAATGGGAAATTATATGAAAAAGACTGAGTGTCATATTTAGTTGTGTTGTCCCCTTGACTTTTGATCTTTGTTTAAAAAAAATTTCTCAGTGTATGGACAGTGTTGAGTGGGTTTTCCATTGGGCTTGAAGTGCAACCTACAACACTCCTGCTATTCTGTAATTGTAGAAAGTGGTTATCCAGAACACCAAAACTGGGTAAAATAAAGAACAAAATACCTATAACAAAGAAGCTGAAGATCAGCCTAGTCCCTTCCTTGAGACTAATGCACTTTTATTTACAGATTCAGTAGTTTCTGCCAGGGAGAGCCCTTGCCAAAGGCTTCACGGGAGGGTGAGATCATCACTTGTCATCAGTAGCTCCTCAAAGTGTTCTGCTTGCCTTGGGTGTCTTGGAGGAGCTGCTGCTTGGGACAGGGGGTGGAGGGTAAGCAGAAATAGGAGTGTTCCCATCTTTCTGAAGTGTATTCATTTTGTTTTTGAAGGCTTGGGGTACCTGCCATTTCTTAATCACAGTAATTAATGGTGATATGAGGTGTGCAGCCCACACAGCTTCTGGTGACCAGAGCCGTCGGGCAGCACAGCCTAGCCCCCAGTGGGAGCTCAGGGGAAGCTGCTGCAGTGGTGCTGCTCAGCTCACTTGTGGAGCTCCACTGTCCAGAGGACACTGGCTGGACATGGGAACTCACACAGCGTACAGTGATCAGAACAAGTTATTCTTCCTTTCCAAAGAGTATGCTTATTGTCTTTTTGCCATGCTGATAGATTCTTGTTTCCCTGCAGGCAAATTAAATCTCTTTTCTCAGGTTCACAACCTTGTTTCTCCACCCTGCTCTGCTGAGCTCACACACACCTGTGTCTTTTTTCTTGGCCCACTTAAATCCTTCTTCTGCTTATGTTGGCTGCCCTGGCTATCTGCTGTTCTTGCTTGCTGTCATGTCAGGTTTTTAAGTCCTTCCTGCCTGCTGGTAAAACTCCCTTTTTTGCCATTCCTTTTTCTCCCTTCAGTCCCTTTAATCTCATCTACCCTCCTTGGAAGCTTGCTTTCATCTAATATTGCTTTTGATTTTCAGGTTTTTATGTCAAACTTGCCTTCTCTTTTTCAAATTTTTCCAGTACTGAAAAGATGCTGGCACTTCACAGAGACAGCAGAAATATTGATCACAGTGTTCAAAATTCCGTGATGCAGGATAAATTATCTTAGTAAACAGGCTGATGTGACAGGCAGGGAATGGGGTCTGGAGGTGAAAAAGTGTTGTTTTATGTATCCCACACAGCTTGCTTTTTGGACTGGTATCCTCTTTTTGCATGTTTAGAAGAGGTTAGAGTTCTGAGAGAAAAATAAGGATATTTAGTATGTTGGAAAGAAGAGATTGGGCTATACATTAAGGAAAAAAAAAATACAGCTTCCTCATAAACGTGTCTGCAAGTGGTGGTAAAGGTGAGATAGCCTGAATACTGACTTGGCGCAGAAAGTGTAATTTCAGATTTACAGAGTGTTGTGTTTGAACTTTGTTTAAGGTCTGTATTCCCTTGTCTTCACTGCAACTGTAGCACAGTTAAAGTAATCTTTTATTTTTGCACTTAGTTCATTGGCAAGAGGGCAGAAAATGTAAGTACAGCTTGCATTTGTGAAAGAACAAGTAGACGATCCTCTGAAAAGTGTTGGAAGGGCAAGAAGTTTCATTTTTGTTATGGAAGAGGTAAAAATGAACTGAAAGGAACTCAGGTGAAATGCTATGCAAGAGTGCAGAGGGAAGACACAATCTGTTGATTGGACAAGAGCATATGAGTGACAAAGACAAATGGTTGCTTACACTCACAAATACAGGCAACATCATGACCTACTGGCATTTTAGGAATGAGAGAGAAAGAAGCTGAGATTTGGGAAGTGTGGGAGGAGATAAACAAAGTGGTGTAGTTGCTACATCCAACTCGTTTCAGTGGGACACACTGACAGGAACAGAGGCAGTGGGCACAATGAACATCAGGAAACTTTTTTTTTTTTGCTGTGAGGGTGACCAAGGATTGGTACAGGTTGCATAGGAAGAGTTTCTCTTCTTGGAAATACTACAAAATAATCAGAACATGATCTTGGACAGCTGGCACTGTATCACCCTGCTTGTGAATGGAATTGGCTGGGCTCCTCCCAGCCTCAGCCATGCTGTGAGTCTGTGGTCTGCTGTTGGAAGAAAAGGTTTTATGATGTCTCCTTGTGGATATTTTTACCCTTTTTATGAAAGGTGAAATAGTTTTTAATCATTAGTACAGTAGAACAACTTTTGTGTTAAATGTGTCTTGTTTATTCTTGGTGAAACATGAACCACTAGGTATCCAAAAGACTTTAAAAAATATTTATCTAATGCATTTGGCTCCTGAAACACTAAGGATCCATAAAAGTTGTGACACCTCATTCTGTGTTTATGCTTGTGCCTAGAAAATGTCTTATATTTGTAACAATACAGTTTCAAGTTGAAATATCAAACTCTTAGAAATACTAAAGGTTGTAGATTGTGATGGTTTCATGTTTCCTATAGTATGACACTGTTGAAGTTTGAATATCAGAAGTTGCTGGTAAATGATAACATCTTCATTCCCCTTTCTCCCTTCCCCCTCACATGCACACATACACACTTTATGAATATATTTGAGTCAATTTCCTATCACATTTTTCTTCCACTGCACTTCCATTCTGTTCTGGATTTGATATGTGTCTGAAGAAAGAACTGCATTGCCCTGACATAAGCTAATAAAAGTTTTCAATCCCCTAAAATCCCCAGTGCAGAATAATAGGCTTGCAGGGCAAGCTGTGACTGGTATTGAGAGACACAAGGAAGGAGTCCAGAACAGCAGATGGTAACCTGGAGTGGGCAAAAGTTGGGTTTTTTTCCAAAACTTTAGAAAAGTTCTGGCAGGAAAAGTCTACAGTGGAAGTGTCTTAGTAAATTTAATGTTATTTTGAAATGAGGGAGAAGTTTGTGAGGAAAGAATTGTGCAAGGAATAGTAGCATGCATCCAGCATATTGGCAGCTCATAAGGGTTGTATACAATTTTTAAAGTCCCGATTTATTTAAAAATATTTTCCTTGATAACTTATGTTCCCCTTTGTTATCCAAAATTTGTCCTTTCCAAGCCATGCATTCCTGTTGCTATTTAGCTTTTTAGCTTCATTGGATTTGAAGGATTCTTCTGATCAGTCCTGTCTCTGACAGTGATAGTTGTGCTTGATCATGTTGTCAAACAGATTTTCCTAAAATAAACGTTATCCATTTTACACAATAATACTCTTGTTGCTCCAAAATGCTATTGTTTTAGTGATGCCTTAAATGGCTACCTAGAAACAGAGATTTGACAGGAATAAAGGAAAAAAAGGTTCTATTTATTAGAAAGGCCTTCAGGTACACACTTTGGGCTCTAGAGGTCCTGCCTCAGTGGATCCCAAAATGGACGACTCCAGGTCACAAGTGTTTCACACTTTTATAACAACATAAATTCACCAACCAGAACTTAGCTAATGATGTAATTTCTCCTAGCTTGCCTCCCTCTTCTCAAGATTATGGTTTACAGTTTTTATGGGTGTCCTTGAAGGGCAAGTTAGAGGTTTTGTTATGTCTATCTTAGCATAGAGAACAGCATTTAACAAGCTACAGAAAACTTCAGAGTTACATTAGCAGTACAGGATTTGAAAAATACAAAAGATAAAACCTAAAGCATCATTAGTCAAAATAAAACTTTGTAAATTTATAATGCATTTATTTGTGGTTTCTTTCTGTTCTTTAGTTTAAATAGTAGTTACTTTATGGTTATATTCATCCTACTTATGTAAGGTAGATACAGAGTGTAGTCATGTCAACTCTGGGCCTTTGTTTTGCTGGGTTCAGTGTGGCAGCTTTCACCCTGCACAGTGCAGCAGGGCAGGCATCCCTTAGGCAGCACAAATTCAGACTAAGTGCAGGTAGTACAGTGAAGTTCTATCAAAACCAGTGTAGTCATGCTGGGTTCTGCCATCCGTGAGCTACAGTGAGTCTTGCTGTTGGTACAGTGCAGTTTGACCCTGCTGTATAAGTCAAAAATAAACTTGAGCAATTTAAAGCTACTGGATCAAGTAGAAGTCACTAGGAAAGGAAATGGGACCTTGTGTGTTTTCAGTAAGTCAATTATGCTGTTGATACAAAAAGTCATGGTTTGGATTTATTGTCAATTTTATCAATAGCCATGATAGAAAGTGTATTTGGAGTTTAAAGTGAAAAACGTTTTGCTTTGAAAAAAAGAAAACTGTTTTAAAATGTGTGTTTTTTCCTGTGATTCAGATAGAGTTTTGGTTCGCATAAAAGACTTAACAGTGGAGAAGGCTGATGAAGAGGTTTGGGTTCGTGGCAGAATTCACACCAGCAGAGCTAAAGGTGAGAGGCCTCCAGGGTTTTTGGTTTTATTTCCTCATGTCATTAGTACAACCTGAATGTTTATTTTGGTTTCATGACCTGTTGCTCATGTCTTGCATTCAAGAAAACTTTGCCACGGTTGCTTCAGTGTTACTTTGGTTATTTTCTTTTTCCACCTTTCTTTTTCCCGAGAGGGAAAAGGAGATTTTGATTTTAGCTGTGTGGAAATCAGTTATTGTATTAAAAGTAAATTTCTGTTTTACAGTATAGCTGAATAATGTATAGACAGTTGTAAATAATAGTAATTAAAAAATTGAATCATTCTTCTTAAGGTGTTAAGAGTTGTGAGATAAAACACTTCTAAGCATCTACACTAGAACATACTTGTATTATAAATGTATCAGTTGTTATCTTTTTTTAAAAAAAAAGCTGGTTTTAGTTCTGTTAGTTGTCATATTTGTTCTGCTGCACATGACTGTTTTCACCACACCTTTTCTTTGACAGGAAACAAAAATATGTGTTAACATTTCAGAATTCTTACTTTCGATTACCGGTATCTAATTATATCAATTTGAACTTCAAATAAGAAGCATCATCTTTCTTTAGCAAGAGGAAGGGGAAGCTCTTTCATAGGTTCTCAGCAGTGTGGGCTGTCACTCTTGGCTGTCTGACAGCCATATTTCTTCTCTGGAATCAGAAGTTCCCTCTGGAGACCAGGTTGCCATATGCAGACTTCAGTAGGCTTTGGCCTTTGCCGTTGACATCAGATGCTGACAACTGTTGTGCTGGTTTCAGTTATGTTTGGCAGCTCTGTAGATATAAATAACTTGTCTTTCCAAGAACTGACAAAAAAAGAGCATAAAGAAATTATCTTCACAAACGAAACTTAACAGTAGTCTTAAAATCGGGAATAATGCAAATTAGGGGTGAGAATCCAGTACCAAATATCATCAAAGATACCAGAATCCTTTCTCATTTTCTTAAAGTGTGTCCGTCTTAATGAGTGTCTGTACTGCAGTCAGTTAAAATAAGGAACTGCATTCAAATATATACATATGATGCTCATTTTGATTTTTATTAGGATCCATAAACTTAAGGAGCCTCTGTTATTTGCTCAGTAGTTTTGAAATGGAAATCTCTCAGTTATTTAAAGAAATTGTCAACTCCAAAAGCTGTGAAAGCCTTGGTCATTACAACATGAACTTGTTCAGACAGGAGACACTCCATCTGATTTAAATGTTACTGTTGTTACTATCAGTATATAAGTTAGAGTATCCTTATGGCTTTATTTTGAAATTCTAGGAAGAGTTCAGGCTATTAAGAGAATTCAGGATATTAGAGGCAGGTGTCTATGCAGACCTTGAAAACAATGTAAAGTTCTGTGGTTGTTCATTGCTCTCTGTATTACATCGATACATGGTGTCTTGCATGATATATACATTTACTTCAAACACCGTACCATCTCTGTAACAAAGCAATATTAACTTAAAAACAGTTGTAATCCTTCAGCTGACCTCAGGGAAGATTATTGTTTTTGATGCAGCAACACTGCTTATTTTCAAAACTCTTTAACACAACCTGAAGAATGAAAGCAAAAGGAGTTGATCATGAGCATGAATGTCCTGAATTTATTGATGGTGTCTCTTGTTACCTCTTGGTCTGACAACACAGAACAATTCTGACATTCAGGGAGTGCTGCTATGGAATGCCATATGCTTGTTTACTTAAGCTTTGGGGAAAGAATCTTACAAGAAAAGTAAATGTTTAAGAGTAAAAAGTAATATTAGCCTTTCCCACACACAACACGGCACTATTCCTACCACTGTGGAAAGGAAAGCCTTGCAGGAAACAGGAAAATCTTTCACAAAAACAAGCTTTAGTTTTTCTCAGAAACTTGAATTTGACTCCTAAATAACCAACATAGCCTTTATTTAACCCTGTCTGGTTCTCACCAACAAACAAACAAAAAAAAATTAATGGGAACAACTGCAGATTCCAGCTGTCTCATATAGCAAGTCACTCATGGAGTGTGATGGAAATTAACTGAAGGATGTGTAAAGAATGGGGTGTTGGGAATTTCTGTGTGTTTTACTAAAACTAAAGTGCACAGGGCCCTGTGGTTTGTATCATAAATTGAATAAATGTTATTTCTGGCCTTATTTTAAAGCCAGCCCAATCTACTGATCACATTTATCATTGAAAAGCCCTTGTGAGATTGTCTGGGTTTGGGCAGGCAGCTAGGGCTTCTGTGGAATGTTAGACCTGAACTAGATTTTGGGTTATGAATGCATAGGTCTATGAAACATCTGAAAATAAGAATTCCATCAAGACCAATTTAAGTACTGGGCCAAATTTTATAATGAACTGTGTAAAGTCTTCTCTTTGCTGGCAAATGTATGTAACCATCATTTAATTTATATGGCCAAATTTTTTTTGCTCTTTATACATGTTACTTCCTTACCTCCTTTTATTTCATGAGGTTTTGTGTGATTTGGTACTTTTATCCAAGACAAACAGTGGATTACCGGTTGGTCTATGTGCTTACTTTTAATGAAATTCTCCTTTTGGTGTCTTCTCTTATTTGTTCAGTGCCTGAACATTCTATGCATTATACTGTGTCAGATCTTTTTAACCATATTTCTCTTGAAACTTTTCATTAAACCCCATTCTTGTGGGACATGATTTTTTTTTTTTAATAGGAACTTAGAGTAGTTTACTCTTGCATGTGAGTAAAGTTGGAGCTATACCTTTCACCTAAACACCACTTAAGTATTTTGAAACACATGGACAAGATCCCATTGTCCAAATTTTTTCTCACTGAAATGCTTCCTTTTTCCCATCTCTTGAATTGGAAAGGCTTCTAAGCATGAGCTAGATTTGATTATGGCTGATCTTTTTGATACTTTATTTTGAATGGCTTCAGCTCTCTCAGGAAAAGTTCTCTTCCCTCTTTTAATCTTTGTGACTATGATATGAGTGAGCTCCGTTTGATCACTTATCTTCTGTGTGATTAGAAGTGGTTGCATTCTGCAAAACATCCTTTTCCTTTGTGAAAACAGCTACTGTTACTCATGGCAAACACATTTGAGTCCCACATTTGAGCAGATATTGATCAGACTTCCAGTGTTTAGGATTAAGTACAACTGCCAGACTTTTGGATGAGGATCTGAGCAAGCTGGTCTTGGTGAAGATGTCCCTGCTCATTTGCAAGGGCATTGGACTCATGGCCTTTAAAGGTCTCTTCCAACCCAAACTATTCTGTGATCCTATGACAGCAGGTCCCTTCATTATTTCACTATCTTACAGTTGAGAGATGTAGCTGTCTTCAGCTGCACATTTTTTGTTTGAACACTTTACATCATTGCTGAAACTTTGATTGTATTTTGCTAAGTTGTTTGTGACTAAAATCATGGAGACAAATTCTATCTCCTGGGAAATACTGTATCCAGCCACTCTCTAAGAAATACTGAGATGTCAGAGATGTGAGATATGACTCCCATATCTAAAGAAACTCAGCATATCATGTCCTATGGAAAAACTGTACTTTCTTTGTTGACTTGCTGCATCTGAAACACAGCCTGTGTTTTTCTAATTTAAATCTGTTGTTTAATGTTTGCCTGCAAGAAACACGTGCATCTTTACCATATTGGATACCGCAGCCTCTGGAATACAGAAATAGTTGTACTCTGTTTTCTGAACATATGTAATTAATCTTGTTGCATTTTTGTTTGTCGTAGGACAAGATCAGTTATTTCCAATAATTATAATTAATATTTAATAATATTTTGTACTAGTTTCATGTGTTTGCTTTTATTTCCATGAGATTGTGTGCCAAGGGTTCTGCATTTATTTTCTGATATTTTTTAATTAGATGGAGCTATGTGTCAGGAATGGTAATCTGCATAATTACAAATGAAAACTGCAACTGGCTTTTCAGTGTCAGTTTTCAAGTTAGGTATATGTTGCTTTTATGACATACCAAATACCAGTGAAAAGTTTGTTGTTAATTTCTGTCTAGGAAGAAGCATTTAAAATCACCATATTCCCTTAAAACTAAGTTAAGGAATAAATGATTATTAGAGATGTGAGAAGAAGTATGAAATGATGGTAACTGTCAGCTAAACAGATTAGAAAGAACTTTGTTGACTTGGAAATACCCATTTTAAAAGTCAACAAAATGCACTAAATTCTTTGTACATTATTACTAACTCCTATTAACTTCTTTTTCCCTAAGCTGTTCATGAATAAATTGCTCTTACAGGAATTTTTAATTGGGTCTTTTAGGTTCTTGTCATTCACTAGAATCAATACTCCTTTTGTTCCCCTTCATTCTGAGTGTGTGGTGTATTATAGAATGAACATTGTTGGTTTAGTCCTTGTGGTGCAAAATCAAGCCTATTTCTCTGAGAGCAGCTTTGTAAAGTGAACTCTACAGCTTTGATTTGAGAAGATGAGAAAAAACTTCTTTGAAAATAATTTAGACTTGACATAGTTGTGAGCAAAGAAACAAGGAAAAGTATGATACATTTCTTGCAGTTGAAGAAAAAGTTACTTTAAAAGTTATGATTTGTTGTTTTTCTTTTGTCTAAATACTCTTTATCTTGGAAGGCTTATTGTTACTTTTAGAAAATGTCCATTCAAATGTTTATAGATATAAGGCACAATTATTTAATGTACCTCAATGTTTGTGTATGTTTGTGTGTGCATGTACCTATACAGCTGAGGAGTTTGAAGCAGCTTTTTGGAGGGGGGGCAGTGAAGAATGAGAGAGAGACACAGACACACTCTTAAGAGCTCAGTTTATATTTAAGTAGTAAAGAATTTTTTCTCATTCACAAAGACCTCGAGTAACTTGTCCTTAATACACCTGTGTTGTTTCTCTTTGTATTCAGGGAAGCAGTGTTTCTTAGTCCTGCGTCAGCAGCAGTTTAATATCCAGGCTCTTGTGGCTGTGGGACAGCATGCAAGCAAGCAGATGGTAAAGTTTGCTGCCAAGTAAGTAAGCAATTATATCCTGTTGTCAGAGTAAACAATGGTGGGAACCAGGACTCCCAGGGGTTGGGACCATTTTCACACATTAACATCAATGCTTCGTTTGTTTTAAAATGTAGTTATTTAAATTGTCAGCTCTCCATTGCGTTGAATACATTATACTGACAAAAGATAAAATAGAGAACAGGCTTGAAATTCATTCTGAACTGCTGAAGCAGCATTCTCTTGCCGTAGACAACCTACATTTTCTTCCAAGCTGGCTAACAAAAAGTCTGGCAAGCTGAGCTTAGTGGGACACTTCATTTGGTGTGTGGTGGTGGTGATGGTGTGTGTCTGCACATGTTCAGGGCTTTTCTTCTGCCAGACATATACAATGTAGTAAATACATTTTATACTTAGAACTGATGTGAGGAAGTCCCCTATTGCAGTGGCTTACTGACTTGAAGAAATTAAACGTAGCTTCTGTGCACTGGGTTAGTCTTATCTACACCTTCTTTTTGGCACTAGGTGTTTAATGAGGGATATAAACTTAATTGTAAAAAAATTTGGTAGGGGTAATAGACTTGCCAATTGAAAAACTGTTTGTTGCAGCATTTGAATTCAGTTATTTGGTTTGTTTTGTTCCTAAAGATAAAAAATTACCTTGCCCTTCTACTTGCCTCAAGATTGTACTTTCAGGTTGTCATGTAATAAATACACCTGTGTGACAAATGTGCTTTATAGTAGAGCTTTTAATCATGTGTATCTACTTGTTCTCAAATAGAAGTGTGGATCAATTCTGTGCAATTTATTTGGTGCAGAATATGTTTAACATGTGGCACTTGAGTTGCTTCTGTGTAGTTCTTGGCACTACTCTCATGCCTGGGAAGGGAGCCCTCACCTAATTAGCTGCAAAAGTGCTACAGCCTTCAACCTTCAATATGTCAGGGAGGGGAAGGATTCATTATAGTAGAGACTTCCAGAAGCCAAGTTAAGAAGGTTGGGATAATGCTTCTGCTGATGGGGTTCAAGGCAACGGGAAAACAGAACCAGCAGTGTTTGTTGTTTGGCGGTGCTCATTGCTGGCAGTGCCAGTGTGAAACATGCTGTTCACAGGTGTTTATGAGCCAAAGTGAAGTGTTCTGTTGCTTCATGAAATGATTTGTTCTCTTCAGTGCTTGGAATCTTTGAAAAGAATTAAGTGTATAATGTACTTGTTCCCTAATTCATCTCCCTCTAAACTCCCAACAGTCTGCCTGTACTCCCTTGAGAAACTTGTGCTACTGAACAGTGGAACAACTCTTAGAGTTGGGATGCACACTCTTCTATTCTCCAGTTCTCTCCAATATATCTCAGTTTTCTTCATGGTTCTTTCCTCCACAGCCAAATTTCTTACACTTCATGATTGGTAGATCTTAGTAGTTAGGAGTTCATGAGAGGGAAGTTGGTCTTTACTCTTTTTTTCCATATGCTGACTGCCACTTATAAACCTTCTGTGATGGTTTTTTATGATTCACTGGTCTTTTCTCTACTCAATTAGTTTTCTGCCTTTTTAGTGATTTAAATTAGGTCATGGGGGTCCAGAGCTAACAAGGAATGGTAAAGAGTAGAAGAGGAAACCTGGAAAGAGTAGAGGGTAAAGCTCCTTTCTCTTCTGGCAGCAGTGAGCTGTTAAACCAAGCAGAACCTTGTCCTTAGATTCTTCCCAACTCCCTGTCATCTCCCCACTTTTCTCAGTGTGACAGACCTGAATTCCTCAGAACAGACAGACTGATGATATTTATAGTGTTGACTTTTCATTCTGCTCCTTTTTTTGGATAACATTTGGTAGCTGAATCCTGGTACTTCAGCCTCACTTACTTTGTAGCATTCATGTTTTCCTTATTATTTGTGTTTCTGCAATGTTTACATGCTCATCATCATGTTCTCAGAATGGTGTAACTGTCTCTGTTACAGCCTTCTGCATTTTCTTTTGGGGATTTGCTTTTGGTTTTTTTAACACCATTAGTGCAGTCATCTTCTCAGGATTCCTTCCCACCAGCAAACCTATTTTATTAATATCCTGCCATGCTCTCACTTTTTCCAGTGTTTCATCTCCTACAATTCTGTCTGCTCTCACCACTGCAGCTGCCTCTTGTCCTTCAGAGGCTGCTGCTGTTCCCTGACTCAGGAGTGCACATGGGGTCACTGTGTCAGCAGCACCTGAAGCAGAGCCCCAGTACGTGCCTGTCCTCAGTCACTTCCCTGCCGCCTTTCACCTGCTCTGCCATGATCCCATTATTTGTAGCAGATGAGGCAGGGCTTAGATGTCTAAAAATAACTATCCTGTTTCCCTGCCTTTCTCAGTGGCTTTTTTTATCATCTCATTTCCTACACGTTAAATGAGGAAATACACATTTATCGAAGAAAACATTCAACTTAGATATCTTAAATTTCAATTAAATTTTTAAATGTTTTCACTGATAATATAATATATTAACTATATTTTCCACGTGCTATTTTCTCATATTTTCATACTGTGTCCACAACCTTTTTAAAAATAATTTGTGAAGTTCTGGATCTTGAATTTTTAATGTCAGTTGATTAAATGATGAGCATTTTTTGTACAAATGTTCATAAATGATAAACAAACCAGTTCCTCTTTTAGATATTGGCACATGGAAACCAAGAACTTTCATAATGTTCTGTGGTCAGCAACATTCATACAGTAATTACCTCCATTATCATTAGAATGTGAGTTCTTTATAGTGAAAGCTACTTTATAGTGGTTTAACTCAGAATTGCAAAGAAATTTCTGTGAGTTTAACCATAGAAAGTTTCTAGTTGAACTTGCAAAACAAACATAGCTCAGAGCCAGCTGAGATACTGGATTGGCAGCTGTGGAACTGTTCTTCTGTCTTCTATCAGAAAAAAAAAAATTCAGCCCCATCCTCCAAGGGATGCTGTGTAAGAGAAACAGTTAATTGTCTGTTTCAGACAGCAGAGGTGCCACTTAGTAATTCGTCTTAGTAATTTATCAACTTTTTTTTTTCCATCAAGCTTTGGGTGTGGCTGGTTTTGGTTTTCTTTCTCCTTTTCTACATCAGCATTGAACCTTTCCCGCCACCCCACTGCCAGAGCTCATAGAGCCGTTGGGAGAGGTGGTTAACAGATTCGAATTTAGCTGCTCAAAAAATTTGCCCTTGCACAGAAAGTAACTTGATGGCTCTTTGTAGAGAGTAAAAATGCAGGGAAGATATTAAAATGGAGGGGAAAAATGGTTAACTTGTATGAAAATAATTCACAATGTAGAAAAATATATTTAAGTTCTTTAGCTCGATAAATTTGTAATACCAGGAAGACTGCTGGATATTGCAGAGTATTTTCTTTATCCATCTCTGTTTAATTTTTATATCAGAGGACTTCAAGAAAATGTCAAATCGCATCTGAGTTTGCTGGTGACACAGAAATGGGACTGTTAAATGTGAACTCAGAAATGTATAGCAAGCAGGGTTCGTTTAGAATGATCACTTCAATGTTCTTCAGTGTGAATTTGTACCTTTGTGATCATTTGGTCAGATTTTGTTTGTGCTCAGAATTAATAAATACACAAGTACAGAAAGAAATGTGAGATTGTGATGGATAAGTGGCATGACAGGAGCCCATGCAGTTCTCTGCGTTTTGGAAAAGAGGGATAAAATGCCATTAATGTAATACCTGCCTGTTTTTAGGCAATTCTGGAATATTTTGTCCCCTTTTGTTGTTGTTTTGTCTGAGTACATGTCAAGTTGGAAAAGGTTGATCGTGAAGTTGCAAGATGAAATGATACGTGGTCAAGCAAATCTGCCTTCTGTGAGACTAAAGAAAACTGTGTTCTGTCCTAGAGAAATTAGTAAATAATTTAAATCCCAGTCTGATGGTGCCTATGCAAGAAGGTTTTCTGCCAGTGGGGGTTCTTTACATTGCAGATATAAAGGTACGACAGGATGCAATGAACAAAGTTAGGGGAATTTAGAAGGGAAATAAAACATAGTGTTCTTAGTGAAAATTAGTAAAAATACATTGTGGATTCTGTTATTTAAAATCTTTAAAAGCAGATTGGCTTCCTTTTTCCCCAGGAGATATCTGGGTTTAACCAAGTGTTAGAATGTTGATATAAGAAATTGATCATTATATTTTTAGGATGAAGAGAATAAGTGTTTACCTGGCCTTCATGTATACAATGTCAGGTAATTTCCTTTCAGGGGACTTCATGTCATGTATACTTGCTACATTTGTGCAGACAGGATTACAGTTGCTCTTGTTGAGTACAAAATGCTTATACTCTTAACTACTTACAAAATGCACTCATTCTTTGGAAGCAAACCATCGCCTTCACTTTCACTGTGTGCTCATAAAATCAGATGAAGATAAAGAATCAATGATTATTATGTATTAAGACAATTATTTGTTATTTTTAATTTAATAATGTATTAATATAATTTGTGCAGTCTGCTTACAGGAAGGTGTTGAAGAAAAAAATCAAGAAAATACCAGAATAAGTATAGATGCTATAGAAGAAGTAAAACATTTTCTATTTAAAGTCTATAAATAACCAAGTTTCTTCCTTGGTCAAGTTTCTTGACCAAGAAAGTGTTGATTGTGATTCACTTTGGGAGGCCAGCATATAGGGTTCAGCTTGCAACATGAAGCTGTTGATGAAAGATGTTGTTATAAAGACTGCAAGAATGCAATCCTGTGGTTAAAAGAGAAAGTCTTGGCTAATAGACACGCAGCTAATTAAGAGGGACATAAGGCATCTAGTGGACACTTTAGTAATTATAAGCTTAATTCTTTTGAACATTACCTATAGAGTGGTTTACTATATAGAGAATTTTTTTATTGTTGGACTTCATGAATCTATACACTAAAATAGTTTATTTTTGGCTTAAACAATGTAAAGATATCATCTGTCTTTTCTTAATGCCTTATGCATTATACTTTCGTTTCTAGTCCCTGCTAATATTATTTACAGGTATAAATGTTGTTGTCCTACATGGAAATGGTGGTAGTTTAGCAGAATGTTTGGCAGAAATGTTTTTCTGCTACTTGTTCACTTTTATTGGTGTTTGGGGGTTTTCTATTACCAGGGGAATTTCATAAAAAATCACCTAGATGACTTATTCCTGCTGCTGTGGAGAATGTTTTGCTGTAGTTACTGGCATTTTATTAAAACATCTTGTTTCTTCTTGCAACTTGAACTGAAAATGCCATTTCAGTTACATCCTTGGAAGTACCTGTTGGGATCAAAGCTACACCTTCCAGGTTTCTGTAGTTTACGTTTGATGCAGTGTTAGGCACTTCAGACACTTCCAGCTCTAGGTCTGATGAATGCTGAGCATTCTTTGAACAGAGCACAAAACACAAGCTTTCATTCCCACACCAGATTAAATATGGAGTTTAAATGAGGAAAAGCATATTTTTTAATTATCAAAAGACAGTTTAGAGGAGATGGTGGATGTTTATAAATACAGAGATGGTCACATGCAGTAGGAACCTTCTTAGTGCTTTTGTGTGCCCAGGGAATTACTGTTACATTTGGTTACAGGGATCTACACAGTTAGGAATTCAGTTAAAATATATCTTAAAATTATTTCAAATGTAATGACTAAGGAATGCCACAGTATTAAATATGTTCTTTATCAAGAAACACGTTTTATTTGCAACTCAAGTGTAGAGATAGAAAATTCATTTTATCCTGTGTGCAAAGGTTTAAAGTTGTTATGCAAGTTTGCAAAGCAATATTGCAGTTACAGTGATGTAAAAGTCAGTTTCTTCCTGTATTTTTAACCTGATACCATTTTGCATGTCTCCAATTCCTTGCATGTTCTGATCAGAGCTCTGTACAGACTTCACAAACAGTTCTCCATGGGATCACCAATCTAATTGTGAATCCATCATACAACGTATTTATAGTTAACTATTATTTTCTTTTTCACAGTGCAAGGAGTTTCATTCAATAAGTTTAAAACATTATTTGCCATTATTAGTGAGAGGGTTTTTATTCAGCAGATTAGAAACTGATATTTTCAGTGAAGACACTGCTATTTATGTCATTAGTGGTGTTTTCTGGACATTTGCCAAAATGTTGACATGGAAAAGGAAGCAGGAAAAACAGAAGAGAACTGTTTAGGGAAGAAAAGTTCACATAAGAGTAAAACTTTAATTCTTTTAAACATTCATGCATTTGAAAGCAAAGGGAATTTATAGTTGTATTTAATGCTGGTTTAGCATGATATATTCTCATAGGTGGTCATGTTCTCTTGCATCCAAAGTGCTGTATTGGTTCCACAGTCTTTTTAAGGACTTTTAAGCAGAAGCATTTGTAATAGAAAGTACTTGGAAGCACTTGGTGTCATTTCAATTATCTGTTCTCATATTTGTTGCCTCTGCTAAAATAATGGAGATGGAGGCTCACCCATAGCTAAGGGATTCTTATTTAAAGCCTGCTCTCAGCCTCTGCTTTGTACAAATGTAGTCATGATTTGAGAAATGGCAGCTCATCTAAAGTGTAAATGTACCAGAAGGACACACTGTTCACAAATTTAATGCAGTATGTGGAATTACCTAATGGTTAAGTAAGTCAAGCATATTAAGCACCCTGGTGTTTATTAACTTTAGAGCAGCTAATAAGTTCTATCACCTGAAAGTAGTACCATCAAAAAAAAGTGTAATCAGCTAAAATACTCAAATTTGGTTTTTTATATTTTAGTTAATTGGAGTTTACTTATAGTACCACTGTTAAGTTTTGAGATTTTGATGCTTGAATTTTCCACTGTTACTTTAATATCATCAGATTTTTCAAGAATTTTACTCCCAAGAAAAGTGCTGGCCTCATAAAGTTAAGAGTTGTTGATGGCTCTGTGCTTTGCTGGTTTCAGCAGTGGCCAGCTTGTCTGACGACATCCTCACTCACCTCTTATTATTTGCAGTTAAATTGTGGGCCTGATACTTTCCTGCTGTCTAAGGGCTTAGGTGGCTGAGTGATGTACATAAAGGGCTTTTCAGCTTTCTCAAGAAGGCCTCACAAGTGACAAATTTATTGTAACATTAGTTTTACTAAAAAGTAATATTTTTAGGTATTTGGTCTCTTGTAAACTAAAAGAGAGACAGAGTGAAAATATATTTCCAGTGAGGGTGAGATTGTATGTAGAAAAGTGCTGGTTTAAAGTCCAGTATCTTAAATGCGTAAATAAAAACCACTCATCCAAATTATTTTCTCACCTCTGACTCTTGAGGCTTTTGTTATTGCTTGCTTACAGCACATATAGTTTATATCATATCTTTGGAAGACTTTCAGGATGGTGTGTGGTGTTTTAATGTACTATTAGTGACTGTTAGTGGAGAGCAATTAGGATGTCCCCTGTCATAGAGAAATGACTTCAGAGCATCTTGCATTTTTCAATAACAAGTCATGTAGTTTAAACAAGCTGAATCAGGTTTGATTTTCCCCTTCAGTTATAGANTATAAACACACACACAGAGAATGGGCGAGCACTGAACTTAATCATAATTCTTTCCCTTACAAGTCTTCCATCCCAGTTTGAATTTGTTGTGGCTGGGCATATTTCAGCAAACTCCTTCATTACTCAGCTGTTATATAAATGTAACTCCAGATCCTTAGCACTGTTCTGTTGTTCAGCAGTCCATACAGTAGATGGATGTCCTGGTGCTCAGTGCAATGTGCTGCAGTAAGCAATGGAACTTACTGAGCCTTCTGCCCTTTCTTTCTTGCCAGCATCACCAAAGAGAGCATTGTGGACATAGAAGGCGTTGTGAGGAAAGCATATCAGAAAATTGGAGGTTGTACTCAGCAAGATGTTGAGCTTCACGTTCAAAGGGTAAAGTTTTGACCAAATGGAGCACTCATTAATTGTTTGATGGATTATCTGTTGAGACTGTCTGTCTGTCTACATTTATAAACTTTGTCAGTAATTTCCATGCCAGGGAAATAAACTGCTTAGACTACAGATTTCAGTGTATCATATGTAAAAATTAAACACTGCTGGTTTTAAGATATTTGGAGTTTATATTTTCCTATTTTTATCTGCCATTTGAATTATGAAAATAAAGTATCTCACTAGAGCAATTTGGCTAGGAAAGTTTGTAATTCTAGTTTTTGTTTCTTAGCTGCAGCGGATACTGGAATAAAAAGTCTGCTTCTTTTTAAGTGCAAGTCAGGAGTTTCTTCTTTATCAGAGTTACAATCTTCTCGTCAGTACAATGGACTGGAATACATAATTCTCACAGAAATAAACTCTCACTGGCTTATATGGAAGCCTTTGAAATCTAAAGTTCCTGGAGCTTGTGCGGTAGGGGTGGAGGAAGTGTAACTTTATAATTTGTTTAAATAGAAAGCATATTTAAACCTTTATGTAATATCCCTTTTTTTTCTAAAGATTTTTAACTAAACTGTATGCCTACAAAGCTGAAACCCAGGCGCCTCAGGAGTAGAGCACAATGGCTATTATGGCAGTGAGGTAAATTTTAGCTAACAGCACTGGGAAAAATCTGCAGATTTTGAAGAAACATGCTTTAATATGTGTGCAGATTATCCTATGCTTGATTTTTCTGAAAGAACATCAAATTCACTGCTCCTCTAGGAGCAATACTAGACAATAAGGCACAGCAAGGTGGTTTCATTCTCTGATTGTATTTTAGGTATCTCATAAATTTTTGAATCAGAAATAGCTCTTTTAGCTATATTCAGATGATAAGTAAATAATGCATTAACGAAGAGAAGAACGGGATGATCTTGTTGGAATCAGAACCTAAAACTCAGTGAAATCTGGTAGATTCAGAGCTGACGTTCATGCCAAAAGCTTTGTCCTTCAGGCTGTATGAACTTGCTCAATTTGGTGCTTCCCAGAAGAAAAAAAGATACTTTAAATCTTCCAAAAGGAAAGCAAGAACTAAGCACTTCAGTATTGTCGTGAGAATGCACCAGGTATCTCAAGTACTGGAATAAAATCACAGCCTTAGAGCGAGGAGCCTATGCAAACACTGTTTCAAGTCTCTGCTAGAAATATCCTTTTGTAAATCACACCTCCTTTTGAGCAGAGCCCCGTGCTATTTCTGTTCTTTCTCAATTTCAGATCTATGTGATCAGTTCAGCTGAACCCCGACTGCCCTTACAGCTGGATGATGCTGTTCGACCAGAAGTGGAAGGAGAGGAGGTGAAAACTTAGCATCCTCAAATGCTTTTTATTGTCTTTGTAGCTGAACAAAGACACGAAAGCCAGGCAACTTCCTTAATGTGGTCATTCTGGGGGTTTGTTAGGCTTGCATTTTACTTCCTTTGTGCTATCCAGAACTGTGTTCAACATCTCTATAGCTTTGATGTCTGCTGAACTGCAGTAGAAGGTCAAAATCAGAGGGTTTCCAATCTTATGTTTATGTCTGCTGTATCCTTACATTTGGGTTCTGCCTGTGACCTCTGGGGGAAGTTGTACCTTAAACTTGTTCTTTCTAGAATGATCTAGAAGTTCTGCTGAACACAGAACTAATTCTTGGCTTTTAGCCAGAGGATGTTTTTTCTCCATTGATTTTGTTTTGTTGAAGTCTTGGTTTTGTTTATCTTTTGGATGCGTGTGTATTCACT
>VZTN01000889.1:0-26676 GCA_013400515.1 Erpornis zantholeuca
GGGACACCACTAGTGACTGGCTGTGAACTGGATAAAGAACTGTTCACCACCACTCTCTGGGGCTGGCTGTCCAGCCACTTTTTAACCCAGCAACAACTCCACCTGTCCAAGCCATGGCTGCCAGCTTTTCTAGCAGTATGCTTACCAGGAATTATGCCTTAAAGGGAAGTGTTCTTTCTGCTATGTGTGGCAAATTAAAGTCTCTCATATATGGTACTGTGGTTATTATAACTTGTCTTACCTCTTTAAAAGGTAAGATTTCAGCAACGATTTTATTTAGATCTCAGCAGGAGAATTCAGACTCTCCAATTACTATTATGTACAGCTAAAACAGCTAAGACAAGGAAAATAAGCATAGTCTAGATGAGAGAAGATTGTGTTTGTCTCCTTTTCACAGGCTTCAGTTGATCTTGAAATAAAATGTCTCTGCCTACACATGAAACATATTTGTTTCATGTGTAAAGGTGCATTGCTGTGAAACGTAGGTGAAATGGAGGCACATATGAGCCTAGCAATAATTTTATATGGAAATACTCTGTTTAATCCTGGATGGGGTAGTAAGAGAAGCTGTTGCCCTGTAAAAGGCTAATTGTAAGAGTCTTTTAGTTTTTTGAGCTGAAGGTGCTGCCTGTGTGTGAGAGATGTGTGGAAAAAATCCATATCCAAATTAATATAGTACCATGCAAAAGGAAAAGAAGAGGAACAGATTAAAAAACAATTGAATTTTCTTGTTAATCAAGCCTGTGCTGCTTCAAGTAATGCCCCTTAACCACAATATTAGCAAACTGAGAGGTAACCTGGTTGGCTTATATAGAAATCATGAAAAACAACCACAGCAGCTTAATGCGCCCCTGGCAAAGGATGATGGACATTTTTAAATTCAAATATAATTGAAGCATAAGCTTAGTAAATTGGCAGGCTTGAGACCACTTGGGCTTGTTCTGACCCATCTGGCTTTCTTAAATTCTTGCAATAATTAAGTCACCTAACTAAAAAGGCCATGCTGATTTTTATTCAGGCTAGAAAAATGTTTGTGGTGGAATGATTTATTTATAATCTTTTCAAAATATCAGAGACTGATATTACATCCTCATGTTTGGATTTTTTTTTTTTTTTTGTGGTTGTGTCCGATCTGACTGTGGAAAGTCCTATAATTTAAACTTTTAAATACTTTTAGAAAGAGGATATAACTTGGGCATTTACAGTTTCAGTGGTGCAGTAGGTGAATGGGGTTTGCACTGATTAAAGGAACCAACTATTACAACCATGCTTTATGATCCTAAAAACCTGTGAAGCAAAATCACAAATGTAGATGTATTTGTTGAAGGGCAACCAAAATTCAGGTCTCTCTACTGGTTCTCGTCTCACTTAGGCACATAGCACTTAGAGCAGCACATGTTGGAGTAGATGACTTCATGTGGGAAATAGCAAAGAGATTTATCATTGGAAACATCTGAAAAGTCAGTGGCTTCATTCCAGCATGGGTGGACAGCAATAGCACACTCTGATCTCCTGTATTACTCAACACAGATCTTCAACATTGTTTACAAAAGTCTACAATAAAACACTCTCAGAAAATATGCAGCAGCTCAAGTTAGCTTTGCAGAGAGACAATATGTTAGCTTGTGTAGTTCTGCACTTTTGCATATATTAAATTACCTCTTTCCTTCATATCAGCGAAACTGCTTTCTGGAAAAGGTGTGTACATGTCATTAACCGCAGTCTTAAAGTGCAAGTTCTAGATGAAAGAAAGCATGTAATATAATGTGTCAACAAACATCCAACAAGATTATTTTGCAATTAAACTAGAAAGAAACTTCAAGAGTTTAAATGTGAAGCATGGTATCCATGAAAACTTTACTCAGATGAAAATCAGAAAATCATGTTCTTGTGAAGGACTGCATGCTGTGGAGTTCTTAATGGCCTAATTTCTGAGAAATATATAAATTTAAATTTAAAATAAGAATCTGTATGTGGAACACACTACTGTTTCACAAGTAAATATAGTGGATTTTTTTAGATTGAAACATAGATACTGAAAGAGAAAACACATTCATAAGTCTCTGCTTTATTAAAAGACTAAAGGCCAGATATTTTGGCAAAAAAAATTGTGTAGTTATTTCATCTACTTACAACCCATCTTTGGTATCATTGCTATGACTAAAACTTCAGAAAGATTGCTGTTAAGAATAAGGTTTTAGTGGTAGTGCATCATTGAAAATGAAGCTGCAGTAGAATGGCAAACCATGTATCATCAGTACCAACTTTAATTAGCATGTACTACAAGAATTACAATAGACACCATTTCCTTGAAACTCTACAAGAATCTCCCAAAAGACACTGTTGTTGTTTAAACAACTTACTTTAAAACTGAGTGATCCAAAAAACAGTCTCCTTCACTTCCTATTCTGTTTGTTATCCCAGATTTCCTAGGAAAAAGAAAGAGAAGGGAAAAGACCTAGACAATTGTGCTCTGCAGTTTAAGTACCTCACTGAAGGTACTGAGCTTGTTTGGGGACACTTAGCTGGACATGGAACATGGTTTTTTGGCTAAAACCTCTGAGCCAGCCTCTGAGCTGGAGTTGGGAATGTGAGATTGGTAAATCTTGTCTGGGGTCTGTTGCCTCCTGGGTATGATTTGTCTGAGGCTGATGAGAACAGGGGTAGATTCTGTTACTGCAGAGCTGATTCAATGAGCCCAGTGATGCCAGCAAGTTTACGGCTCGGCTGAGGCCTGAAAAGGCTGGGTGTCCGTCAGCACTAGCAAGAGGAGTCCAAATGGGTTTGATGCCTCCAGCCAAGGGCTGCTGGCTTCATGGGTGGCAGCCAAACATATGGTGATGCTTTGGGCTGGTGGGACAGGAGCAGCTGGCTTGTGGGAGTTGCCACTGGAGAAGGTTTGTGCTCACTCGCTCATTTCCTTTCTGGTTGTTGTACTGATGTCCAAAAATATTCACATCCTCCTTATACCCTGGGGCTCTTATGGAACTGGCCAGGTAGAAAACAGATTCTGGAAAAAGCCCAGCTTGTAAACTGGAGAATGAAGGGTGAGATCTGGCATCTTTTTTGACTGAGTGCATTGTCCTCAATAATGGCCTTTTTCACTGAAAGCAGCAACACTATTATTATCCCTTCATGGAGTCAATAGGAAATAAATGAAAGCCCATCTGACTTCAGAAATGAAAATTGCTTCCTTCAGTTTGGAGACAGCTTGTGTTCTTTCCATTCCTCTTGGAACCTGAACACACAGAAACTCATGCCAAAATTAGGATGATGCTACAAGGGTATCAGAAACAGCTCTCATAAATATCAACAGGAAGGGAAGCACAAACAAACATGGGTACAAAGGGTAGTGTCTGACTGGGCTGGGGGTAAATCTTGAACAAGAGAGAGGAATGTCACCCGCCTAGAGGGTGCATGGGAAAATATTTCAGCTCTAGTTTTTCTCTTGAGATTTGTTCTGCAGTATGTTCCCAGACAATTTACAGAAGAGTTGCTTTTATACATTACATGTTTGAAAGAATGTTTTTGGGCAATTTAGTTAAATGTTGAGCCTGAGACTCATTGTACAAGACTAGTGAAATTAGATAAGATATGATAGATTGCTGCTATTGTTTTTTTTTAGGAGTAATATATGTTTAATAGCATTACACAGTTCAGTGGTATCTTTCCATGAAGCATTATATGAAGGAGTGGTACCTAAAAGCATAAACAGAGAGGAGACAGAAGTATCTCTCCAAGTATTTGTAAATGTGAGGGAATTTGGAGACAACATAACTTCTGTTTTACCTCATGCTTGAAAATACTTGTTTCAGAAAAGATTATTGATGAGAGAGAGATTCCAGTTGCAACACAGTTATAATTGTGTTTCCAGTCTTACTCCAACCTATTTGGGGATGGTGGTCTGGTCATGGCTCTCTGGAGGGGCTCCTTGCACCTCCCAGTGTTTCTCTCCAGAGCTTTAGTAAATTAGTCTGTGACCCATGAGGAGTTTTAATCACTATGGAAAACTCTCAGTGAGCCTTTACCATAATAAGAAATTTAAATATTTAGAAAAATGGCATTTATTAGGTTATTTTAGCAAGCTTAGTTAGGCACAATTTTCTGGGATGTCCTGGAGCTCCAGGATCAGTTAACATGCAAGTCACTTCAGCCAGCACTGGCTTCTAGGTTGAATCACTCAATATTTATGGTTGTTTAATCTACTGAGCAAAGAACCTAGAATATATATATTGCTAGGACTCAAATTTATTTTATAACACAACATGAAAATAAGAAAATACTTGTGTTCAATCCATTTAGGTAAGAGGACTATTCTCTCTAAATTATTTTTTATGTGTTTTCTTGGTGTGGAATTGGGGAGTTTTGTTTGTTTTCATGGTGTTTTATGGAGACTGATGCAGAGTATGTTAAATACCAAAAATAAAACCAGAAGAACTTATGTTCCAGGCAAATTGAATTGGCTGGAGGAAAAACAGATTATGACTGAATACAAAAATGTTTAAAAGTGGTTTTCATAAAGTGAACACCAATACTGTGAGCTACTCTGTATGTTTTCTTAATTCTACAAAAAGTATTTTTTTTTCAAATGTGCTTACTTTGAGAGATTCAGTGAGGGAATATGCTGATTATTTAAACATATGAGTATATGTAGAAGTGTGCTACTCTGATTTAAAACAGTACAACAAAATCAGCTCCTGACAAAAACTGTTTTGCTAAGAGATATCTCTAATCAGCTACAGCAAATCACATCAGAAAATACAATGGCTTCATTGTTTATGATGATGCTAACATCATAAGATAAGCAGATTTCTTTCTTGCCCTTTCAAGAGGGTATATATATACATGTATATGTATAGTTCAATCACTTCAAGTAGCAGATGGGAAACTTCCCAGCTGGAGATAAGAATATTTGTAATATCATTCATTTCACGATTAATAAAATTCCTGTATTTCTAGAGAGATTTTTAAGAACTAATCCAGTTTTTACAGGTAAGAACTGATACAGACATAGGCAAGTTCAAGAAACTGCAAACCATCAATGTATGAACGGGTAACTTTCTACTCCAAATGATACTTGAAACAGGGTAAGAAGCACTTTCAACAGAGTTGTCTAGGAGATTAAACAGTTCTACCATATTAATGGAAACCTCTGTTGTACAAAGACACAACAAAATTTAAGAAAGTTCAGGCTAAGCAGCATCACTGGTAATGGAAACTGCAGCAAATTATCTATTACAGCTTTTTGGAAAAAACACAATTTTCACTCAAACTTGTTATTATTTAAGTAATTTGATATTTTTGTACTGGCATTTACCAGCAAAAGCTTGCCAAATTATAACCCAGCACTTTGAACTCAAGTGGACAAATTTCTCCTTTTTTAAAAAAAAGTATTTTATGAAATAGGGCAGAGTCTGCTGTAGCTTAAAGAAAACCACACATTGATATCTATGAGAGTTTAGTGCTGTAAGACTCTGTCTTGATTGGTTTGATGACAGAATATTTTTTTCTGCTGGATATTGAAAGTGCTTAATAATTTTGAACAGTGAGCATATGCTTAACATAATTCTTCACATACCAGGGTTTTAGTTCCCTCCTTTTCTCTAATCAGATGCAGTTCATAAAAAGCTATGTGGTTCCCTAACCCAAAGCCCTCAAATATTAAATGTCCTGTCTCCCATCTATAATACTAAAAGCAAAGGTTGAGAGATGATGAGGAGAATGTGTCCCAGGTCTAATTCAAGGAAAATGGCAGCTGGTTTACAGAATATATGAAACCTGATCTCCAGAACACTACAAATGGAAAATCCACATCTTAATCTTGCTTCCACATCGGAGTTTGTTTTTAAACAAGTTAAGTTCCTTGATGTGGAGCGTGATTAAGAGAAGACTGGACTATCAGCAGCTGGCTGTCCAAGATAAATCCTCAGGACCATTTTGATCAGTTAGAGAGCAGAGAACAAAAAAGGACCAGCATCATGGAACGGGATCACAGCTAAGAACCTTAGCAAACAGGGATTACAAGAACTTGTTTGGAGGCAGGGGAAACATTACAAAGTATGGTATGTCCTGTACTACTCAGAGTGAAGGTAATTTTGTGTTCTCTGTGTGTGTTGGTTTAGCTGGAGGCAATTTGGAACTGAAGTGATGAGTAACAGAGATGCTTGTTTAAATTTAAATATATACTTCAGTTTAAATTAGATTCCAGGACTTGCAAGAAAGTTCTTTAGGAATTAGGAATTTGGAAGAATTCCAAGACTGAAAAAGGCAGTAAAATAAGTGACAAAGTTATTAAAAAATAAGAAAAAAAATAGCAGACGTGAAAGAGCAGAACACTGGTTTTAGTCCAGAAACTGGCAATGAGCTCTGTGTAAGCAGCTCATTCAGTTCCTGCAAAGCATAATGAGATGGAAATTATAGACAGAAAATATGTTATGCAGGCTATTTTCCAGGGCTAGCAGAGAAGGAAAGAAGTGGAAAGTACATCTTGTGTCACTCTCATGTCCCCTATTGCTATATTTGGAAATGGCTTGAATAAACTCTGGAGGGAGCCGCGCCCAGTCACTTCTAGCCAGAGGCAGTTTAACAGCATCTGAAATGCTGGGAACTGGGAAAGAAAATCTGGGGGATGCTCACACAGATGGGAAACCCCTTTACGTTGTAAGTTGAAGTGCTTGTCTATTGTCATAGGAAGTGACCAAATGCTGCGATGATAATCTGGTTTGCTGTAAGAGCTGTTCCCTCTTTGTGCTCATGCACCAAACCCTTCCCTTCTGCCTTCCTCCCTGGGGCTGTACTGCTCCCACGCTGGAGGTGTGCCTGCGATGCCCTGGATAATTTCTGATGGCCAGATCTCCAAAAGGATACTTTTCAGCAATTTGGAAATTTTGCTAAAAAATTAAAAAAAAAATAAAAATCATGAGACGAGCTCTTCTGATCTAGTAGTCAGAAAATTGTAAAAGCTATATGAAAGTTTCACTGAAAAGGGGGAAAAGTCCCTTTAACTCATCTTAAAAGCAGCTGACAGCTAAAAATAATAGAATTTTAAACTAAATGAGAGCTGCCTCTCTCTGTCCCACTTTATTTGCTTTTCAGTTCTGTGTTCTTTTTTTATTCTGGTTTTGAAGTTAACTTCCTGTAACCACTACCACCAAAGCCAGGTCACATGTGTAGCAATTCAAGACTGAGTAATTTTGTGAGCCTTTTTCAGTCACCCAACTACAGGCATAACTACAGCTGCCAGAAAAGAATCGAAGCATTTTCTTTTATTTTTTTTGCTTCCCTATTGAATTTTGTTCAAGTAATTTTTTTTTTTAATTACATGTTTTTAAATATGTTGGCAAATTACTCTGAAATCACCTGACTGGGCTTTTGTTTTGTTTAATTTTTTGCAAGCAGAGTTACACTCCCCCTCTGTTTGCTGAAGGTGGTTGCTGATGTGACAATTTAAAATGCAGTCCCACGCAGCCAGAGTCAGACAGTTACTATAAATAACATGGAGTATGCATGTTTGAGTAGGACAAAGAAACAGACATTAAAAATATTTTAAAATGTAAATTATTCACCCTAGCATGTGAAAGATACAAAGTGAACTAATTATCAACTTTAAAGATTAAGGAAATGTTTTTTTGATTGGTATTTTTTTTAAGAAATACTCTGGAATCTTGAAATGTGATGACATGGGAGTTAAGGAAGCCAAACTGTGCTGGAGTCTTCTTTTAATGGCAAAAATATTCTACTCTTCTCCAAGACTCCGGTCAGCAAATGTTTTTTTAATTGTTACCATATGATGTCTGTGAGATCTGAGAGTCACCAGTTTATGAGGAAGTGTGTGTGTGATCTTTGTGGTGTCAAAATGGCTCTGTCCTTTGAAGTCATAATCACTGAGCGGATTTATATCAGCTACAATATCTTGCCAAACTGATGAACTGATTATTCCTGTGATTTGGAGAAGGCTGGCCTTTGATCTGAGGTATTTCTAAATGAAAAGTCAACTCAGTGCATTACTCAGTGTTTTATACTCTACCAGGGCTTTCTTGTGTATAGTAGAGAGGAGTTGGAATGAGATGATCTTTAAGGTCCCTTCCAAGCCAAGTCATTCTGTGATCTCAGAGGAGGTGCCTGAAGTAGCTTGCTGCTCACAATCTGATGGGGATATTCATGATTACCTTCTTGACCTTGAGTAGTGATGAGCAGAGAGAAAGGACTGTATCCCTTTAGTCAGTTTGGGTCAGCTATTCTGACTGTATCTCCTCTGAGCTGAGGAGTTGAAAAATCTTTGACTTTGACTAAATCCTGCTCAGCCACAACTGAAACATCAGTGTGTTACCAGCATTGTTCTCATCTTGAATCCTAAACACAGCACTGTACCAGATACTAGGAAGAAGATTTAACAATCCCAGCCATAACCAGGACAGACCTGGTTACTACCTCACAGAGGTAAGAAACCCCCCAAAATGGAAACCCCAAACCAGAAGAAATCTGTGGAGGCCAGTGGGCCTATTAACCAAGGGACCCTGAGAGGTGTCTGGAGAGATGGACCCTAGTAGAAAAAACACTCCCCAGGTCAGGGAGAGAAAGAAAGGTTTCTCCCAGGATAGCCTGTTCTGTTATATTAATGTACCCCAGTTCTGCTTCCCCGCTTGGCCCGTTGGCCTCCCCGGCCATTTCCTACCTCATATGTCCCTGCTTCAGAGAGTTCTCCCTTTCCTGCTTCCCCACTGGCCTCTGTTCCTTAGCTCTTCCCACACCACTTCCCTATTGGACCCCTTACCCAAACCCCACCCGCTTTGGTGATTGGTCCCTGATGCTTTCTCTGCCCCTACCGCCCCCAGTACTTAACCCTGGGCCCTCTCCTGATGCGTGTTCTTTTTTCCTGGTTCTGTTCGCGAGTGTGGCTGCAATAAACCTACACGTGGAACACCACATAAGGACCCTTCGTGTCTCTTTGCTGCTGATCCATCTGCAACTATTCGCTGGGTGTATGAGTGTGTGTTTGGCGTGTGGCTCTGACCGAGAGGCTTCTGTTGGAGGCGCTTTCAGAAGATAGCGGCATCATGCCACCTGCCTCTGCTGCTACAGAAATACCTGCTCAATCTACATATCTTAAATGGTTATTAAAATAAATAGCTGTTTAATATTACTACAGAGTGTTCTAAAAAAAGAAAATTCCTATTGCATGTTATTTTTTTCTTTTACTCTGATTACTTTAGGACTCCTAATGAGGACAGGGGAGAAGATAGGGGAAAATAGAGGATGGGTGTAAATACTCTCACACTCATGTGATGAAAGACCATTAAAATAAATGCGAATCAGGTATCACTTTTTCTTTATATTACTCTACCATTATATCTTCCTTTATCATCTGGGAAATAGGGAGATTTTTTTTTTAACCTGTAAAACATGAATTGGAATTTTTAACTATTAAATTAGAAATTAAACCAAGTAAGTATTGTGGTTTCAATCTAGTTAAGCTCTCTGTGAATATTCAACTCTAAGACACCAAATTTGTTTTGGTTATTTACTACGAGATCATGACAGGCTTATATACTTACTAATTTCTCTCCCAAAAGATTGCCAATGAGTTTATTACACAGAAGTAGGTAAAGGTCAAACAAAATAAAAACAAGGTGGACTGTATGGCAGAGAAATGCATAGATATGAATCAGACTTATAAGACTGGTGTTAGACTTACACTGCTAGAAAGACTGATACTCACCATCATATAAATTGGATAATATTTTAAGTAAATGCAATATTAGCAGAAACTGGCAAAAAAGTTGGGGAAAAATATGAATGGTACAAAATTTTTATGCTTATTTTCATAGGTAGTCACACAACATACCAGTCTCACTTAGTGAGAATGTGTTCTGATGGAACTGAAAATAGAATGTGAGAGAGAAGTAAGTGGTACATTTTTTGTCATTTAGAGTTTGTCTATATTCAGAAGCATCCAAGTATGTAATAAAATTCAGTGACATACAAAAGTATTTTTTCTAGTGAAAAAATTAGTATTTGCAATTTCAAAACACATAGAATTACAAAAACTGTTGGAATTGTGTTATATTTTAATTATTTTTAGTAAGTAGAAAATTGTATTTTTGATATATTTTTCTGATAAAAACCTGTAAATGTACATATTAAATTTGTATTTTGAAACAAAATATGAAGTTAAAGCAGAACATTCAAAGATTTTTATTTGGTTTGATATATACTCAAAAAGACCTCCTTTTTTTCTGACAAATGAAATAATTTTTTTCCGTAATTAAATACATTATACTATGCCCTATTCCATTATAATCTAAATGAGGCTTCTATATATAATATTTTAAAAAATATACTTATTGTGTTGACTGTCTGTTATTGTCTTACTTTACACATTAATGGTTGGACTCAAAGATCTTAGAGCTTTTTTACAAGCTAGACAAATTATTTCTAAAAAGGTCTCTGCACTTTCTGACATAATGACAGCATGTTTGTAGCAATAAGTCCAACTGCTTAATTGTATATTGCTTAAGAGAAGTAATTCTATTAGTTTTTAGAGAGGCATAATAGCATTTGAAAGAAAATAAACCACTTGATTTGCATTGTCTGTTTCAATTTTTTTTATTTTAATTGGAAGGTCAGCATTCATTAGCCAAATGTGAATGTAAATTAAAGAAAATTTATGTACAAATTGTTATGCACTACTAATTGAATTACGGTAAATGATTGCTCTTAACTTCTGTTTGAGGAAACTATCATGGCTACCTGATGGGAGGAGATGAAGTTCTGTCCATTTGAGGGTGTCAGTGAGTTACTGAGGAGGGCCCCAGTGGGGAAAAAAATTAAATCTCCAAGGGTTCTGAGAAACCAAAGAGAGAACCTGCTACTCATCACTCTTCTCATTCTAGATCTTCACAAATTTGTGCTAAATGCAGCAAGTTTAACATGATGGTTAAACTGAAAATGAAGACCAGAGCTTCTGGCCTTGTGTACCTATGCATGTGGCTTCCTGATTCCATAATGAAGTAAAAATCAGACGAATGCAGGTACAATCAGGTCTGGTTTTCCTTAGAAGAAGGGAGATGATCATGGTCATGACAACTATATTATGTGCTAAATATCAGTTGAGGCATAGCTTCTTAAAAGTAGGCTGCCTGTCCACTTAAGTGTGTTTAAATCAAACCCAGCATATACAATCCTTTTAGAAACCAATGAACGTTTGAATTGGTTTATGAGGCTTAAAAAGATACCCCAAAGCAACAATCACACACTATCACAGAATCACAGAATATGCTGAGCTGCAAAGCACCCATCCGTATCATCACATCCAACCCTCAGCCCTGCCTAGCACCGTCCCCGAGTCACACCATGTGCCCGAGAGTGTTGTCCAAATGTTTCTTGAACTCTTCTCCTCCTCTTCCTCCCCCTCGACTGGCCTGGCTTTGCTGGTTTACCTGGTGTCACATGAGCTGTTCAGTATTTTCAATTTTTAGTGATTCTAAGAATATTTGGAGACTAAATCTTTAGCTTGAAGGCATTATTGTTTGTTAATTTTGTGTTTCAGCAGTTTACATGTCCCACTGTAAACTAAAATCCCACTGTGAAATAAGCAATACAAACATATGATAAAAACAAACTTTTGCCACATCATGCTTCTGGGGAGGAAATGGGAAGAAACAGGTAATCTTTGGACCAAGGGTGGTGTGGACAAAAACCAGCTCCAGATGATGAGGAAGGTTGTAATCTTCCTATGTCTGTGCATATTTACAAAAGTCTTCAAGATTGAGTCAGGCAGATTTATCATATTCCCTAGTTTATTTACAATTTTGCAATATAGTCACCTTCCATTCACCCCGGTAGTGCCCATATTTTCAGCATTTTAACTTATATGAGTCAGATTTAATCTCTGCATTCTAAGTCATGTTTGAATTTATTGGAGATAAATGATAGAAAGATTTGCCATTTTGATACAAGGTAGATGAGAATCTATCAGTACCAGAATTACCCATGAGTAAGATGGAATTGTGACAGAAAGCAGAAATCTGAGGCAGGCTAATTAGAAAAAATTGATTTGAAATTTAAAATGAGAATGTTTGATTCTGCTATCACAAGCAATGTTTGGAGCTAAGGCATTTGCTAACAGTGCATTTCAAAACTTTAAATGGTTTAAACTTTTTCTTACACCAAAAAAATCTTCTCTACTCAGGACAATGCAGACACTTTTAGGATGCTCTACAAACCAGATCCTGATAATGCACCTCATTAGGAAAATCATTGCAATGCTGTGGAAGATAAATGCAAATAAATATTGTTGTATTACTTATTAAGTACTGTTTATTATATTATGATTAGAGTAACAGCCAGTGGACTCACGGGAGTGTTAAGCAGGTGCTCATGAACGGGGACTTGGCAAATTGAATTAGACTTTTAACTCTTACTAAATTTTCTTGAGCTTTTCTGAAGAGACTCTTAATCAAAATGCTGGAATCGCCTTATGATCTAAACATCCAAAATACTATTGAGTGTAACAACACTTCCAGAGAGAAAAGTTAATGAATTTTCAGTCAACATCACCAAGAACCTAAATCTTTGCCATGATTAGTGACTTGCATCATCTTTCTTCAAGCAAACTATTAGAAGCCATTTGTTTTCAAGGCTTGCATGAACTGTGGTCATGAAATATTTGAGAAAGTTAGGGTTTCAAGGCTCAATACCACAAGCACAGATGGAATTTTATTGGCATGGAATAACTTATTGGCATGAGAAGTTATACTGAAATGAAGTTTGGTAGAAAGGCAACATGAATGTCAGTCCTAATGTGCAATACCTCTAGTTTAAGTAGAAAGTATGTATTTTATAAGTACAATAATATTACTATTTTAGATGAAATTATTATAGGAATAAAGATAATCTATGTTTGGAAAATCAGAGTCTAAATTACTTGCAAGAAGCCCACAAATACTATTTTTTGATGACAGTAGGATGAGTTTTATGTAATAGTTAGAATTCCTTTGGAATTCAGGGAGTAGTTTGGAGGGTTAAAACCCAAAGATGCATAAACTTTTATGGAGATGGAGGGCATCAGCCTGCCTTTATAATGGGGATGGTGATCTCATTTCCTATGCAACTAAGTCATAAGATGCACGCAGTATTTAATTTAAGGAAAGATGCAAAGTTTTCTGTCTAGAAGCAGCAGTATGGATGATCGCTATCAAACATAATGTATTTCTTAATTTACACATAATCAATATAACGTTTTTCAAAAGTTATCCTAAGTCGATCTGTCCTAAGGATGTACATCCTAAGATGGATATTACTTTTATAATACGTTATAAATACATTTTTTAATTTCTATGGAAGGATAAAAGAATCTATTCTTTAGTAAAGCTGCTGAAATACTGTCATCTGTGAGTGGTGAGGCACTAGCATGAATAACTGTGAAACTACAGGAGGGAAGCATTTGCCTTTTTTTTTTCCTCTTTTGCCTGCTTTATGGTTTGTAAATGATAAATGAAATTTACTGGCAACACCCTGCGGTAATATTTCAAATTATGTTACAGAATAGATTGTGAATAATATTGAGGTATAGCAGAAAAAGAAAAAGGCCCTAATTTTTTCCTTTCTGGAGAAGTGTGCTGTATTAGAACATTTGTCACCCCCTGTTTCAATATTACAGGATGCCACAATGCTTCTACTCCCATGGGCTGAAATATTTAATTTAAATAACTTTAAAATTATGCCCACTATTGATATTGAGACTTAGCAATTAAGTGAGGTTAAATGTCAGTTTTACAGTGGGAGTCAGGGTACTGGTGGGCCCCCCAACAGCCCACAAAGCAAGGCGGGAGAGAGGAGGAGATGGAGTGGCGCATCCCTGTGGCATTACGACGTAGGCCTCTCTCCTAACAGTGAGTCCCCTTGCCTCCACTCATGATAGAAAATTTGCATGGACACGTTTTTATGATGTTTCATTTGTTAATGTTGTTGAATGGTGAAAACCAAGATGAAAAAGACATTACCCTAAACCCGGGCTGTGGGTAGTGTCTACAGTGTCCTTTCAGCCCTTTGAAGCAGGATCCTTTTGTTGGCTCGGGTGAGTGGCAGCTCTTTAACATTCTGAACCTGCTGTGGCTGCTGGGGCAGTTCATCACCAAAGAATAGAAAAGGGCCCCTGGCATATAAAACTAAAAAAAAAAAAAAAGTGGGGGAAGAGGACAGAGAAAGGCAAGTCCCCAGAACACAGACCGTGCATTGTGCATGCAGGGTTTCAAGAGCCTGACATTAGGTATATTTCATAATGTGAAAAGACAGACCAATTTTGGCCCTCTCGCCTGGTGGGATCAGTGCTGTCACTGCCACTTACTTTCAATCCCCCATGATTTCTGTATTGCCAGCAACCCTTTTTGCATAAAAATGAACCATAAAGGCAGTCAAAACACCTGCTTTACTGACAACCCCGATTAAAGCTTTGATTTATCCTTCGAAGTGTGAGCTGATCTGCTGTTCCTGGGGCCTGGTGCTGGTGTGTAATTTATCAGGGGCTGAAGGTCTCCTTTCTGTCTTCCCAGCTTCAGCTGTGGGTGCCTTTTGTACCTGCTTGAGAGCTGGGCTAACTCTGAGAACACCCACCCCAGCTGGAGGCTGGGATTTTTCCATCCCTACTGGCACAAGTCACTTGGTCCATTTTATTAAGTGACAGTAAATTACAGGCCTAATTGTAGAAGTCCCCAAATGCAGGACTGCATGGCTCTGAGGAACCAGCCCCATTCCCACTGTGGCCTCTGGGGAGCAGCTATTCCAGATGGAAAGTAATATTGTCAGTTACTCCCACTTCATGCTTTCCCACCACTAAAAAGTTTGACAGTTGATGTGGAAGTTTTAGGTCATGTGGGAACCCCTTATTTATAGTCAAGTTTTGTTCTGTGGTCTTAAACCTTCATTTCAGGGACAGGCAGGGCTGTGCAGAGTAAGCTTCTCCCCAGGCTGAAAAACTGCACAGAATGCGGGACTGAGCCTTTCAAGATCTTTTGGGGTAATTGGGTGGGAAATTTAAAAAGCTTTATCACCGTAACTGTAAAAATAGGTATTTCTTAAACCTGTTGGAAGGTTAAATTGGGTCAGAGTTTTTTAAAAATACCTAGCTTGTACCCTGTATATGAATCCCTCTCTGTCTCCCTCCCCCCTGCCCAAAATAAAACCAAACAAAAACCAAACCTCAGCCTTTAAGATACTTAGACAGAATTGTCTTGTGAGTATATTTGACTCACGCACCATCATTGATCCATTAATCCACTAAGCTGTTACAGACCCAGAGCATGGTATAAAAGAAAGCTAAGAAAAGCATCCCATGTGGATCAATGCACAGAAATTTCCCAGTGATATTTCTTTTATTTGAAATGTACTTTTTCACTGAAACAAAAACATTCTGAGGAGAAAATATATCTGTTTGTTATTGTTTATAAATTAAACAGGAGCAAACAGGATGATTTACTTTCCAACTCTTTGTTGTGAAGCAAGACTTAGTTTTGAAATGTTGATTAAGTCAACACATAATCTAACATAGTACATATGTAATGTGATGTTTCATTTAAGATCAAAACAGTTTTTCATTTGACCAGATGTACATGGGAAAGAAAAGTCAGGAGAGACTGAAAACGTCCTTTGAAGTTAAGCCAAATACTGAATAATAATTCCCTTAAAAAAAAAAAAAGAAAACAACTAATTTTTTATTGCTGCATTGCTGGGAACTGGAACGTTAATTTAAATATAGCTTTACTATAAATTCTTTAAATGGAAGGAATGTATGTAAAATTTACATTTGCAGTTAAGATAGCACTTGGCATAAATCTACAGGGCAGACAGTTTTCCTGACTGTTTGGAATGTAAAGTAATGGGATAGTTCAAATTGTGCTGTGAAGTTGAGGAGATCTGAGTCTTGGCACTACAAGGGCTATGGTGAAGTTGCAGAAGTCCAGAGAACCAGGCACTAGGCACCTCCATGTTCAGGTGTGAGACAGGCATGAGCTTGTCCTTACCTGGATGATTTCCTTGCACAAAAGGGGGATGCATGGGCATAGTGCCGGCAGGATCCAACCAGCCTCAGCTGAATGGTGGCAGTGCATGTGCTAAGAAGGTCTTGAGCTGCCTATTTAACCCTAAAAATCTGTTTTGGGACCTCTAGGTGTTTGGAAGTATAATTTATGTCAATGCATAAAAATTGAGAGCTTTGCAAAACCAAAGTCACATCTTAGGTCTGCAATATCACCTAGATGGATGTGGGGTTGTACAGAGGCATCAGAGAACAAAGCTACATCAGTTTTTAATTTTAAAGAAACTTCATCTGGTGGCAGTTGGAAGGAAAGGCACTAAAACATCTGCTTATTTTGTCTATCATTGCATTTCTCAGTCTTCACCTATTCACCCCACACTATTTCCCTGTTTAGGCTGGCACATGGTTTACAACCCTGCATACAATAAATGCAGTTCTTGATTTTTAAGGCTGGCAAATCTCTTTGCCAACCTATCTCTTTGATATTCTTCCAAATAGAGAAAAACCTCTTTAAGAAAATCTGAAACAATTCATGACAAAAAAAAAAAAATCCTGAATAATTTTGCTGACATAAATCTGCTTTTTGTTGGAAGAAAAAAAAAGCAAAGGTAAGAAATAGAGATAGACAAACTAATTTTGCTTTGTTTGTACAAAGGAGGAAACATTTTGCATGAAAATGGTCAGTCCTGATTTTTGCCTAGTGCATGTGAATTTATCAGTCTTGACATTAGTTTTAGCTCCTGCTGGAGGGAAAACTTTCAGTCAGCTATGACTAGCTAATGCAGATTTGAAGAAATGACACACATATTATGAAATGCTGACTTTTTAAAAATTTATACAGAACATATAAGAATTTTTTTCATGTCTTCCTCATCCATACCCATGCCTGTCCCATACAACCCTTCACACTTCACATTCTTTGCCTGTACTCCCTTCAACATATTTTTCTTCTGTAAATGAGAATTCAGTGCCTTTCTCCTAAACTTTCATTTCCATGTACTTTCTCTCTATGTATTGAATGTATGAGCTGTATAAATACACATAAATGTATATACATTTTATTGTATAATATAGTCAAGATTAGACTAAAAACATGTCTCACAAAACCTGTAAAACTCCAAGTCACATAGGAACAAGTCTCTCTTAACCAATTCAGAGATATTTACGGTATTGAAAAACCATGCTTGTGAGAATGTCAGTTCCTCTTTTGTTCTTCGCATATACCAAATTCAGTGGTGCACCAGAAAAAATAGCACTGAATCCTAGGTTAAGTATTCCTAATGGATATAAAGATTAATTATACATGTTAAAACCTGAGTCCACCAGCCCCGTGTTGCTCTGCACTGGTGTTGACATATAATGGCATATACTGATGGAGACTTGAGGAAGTAAGAGAGATGGAGCAGTTGATGTGAGAAGAAAACACACTGGAAAAGGGCTCAGGCAGGAATTCTTACTCCATAGTCTCAGTAAAGGCAGTAGTTAGATGATTTAAAGCAACTGTATCCACAGCCTAAATCATCTCTAACTTTTGAATTTTCAGCATCAAAGGTGCAAGAGCTGAACAGCTTTAAATATCTTCTAAAGAGAAGGCATGAATGGCCTTTTGTTAATCAGCACATTACTGTTGTCTATGTGTTTGTTGATGCACACATCCTCTCATAACCTACTCCCTATATCCTCCTCATAACCAAAAATAACTTTTAAAAATGTCAGCCTTGGATTTAGATTTTTTTATTCTGCCTGGCCCTAATTACCATTTCCCAAATGAATCCAGCCTCAGCTTAATCCTTATCTTGTATTCAGTTTCTCCAGTGAGGGCATGAACATTGCTCCCTGCTGGACCTAAAAGTTAGAAGGAAACAATCAACATCTGGCTGTAGTTTAACTGCACAATGGTCTAAATACTGTGTAACATAACAGGTTTGCATTTACTTGACTGCCTTCTAAGAGATGTTGGAAAACTGTGCAAAATACTCATCTGACTTCTAGTGTGTCAAAAGAAAGAAGTATTTTGGAGGTACAGGTGGTACAATAGTTCTGTATCTTTTCCTTGCTATGCTTTATCAAGCCTTCTTTCAGAATGTTTTAAAGGATGCTTTCCTTAGTCACTGTGGTTTACCTTGAAGGTTCTCACAATGATGGTCTTTGTGAAACAGTAATGGCTGTTATTAACTATACAGTTAAAAAAAAAAAAAAAAGCAGGTCTTAGAAAATTCTGTGAAACAAAATGAAGGAAAAATTTCAGAGGTAAATCTCCAAGCAGAGAGATTGGCAATGCTGAAAGAGATTTGCAGCCAAATCTCTTTAGCTTGAGGTAAGCACAGGAGAAGGTGCTCAGTGAAATTCTGGCAAATACCCACAGCTTAGCTGTGATTGAAAAAATTACAAAAGAAAATAGAAAAGAAACCAATACATGTTATTACAGATATGTAAATACCGATTTTATGGTATTATAAATCAGTTTTAAGATTTAAGTCAGAAACCATTCTGACAAAATGGTTTGAATAAAGACTTTTCTTCTCTTTTGTGTCTTTAAAATGTTAGTTAGCCAAAAAGATATTTTAATAAATGCATAAAACATGTTCATCAAAATGGAAGATTTATCAAGTGCATATTTCCTTGCAGATACTTTTGTAATTGGTTTTGCCAAGGGTAGTTTAGTTCAGATGCTATCCCTGCTTGTTCACTGAGAGCCTATTCATTATATTTTATATAATTTCACTGTATTTTCTAGATCATGTTTTTTTCATTCTGTAAAATTTTAATTTTAACCTTAGTACAGAATGGTTTTATTTACTACTATATGCAATCTAGACTCATATGGAAAATGAGAAGAGAAACTTGCAGTAGCAAAAACCATGAACATGACCTTGCAGTGATGTATAATTTCCTGGCTTAAGCAAGGCCAGAATAAAAAACTTTGTATACAAATATTGTGTTGCTCATAAACACTCAGAACAAAACTCTGGTTACCACCCTGGAGTTTTGGTGTTCAAGGCTTTACCTTTGGCTTGGTTTCCTTATAGCTGTACAATGTGCAGAACTCCAGCTCTGCGGTAGGATCCAGGAGAGTCAGTGGGACTTCTCCTAGCGCAATGAGGAGCAATCTCTTCTGGGAATAGAATCCAAACCAGTCTTGGCTAAATGTATGCATTTAGGGATGCTGCACCTGTTCAGAAAGCCAGCCCTGGGAGTACAGCATGCCAGAGAAATTTTGCTTCTCACACATGTGGTGGTCTGGAAAAAAGGGAAAAAATTGTAGTATTGTGCAGCACTAGAGGTGTATCTCCTCAACTAAACCAAAAAGACTTTTTTTCTTAAGGAAGAAATAGCTAAAAAACACTAGAGAGGAGTGTTTTCAAGTATAAACAGGAAACTTAACAGCCTGCTAAGATGGATTTTCTCTTTTCTTATTTGAAATACTGTCATGTTTAACAACTGTACCACATAATCTGTGCAACAATATCCCACATATCTATTGTAAAAAGGTTTATATATGTGGTCAGAGTACACTAGTTTCTTTCCAGGGATTCTGATAGCTGCCAGTCAAAGTTACCTCAGACAATGCCTGACTGGGCTCAGTGAGTTCCCACTTGACAAGACCTTTCCTAGGACAGACATAACCAGAGAGAAAAATGTATTCAAACTATGGGTATGGAAGCCTCCTTTCACTGACAAGTGGGCACTTGTAATAAAATTAAAGAATCAAAGAATGATGAATCATAGAATCATCGAGTTGGAAGGGACCTTGAAGATCATTTATTTCCATCCCCTTGCCGTGGGTAGGGGCAGTTTACATAGACCAGGTTGCTCAAAATCTGAAAGTCTCTAGGATCAGATGGACCCTGTAATTGCAAGCAAAGGAACTGGTGAAAATTCAAGTCACTGTAACAAAACTTGACTTTATAAGGGTTAATTGTTTAGCTTTGGTTAGTTTGAAATAATTTCCCTGCATATACATAAGGAGACTCACCTTTAATATTTTTTTGCTTTTAGAATCTTCCATTGATTTTACTGCTGAAAGTTGCAGCCAAAAGGAGAAAAAACCATAAAAATGTTTCAGACCAACATGGTCTTCTGTCACACCATGATTTGAGTCTGCATGGCTCTAAGTTTTAAAGCTTGAAGGGAACTGCAGGACATCAATAATTCCTGCTTTCTAATTAAACACTGATGACTCTGCCTAGAATTTTATTTAAAATGAAAGTGTCTCCTTAATGTTTGCTGGAAGAACAAATTGACAGCAAAGAAATTGTGTTTGTTTTCCCAGTTGGTTCAGAACATGGCAATGGATTCAGTACAAGTTTTATCAATTACTTTGATGGTTTTGTTCATAGTCTTGGGAGACTTGCCACCAAAATCTGACTTTATATTCATATATCCTCAGTAAGATGCATATATCAAGGAACCTGGTACTGTGTGTTCTCTCTGCCTACAAAAAGCTCATCTTCCTCTACACATAATAGAAATGTAGCTTGAGTTAACTTTTGTAAGTCAAAAGATGTTTTGAAAGCCAAATGCACTTTCGGTTAGCTATACTTACATTTTGACATTTTATCTCCCTCACTACATAAATCTGCTTTTAAATATATATAAATAAGCCACCTATCAATGCTTCAGGCTAGTTCATCTATCCTATTCTACCTCATTCTCTGCATTCATTCTATATTTTGCTGAAGACCAGTTTAGACTCATAAACAAAATCAGGCTTGATCATCTTTTAGATGGGTGATGTCTAATGAATGTTTATAGTTACACTGTTGTTTACATGGAAGGAAATTTTCTGCCTCTTGTGAAGATTGGGTTAAAGGGGAAGTAATTCCTAGTCCCTCCCAAAATACAAGGTAAAATACAGGTCTAGGGGATGTGCTGTTATGAAAGTTGACCTTACACAGAAATGTGACAGCTGTATGTAGTGTAAGAGCAGCTGGCCTGCTCTTACATCCAATTACAGTATTCTCTTACAGCTGCATTTGCATATTGAACATCCTTCCATTCTCTTCAAGGATTATAGAGTGATTAACCTGATAGCATTCCAGTATTAAGGAAGGAAGAGTGTTTATGTGAACACCTAAGAGTACACTTCAGCTTCCTGGAAGAACCACAGCTTAATTTGGTGTTTTTCTATGCACAGTCAGCTTGGGGTAACATTAGGGATAGATGTTTAAGTAAGAAGATACCGGCCAGACACCACAGAAAAAATGTAACATTACAGTGGCACAATAGAAGCCTTGGCATCATATAGCAAAAGACTGAAATACCAATTAGCTTCTTTGCACATGCCCAAACATTATTTTGCCAAATATACCCCAAACCAACAAGAATTTCTGTACTTCAAATTTAAAACAGGACCTTTGAAAGCAATGGAAAGCTGTAGCCTACTTCAGGTAGAACTTGTTTAATGGTGTTTATCCTGGCCATATCAAAGAGGATAAAGAACTATTTGATATACTTTCCCCTATTCCTTAAAGATAATTAAATTTAAAAAAAAGACAATGCAAAAAAAGAAGAAAAATTCACGTAAGAAAACATTCTTTATAACAAACATTTACTTAGGAACCTAAGATTCTTTAGCGAGATGAATGGTTTTCTGTGACACCCTCTTTAATATTATCAAGTCAAACTCAAGCAATTGTTCACCACCCAGCTTTGAAAAGCAGCTACTGTGGGCAACCAAGACATGGACCCAGACCAGCAGGGAATCTGAGAGTTTATTCAGAGAAACAAGCTAGTTTTATACATTTCTTCAAGAGACACTATTTCCTTATATGGTATTTTTCACTAACCTATCTCACATTGCCACATCAGCAATGCACTTTCTTAATGTCCTTATGTGGTGCCGATCATGAGCTGCCCACCTGTCTGGCAGCTTCCAGCAGGCTCCTCTCCACAGGGCTCTGCCTTGTGGCATCTCCTTCCCCCAGAGTCAGGGGGAAACAAGCTCCTTTGTCCTGTCATGGTGTTCTGCAGGCATGTCCCACAGCCCACAGCTCAACTCCATCCTATGTCTTTCCACAAAATACTCCTGCTTTGTATGTGAAAAAATCTGGTGTGTTTGAGAGTGTCTTTTGCTCTAAGTTTCTTAGTTAGCCAAACATAGATATCTACTCCATAATACTACAGTTGCACTTACCAACAAGAAATACACTCTTCTCATTGTAATAGTAGCTCATGGCAATCTTTTTTGCGACTTCAATCCAAGTTTTTAGGCCATAATATTAAATTTCTTGTTTTAGCACTTGGCTGTGTTTTGTAAACAGTTAATATAATCAATGTTACGCAACAAAATGATTGAGTGGCAAGGCACAGAGTTCTTGGATGTCAGAACACTTTGATGAGATCCTCATAAGAGACAGTCTAGAGCTTACCTGGAATATGAAATAGGTGATATTTATTTGGCAGGGTCCTGTCAAAGTTTATGCACAATTTTATTGAATATCCTGCACAAATTTATTGAATCACTTTGTGACACTATGGAAAATGTATTTAAAACACTGTTTTTCTGGATAAAAATTCAGAAATTGATTCAAGGAACAGAGATACAAAATAAAAAAGCCACCTCCTGTATACTTTTCTTGTGCTGGTGTTATTAGAATAATAACATACTTATGAAAACAAAAAATTAATTTCTTTTTTTTTTTTTTTTTAAAGAGCAGTATTTTTATTTGACATTGTCAGCTTCTGTCTGTATAGTGACATGTGGATATGTTTCAACCCAGAGGATATTTTTCTAATAACATAGTGTGCTGAATAAGCTATGCATAAACAGATGACCAAGTTTCATTATCTTCCTGTTAGACTGAGAAAACAACTGCAAGAACTTATGTTCTCCTTTAACTTCCTATTCCAGACATTGTCAGACTAATGAGAGATTTGAATGAACTTTCTCTCTGTGGTAAATCCTAAACCAAATCTGACATGAGTTTATGAACAAACACTTATTGAAGAAATGAAAAAAAGGAGAAAGAGAAGAAGAGGTCATGCTGCATGTTTTTCAATCAAATCCTGAGGCATCAGGACTATGTAATTTCTTTTTTTCCCTTTTCTTTTTAATAGGGCTGGCAGATCTGCAGAATTGCTTAAGAAATGCATTTCAAAGGATGAGGAAAATAAAAACATATGAACAGTTAGTAGGTGACTAGATGGTAGCAAAACCAGAGGATACTAGAAAGCTGACTTAGAGTCCCAAGAATGGGCATTCATACTACTCAGACTCCGTCTCTTTCCACTCTTGAGGGCTGCTGTAAGGATGAAATAACAAACTAACTTAATGCTCCAATATAAGCTTTCATAGCCAGCAGGTGAGTTTCAGGTGCCCACTTTGAGCAACACTTCCAGTCTTTTATTGGTCCACTAGTGCTGGAAAAAAAATTTCATTGGTGGAAGCCCTTCTATTTTATTTCAGGAAAGGGGATTCTGTTCCTTGGCACAGATAAGTCTACACATCACCATGAACAGCAAATATGCGTTTAATTTCTTTTTCTCTCTCTGTATTAATTATTTTAAACAGAATGAGGCTTGATTTTAACAGGCCTAAATAGAATAAAACTTTCCATTTCAAAAACTGTTTTCCCCATCTCTTCTCCTTAACAGGAAACTCTTATTATGTGGTTTAATTAGAAACATATTTCTGGGATGGGAATGCACAAGACATAATTTTAGCCAGCTGATGAACAGAGACAGATTTCTTTGGAAATCTACTATCTGATGAAACAACAAAGGCTTGGGTATGAATTATTCAAGACCATAGTCACACTATTCAGGAACCCTGATATGGCGCTTGAAGAAGACAAGCCTGGAATCTGTTTAGTGAATTTCTCCAACTTGGGTCTCTTGAGGCTTGATGAGTTCCCCACATGGGAGTAAGAGAGAAACACATTTTTATGATCTTGGAAATAGGATGAGAGGGGATTTTATCATTAATGAGGTGTCAGCATTTTCACCACTAATTCATATCTGCAGAGAGGGTTGTATCACAGTTACATTGATTCTGCATGCTTGCATCTACCAAGCAAACTAAATTTGATTTGTACACTGTCTATATTTCGAGTCAAGCGTATAAAAGAGTAATGGTGCCTGGACATCCTTTGTGGGAAAATACTCTTGTGGGGGTGTGTGTGTTTGCACATGTGCCCATGTATCAGATTTTTCAGTACAAATTCCAAGTCTCTAAGGAAAGCAAACAGTTTCTGTGAAAAATGTTTTTTTCAAAAATATGTTTTTCTAACATTAAAAAAATGAGGAAAGATCTCACTGTAAATGTCTTGGGGTGATTTTTATGGTGTATGATATATCCTATATCGTCTGCTTTATGCCCAGAAAATGAATTTCATGCCTTTCTGTGCCTGAGAGGGGAGAAAAAAAAACAGTCCAGAGGAATTTTTGTTCAAGGTCAAGTGTGGGGGACGCTTGCTGGCAAGAGGTTTTGTTTTTTTTTCTCTCGTCTCGGTTGCTTCTTTTTCCTTCGAGCGGAAGAGAGTTTTTTTCCTTCCTTTTTTGGGACTTTGGTTTCTCTTTTTCCTCTGGACTTGGAGTGTCAGAACCTCGGGAGACCTCACTGGGAGAATTGGCTTCCCTCTGTGGATCCTCTCCACTGGTNGGACAGTAAAAATTAAACTAGATTAGATTTATAACTAATCCATGAAACTGTAAACCTTTCAGAGTTCTGGGATCAGCAGCTGAACTCATGTTATTTCCACACACAGCTACATGAAAGCAGATATCTCTACATGGTCTGGGTTAGAATGAATGGTTATAACTCAGTTATAAATCCATCATTTTTATTAATGTGTATTAATAATTGATTCACAGAATAAATAGCCATTTTATGATAATATCATATAAAAAGTGTATTATCCCAGATTAGAAACTTGATATCAATCATTTGAACTGTATGTATGTCAACATGCCAGAAAGAGGAACAGTTAAAGCCATATGTGATTTAGTTTCTACCTAAACTTTGAAAACAGTCCTAAAGTCTTGTCAAGATTAGTACAGTCCCCCTTGTAAGAAGTATTTTAGCTTTCATCTCAAAATTAGTAACTTTGCTGTATACAAAGATATTGTGCATCTGCAGTGATATTACCAATTCACAAATTACTTGCTAACAAGTCTTTTAACCTTTCCAACAGTCCTGTTTTGTTTTGTTTTTTATTTTTTTTTAATTTTTTATTTTTACAGCTATTCCAAGTCTTTACTTCTTATATTAGCCTGAGCTTATGGGGCCAATAACAAGACAGAATCATCAGTACACAAAACTGGGACATGAAAACTTAAAACAGGACTGAGACCTGTCTGATCTGAAGAGAAGTAGGTTTAAGCCAATTTAAATCACTTTAGGCAAAAAATCTTACAAGGTAAGAGCAATATTGTCTCAAGATCTAACACTAAGTTTCTTTTTTCTGTCTTGCTAAGGTACAAGGATAAAATTATTGCTAAAATAACTATTTCAGAATGTTAACAGTCAAATAATTTTGGGTCATGATAAGCTTAGAAGTGACTGAAAGAGGCAATTGTGGTCATATTTCTCTGAATAGACTCAACCTCTTTGTCCTTTGAGTGGTCTCAATTGCTTTGGTAGAACTCCTGCCTTAACTGTCATGGTGCTGCTTGCATATGTCCATATTCGGTTTGATCTCGGATCTTTTCTTGAGCTTTTCATGTGTATGTAAACATTTAGATACCCTGCAATGTAGGGTTTTAACAGTTAGATATGCTATTTATTATTGTTATTAAGTGTAAAAAAAATGATCAGACCACTTACAAATGTGTTGTTTTAATATGTGCTTGAGCCTGATCTAAACCTCAATAGCATACAGTAGCTTCTTCAAGAGACAAGGCTGTAATACAGGGAGATGTTGATATTTCATGATGTTTTCTGTGCTGAATCAGCTGCTATTGACAACAATTTCTTGGTGACTTAAAATTCACCATCTTCCAGAAAGTCAGTGTGATCTGAACTCTTCAGTCTTTTCTGAAAATTAAACATATTCTTCCAAGACACTCAGGTACTGGAGAAAGCATTCTGTGCCTACAAGTTTTACAGACAGTTTCATGGAACTGATAATTATGTAGTGAAAAATTAATTACAACAACTATCATTTCATGTTAAAAAAAATGGAAAAGATACTGAATTAAGACTGTTGTTACTGGAAAATAATACAGAAATTTCATTAAATTTTTTGGCATTTAAAACACATGTGAACATTTACCCAGCTACTAATACATATAGCAGCATTTACATTTGAATACTTAATTGTGTCGAAGTTGTAATTGTTGTACAGAGCACATCAAAAAGATGGAATATTCTCAGTTTCACAGTTCTCAAACTAATTTGCATTTGTAAAACCAGGACTATAAGCATTGGCTGGACCTATGTCCCTGTCAGTTAAAACCTTTTGTTTTCCTTTTTCCCAAGGGTGAATCAGTTCAACAAATAAAAAATATAGTTTGCTTATCTAAAGGAAAATTTTGTTATGAAACTTATTATGAAATGGTTTATCATCTGTCTTTTTAACTTTAAGTATTCAAAGCTAGAAACATAATTAATTATGCATCCAGATTTAGGTTTCTTTTCCTTTTTGGGGGTTGTTTTGGTTATTTGGTGGTTTTTTTGGTTAGATTTTTTTTTTTTTTTTTTT
>VZTN01000889.1:26720-41738 GCA_013400515.1 Erpornis zantholeuca
GTCTGGAGATGAGGAAATTGTTTGCTATTCTGATTTTGAAACTCTAATAGTCATGATAGTTTCATGGGCCCTGGAAAATGCTATAAGTTTTTCCATGAAATTTATGTTAGAATAGATTTAGCCTGAGGGTAATTTTGAATACTGTCGCTGGTTTAAGTACCTTTGGAACAGCTCCTTTATGGGATGTGTGCAAGACAGGTACAGAGTTACAGAAATGAGTCATGGTTCTTTGAGTGGGGAAGTGAGATTAAAAAAACAAACCGTAAGAACCCAAAATAGGAAACGTTCATTTTAAAAACAGAATCTTGAGAAATCATGGACTGAGAAGACAAAGCATGTTGAAACCCTATTTCCCCCCTTTTTGCTCCTGTTCTCATTACAGCTTTTGTAATAACCTGCCTCAGACTATGAAAACTCAAATTCAAAATAAGCTTTCCAATTTGTACCATACAAGGCCCCACTCTTATAAAGCACCATGTATTCACAGTGCCCATATTCATGAAGACTAAGTTTTGAGGGCATTGTGTCAAATCTTGAATGAAACCATGCCATGTCACAATACATTTAAGAAGTCCTTTTATTTACATCACAGGCTACAGGAATCATAGAATGCTAAAAGTTAGAATGAACCTAAAATACACCTCCCAATAGACCAGGTTGCTCAAAGCCCCATCAAGTCTGGCCTTGAAAGCTTCCAGGGATGGGACAACCATGGTCTTTCTGGGCAACTTGTTCCAGTATCTATCCACCTTCACAGTAAAAATTCCCTCTTAATATCCAGCCTAAATTTCCCCTTTCCCTTTGTACCCATTATTTTTAGACTCTACCAAGTGGGTCCTTGAAGAGGCGAAAGGCTGATCTCCTCAGTACAGGGAAGTGAGCTCTCTGTGTGCCCTCCTAAGTGCCCTGGGGGTTTTCAACTCCACCGTCTCATGGTCACTGCAGCCAAGGCTGCCTTGGAGCACTATGTTTCCCACCTGCTCCTCCCTGGTGGTGAGCACAAGAGAATGATAAGCACAATATTGCAAGAGAATGATGAACACAGTAAGAATTATATTAAAGCTCTACATTCTTGAAAATGGATGAATTTCTGCTTGTTTAATTTTTCTGTGGTACTGAATAGTCCCTTGATGTAACTGTTCAAGTATTGTATGCTCCAGAGCTGCCTTAGCTATGGACAAATTGACATACATCTGCCAGTGCAAGCAAGTCACAAGGCTGACTAAACAAGGATGTCAAGAAGCAGGAAAATCTGCCATCAGCTATTTTAAATGGCATCCCCCTCCTTCTATAATTAGAGCCAAAGCAGCCTGAATTTTTTAATGTCCAGCTGAAATTCAACCTGATAAGGCCCTTTCTGTATTGCATAAAGTGATGGTTCATGCATCCTGTTTTCAAATTGGAGGTAGCCATAGGCCTTAGTGCTTTACTTACCTAATCTGCATCAATTGCTGAGCAGTGAGTCCCAAGGACTTTGTTTAGCAGTACAGTAAAAGGAAGGGTTACTCTTTATTGTTTATGCTTTCCACAGCTTAAATACTACATGAGCTACAAGCAAATGAGTTTTACTATCTTTATTTTAATTATGTGCAATTAAATGGTCTATCAGAATTCCCTACAGTATTTCTTCAATTCTCCCCAATTTTAGTGTAATGACTTTACTGACTTTCTGGAGAGCAAAACTAAAAAATAAAATAAAGACCATAAGCAAAGGAACAAATAAATAAATAAGACTATTCTGAGATATAACCTTTTCTTGATGCATATCAAACAATAGGAATAATTTTTTAAAATTATTAAAAATTTGTTAAATTTTACTTCTTTTAGTGATGAAATTACCAGTGTAGTCACCAGTGATAATCTCTGTGCTCCATGTTGTTCTACTGAGTGTAGAAATATTGCAACAAATATTGAAGGGAAGTTGATGTATTGATAGGTTTTTGTTTGAAGTTGCACCTGTGTGAATATCCTCAAGCTATCCTGACCCAATATAATAAGACTGAACTGAAGGAATTCCCTAAAGTAGGAATTTAACATTAGTTTAACTAGGATCTCTGGAACTGACCAGAAAGTCATTGCTTATTGCATGTCAACTGAATGAGTTTACAAGAGAGATGCAAAATGTGAACCAACCTATAGGAAATATCTAATCTTAATGAAGAATAAGATATCACATTTAAGCAAATGCTGCTCCTGTGACATAACAAAAGCAAAGCATCCCCAAGACATGGCACTTGCCCCTCTGTCTTTGACTGTGTAGAGAGAGAGAAAGCAGGACTGTCACCTTTACACCAAGGCACTTTACCTGGGTCCTCTCTGCCCTAAATCAACACACCAAAACTTTCCTTTTTGTCCAAGGAATAAAGCACAAAGCAGGGTGCTATGCCAGTTCTATCTAAGAGCTCCCACATTCTCCCTCCAAGTAACTTCATGTAAATCCAAGCCCAGGGTACTATAATTTAGCCTAAGTTCTGAGGTTTTTGTACAGCTGAACCTGGTGGCATTTGGGAAAAATGCAATGTCATATTCATCCACTGTGCACTGATAGAAACTGATAGGCATGCATTAGTCTTGACAGCAAGCTCTGAATAACTGAAAGCTGTGTACAAAAAAGCTGGATCCTTGCCATAGATGAATAGGTACTGGGCATAGATTGATAGGTACAGATTTTCTTTTAGAGGAACAAAAAAGAACGGCAAAAGGGTGGCTTACCCTAGAACCGTATGTGGGATGAATTCATGACAGAAGCCAGCTTAAAGTAAAAAAATAAAACCCCAACACATAACTTTGAAAGTTCCCATGTTTGTACCTGCCAGATTCTGACATCTTTCCCTTGAAAGGTTGATGAATACTGATGAGGCATCTAAGAGTTAAAACAAAAGCAGTGGGGCTGCAAATATTTTTCAGACTAATTTTGCTTGAGCGAGGGATGGATGTTATAATGCTATTAAAAAGCCCCAACAAAATCAAGTATAGACACAAACTGCCATTTTTATTTTGTAAAGACAAATTCTGACCTGGGTGAAATCAATAAATGAGAAAAACGTTATGCTTTTGAAACACTGGCTTGCTCCCTGGATACAGTAGAACCTACATAGAGAAGGGACTGTCCTCCCATGGCAGTGCTGGGCAATAACTGAGCAAGTATTTGAACCTGCTCTGCCATCTTCTTTTGAAAAGTGAAGTGCAAGGCACTCAACCCTCAAACTTGGAGGCTTCTTCTCTTCCAAAATGGCCAGACACTACTTTATCTCACTACAGTTCTGTATGGTGGCTTGATGGCACAAGATTTTTCTCACTTCTTATGAGAAAAACATACGTTCTTAAACGTTTTCTCACTGTTTATGTTCTATTTGTTACAGATACCTTATTTCCGCTACAAACCACTGCAAAGTCAGACGCTGAGTTGAAATGGAGGCAAGCACTAACATCTCCCTGTATTCTTCCATGTGTGTAATAGCACAAGCTGGCTGGGAGATGGAAGAATGTGACATGATACTCTTGGCAGTGTATCCTCACAGGAAATGTGCCAAGTCTGCTTCTGTGCCAGTTGATGCCCCCATAAGTGGAATAAAAAGGAAGCACATGCCAAGGGTGTAGGGAACAAGAATGGGGGATTCATGTCTGTTTATGCACTGGGTGTGGGGTGGTTCTCTCCCCACATCCTTTGCATTTTCCATCTCTTGTATTCCAAAAGGGAATGGAGCAGCAAGTGCCAGAGCAAACATGCCATGTTCGTGTTTGCGTTTGTGGCACAGTGAACGTGCCACATTGAAACAACACTCCTGAAAGCTCCCTGGGAACTTTGTGTGTGCAGAGGAATGCTGAAGCTCTGAGCTGTGGAGGGGAAGGAACATAACTTACAGTGACTAGTCTGCAAACCATCTCTGGGACATTCCCTCATCGTCCTCCAGGAGCTAATTGATTGCATGATATTACTTGCCTTTGTTTCCAGCTGGGGGAAATAAAAGGAATAAATAATGTAAGGCATAAGAGTGGACTGACGTCCAAAAAACATGCTGCACTACAACAATGGAAAACATCCTCATTAAATGTATTGCAATGTATTTTTATGCATTATGGATTTGACCCATTATATTTATAATAGAGAGTGTGATAATTTTATTTTCCAGATATGCAAGTGCTCTGACATCACCCTACTGCTACAGTTCCCAAGTGTTTTAAATTGTGACTGTAGCTTTGAGGAGCACATGAATATGTCTCATGAAATAAAAGGGTTAACACCAGCAACAGGACTGCAGCTTGCCTGCAGCAACAGCCATGTTCTCCTAGGGAGGTTGATATTTTGGGAGGGACTCTTTTCTCCTAGAAAGATCTCCTGGGTTAGAAATAGTCTGGATTACTTCTATTAAGGATTTTGTCTCCCAGGTATAGCTGATATGAAGTGTTAGTCCCACCTAAGCAATATCCATGAGTAAGTCTGGGCTATAGGGTGCACAGTTTTAATTTAATTGTACATTCTTAATTGAGTTTGTATTTGTAATTACAGCTTTAAATCTTAACAGAGATATTTTTGGTAACAAAGCCTTTTCTTTCCTGAAGAAAGATCTCTAAGGTATGCAAAAATAAGTACCCTTATTAATTCGAAAATGAAGGTTGTATAATGAAAGATAGTTAGCATTTCTATTTCATTGTTACTATTATTTGTTGAGTGTTATATATTAAGATGTAATCTAACCCCCAGAGCTGCTACAGAACTTCATTTCTTTTATATATTTTGTTTGTATTCAATTAGATATGTATGACAGCTAAAGGACTTGTAAGCAAAGTATTTATTTAAAACTAAATGCATATTTTACTTCAAGTTTGAAAGAAATAAAATTAAATCAAGACTCAGATGACTTAAATTTAATTATTGTTTTTAATTAAACTTGTGTAATATTTTCTAGTTTTACAAAGCTGAGGAGATTAATACTTTGTGACTTAATACTCTTTATGAATACTGTTTCTAATAAAGGTCTAGGATTTACAGATCCACCTAGTTTTGGAGCATGAAGTGCTGTTTGAAGTGTGTGAAATGGTGTTTGAACTCCATGGCATGTTGAATACACAAAAGAGGTTGTAAATTGCTGTCCTCATTAGAAATAAGTTGTTAATCTAAAAGTAATATCATATTGCCAAGCTGAAACCTTGGCCTTAGTGACACATATGAGACAGGGAGTTTTTACTGAAACACCAGACTACAGAGTGTTAAGAGTTGTGCTAAGACCTTCAAGTATATGGAAATAAAAGTTTAAAGATGGGCTTACCCAAACTGAACCATATTTAAGCAGCTCTGGCAGGTCTAGGTCTCACTGGGTTTTCTAGGCACATGTGTGATTTAAGAAGAATCAGTGCTGAACTGGTCATGATGAACTTTGCAACACAGTAGTGACAGCAAAGTAGCTTTCAAATTTACAAATGACCCATGCTTGTATTGTGTCACCTCAAAAATTTCAAACTGCTATGATCATTCCTCATAATGTGAAAAAAGCTGGAAAAAGTTTTCCCTAATAGAAATACAGGAATTTATAGACCTAGTAGGTCTATCTTAGGAAGTTATACTTATTTAAGGTATTGTAGATGTGGTACTGATTGCCTTTTTGTTGGAAGAATTAAGTAATATGTATTGTCTTAAGATATGATGTGATGGGAAGAAGTTATTTTTTTAGGTTTTTTTTTCACCCAGTCTTCTGATTTGATACCTCTTCGCTTTGGATTATGAACCTGTTGTTTCTGAGAAGATTGACAAGTAACTCTCCTGCTGCTTATTTTTGGTTAAAAAAATTACTGAAACTGAATTTGTCACTGTCCCATTTTCCCAGTGCCAGCATCTACAGGTGTCAAATGCATCCTAACCGCTGCTATAAATGACTATGTAAAATTTGAGTCGAGGAGGAGTAGAGTTATTTGTGAAGCACCAAATTTATGTGGGAGAGTTGAGAAAGCTTTTCTAGGTGACTGAGAAAACATCTCCATAAGAAATTTAGTGATGAATGAACTTTGTGCAAGAATCTAACAAAAAAAAATGGTCAAGGTGGGAGGGCCAAGTTTAAATTAGGTATCTTGGAGAAAACCATGCTTACAGAAGTGAAATTAAACCCGCTGGTAAGATAAAAAATGAACAACCAGGGCTGGTGGAGAGTATCCACTACATTTCCTTTCCTAGACAAAAACCAGAGGCTCACCAAGAACCATGGAACAAATCCTTTGTCACCAAAGCACACTTGTTACTGTGGACAGCCTTCCTCCAGTGGTGTTCCCAGTCCCAGCTGCTTCTGGCTGGGCACTTGCAGTGGGAACCAAGTGCATTCAATCCCACCAGCCCACGTGCTGGCCTCCCACCACAGCTCTGGGTCTTTGTATTCCCTGCTTTCCCGCCAGGGCTGGGATTCCCCCCCTTCCTCACAAGCCTGCTACTTTTAACCTTTCATGTTAATGCAGCACCCACCTACAATCACATAGTTGCCTTACCCTTTCCCCACCCTATCTGCTTTCCCTGTCTTTCTTATTGTCATTCAGCTCTCATTAGATGATAACTAATAATCTTTCTTGCAATCTAAATGTCCAATGAAACAATAGCCAGCCATACTGACAGAAATTGGAAAAGGGATATCCTTCCTAAGTGGGATGGTAGAAGAAAAGCTTGGAATAATGAGATCAGTCTTCTCTGTCAGACTGATAGCAGATCAGTTTGCCAAAAGCCTGGAAGTAGCTTATTTCTGCTGATGTTGATAAATAGTTGATCAGGCCATGAAGCACAGCAGAGAACTAAGTTTTCTGATCTGCAGAGACTGGAATAAAAAACCCCAACAATGTAGCTTATGTTATTACAGCTGGGGAAACCCATGATGATGTCTTCTTAATGACTTGTAGATCCTAGATATTTGGGATGACATTTGATTTTTAGTGATGGCTTGGGACCCTTCATCCCTAGGGCAATAATGTGGTTATGGATATGATAAGAAATGCATATGGACCTCCTGCCCCTTATAAAAATAAAATACCATTGGCATATCAAGATATATTTTTTATTGCCTATATGAAAACACTTTAATATATGAAAATATGCCTTCTAGATATTTTCACATCGGGGTTCTCAGCTGTGCTCAATCCTTGGTATGTGAAATAAAATATCTACACAATGTAATAATAATTCCACATTGCTATTTCCCCCTTGGCATGCCTAACAATTAGTGTCCAATTTAACATTCTGTGTCTATAAAGGTGTTTATGTCAACTGAGCTTGATCTTTTTCAAGTAATGGTATCCCTGCTTCTTGTTCCACCCTACATAAAACTCCAAAACACATTAATCTCTTAAGAAGGATCCTTGAATTATAAATATTTAGTATTAGAAACCCAAAGGACTGATGGTGAATCTTTCTGATGAAAGAGATTATTTTTTGTATCAGCTTTAGTATTGTACACATTTTGATTATGCACCTATAGCCATATGGTCATTCCCAAGCACTTTAATTTAATAGTTATTGTGGATTTTTGGGGGTACTTTGCTATGTGAGAATTTTATTATAAATAGAATATATTTTCTTCTGCACAGAAGGTGTATTTCTCCTTGGAATTGTGCTGGAGTATCAGAGGAATCTCCAAGATGAGCTACATGAAAAAAAAGGGATGTATTTGAAAGTATGATTAGTTCTTGTGAAGAGATGCCAAATTCTTTTTACTGTGTCTGTCTTTATAGTAATGGAAACACTGGTTAAGGACACTGTCTGTGCACAAACACAGCATTTAGGACAACTCCTAACAAAATATCCAAGAGAGATTCAGGTTTTATAACTTGCAGCCTTATCGGCCAAATTCACCGAGAAACCAAGATAAAAGGTATTACAAGGAAGCTTTTTTGGGACAGAGTTATTAATCTATGCAGGTCTTTCCCTGTTAACCCCCTTGCCCACTTGCCAAAGAGGGAGGTTAACAGGAACAAGCAGGCTCTTCTGTTTGCTGCCTGTGGCACTGGTAGCCAGCCTCACCTTGTGCTTTGGTCTTCCTGAGCAGCCAGTGGAGGAAGCCCTGTAAGCTTGAGATACTTCTGCTCAAGAATACACCTGATTCTCTGTGACAGCTTACAAGATACAGGGGTCAGATTCCCTGATTGTTCAGTGAGGGAGGGAAGTGGAAAATAACTCTGTTCATCTGTCAGCCTCACTGGAACCATCTGAGAAACTTTGCAGATTGCTTCCCCTTTGTCCTTCCCTTACAGGGTTTCCCATGGGAAAAGGAGAATCTAGCCAAAAATCCATGAATAACTTTTTTCCATTGACTTTGCTGGTTTTCATTATTGGTAATTGATAATAAACACCTAATAAAAGTTTCTCACATTCTCTCACAATTTCTTTGCCAAAGCAGAAAAGAGCAGAAAACTTAATAGTGAAGGGATAGGATGTTGCAAGGGGATTTTTTTTTATATATAAACAAAGACTTCCTCCATATAAGGATAAGAAGATTAAATTTCTTTAATAGCTGGGGAAAGGCTTGCTTTCTTTAAATAACTATGGAAACTTCCTTTGTGGTGCAGCATTCCAGAGGGAGGCCACATAATCTCTTGGTGCATGTAAATTGCTGTGTGAATTATGTTCCAGTTATGAATTTAGAATTTAACTGTGACCTACTCTGAAGGGAGGAAAAACTCTCACTTCACACAGCTATGGAAGAACTTGACATGAGTGTTGGCAATTGGATGTTTGCATGAGATTGGATCATTCTCAAAACAAAATGCAGGAGAAGTGGAGTTCATTTTGCCTTACCATGTGTCAGCCCATGTATATGGAAATATGATTGATTCCAAAGAGCAGTACTCCAGAAAATGCTTCTGATTTTCTCCTGCTGGTCCTTCCTAAACATGAGGGAAGTCTCAGGGGTATAATCCTGGCTGATTAAGCCAGTGGCTGCTGTGTCTCTTTTTCCCCCAGGACAGTGCACACATACCCCACATCCTTCCAAAGTCTAAGCCTGGAGGGATGGTTTATTATCTGGCAATTAGCAATTCATTAAAGTAATATTGTAATAGCTGAGATAAATATTTTGATAGTCACTCCATTTTACATTTTTCGTCTTCTTTTCTCATCTGAGTGATCAGAAGGTTTGATTGGCCCTTGTTTCTTTAGTTAAGTATATGTAAACAATTAAGGTCGTTTTGGTGTGATACAGCCTTCAGCAGTGTGGGGTTAATCTAAGAAACTACAGGTGCTGCAGCTTCTGAACATGCAGTTTCTAGTATAACTTTGGAAAATAACTAAATTTAGAAATATGGAACCTATTACTTCAAGTTCAGCAGAAAATAATTCTGAAGAAAATACCTCATTCAAACATATATCAAAACCACATCTGCATTTTATTATACTTTGAAAATAATCATTCACTGATGATGATAGGAAGAGATCTTCTGTTTCTTCCTGTTTAGAAAGATTGTGTTCTAAACCATCTGCTTTGTTGTCTATGCAGATCTATGAAACACTTGGAAAATAACAAATTGGAAAAATTGGACATGGGCAGAGAAATCAGCAAGATTTTCAGCTAGAGAGGAAAAATGTAAAATCTTTCAAAAAATGACTTGAAATGAAAAAATAAAAAAATTAATGTAGCTCACTACCACTACTGTTAAAGTGAGATTTATGGCCTTACTATTTATGATAGTTAATTTTCTCATTTTAATATCTAAAAATAGTATCTGTTATATTATTAAGGTTAATTTAAGCCCTGTCTCAGTCCACTTGTGCAGTGGCTGACAGGAAGATTTTTTGGTGTCCATTACAAGATCCATTTGGACACCCATAAGTGTGCTTAAGAACATTTTTGTAAGACTTACTTTAACTGGGTTTTATTTTGTGTACATATCGTAGGAGGCAATGTATCGTAATTTCACATAATTTAAGCTATAAAGAGGGGAAAAATGTGTATCATTAAGATTGCAACCACTTTGCAACTCTCACTCCTTTTCCCTGCAAATGGGAAATAATAATTTTCATTAACTGTAGCTCACAGAGTTTCAGTGCACTATATCATCTTAGCTGAATTCTGACTGTAAACTCCAGATATCAATGGGATGGAATGATATCCTAGATTTCTTTATCTATCCCAAATGTTTGCCTCAAGTATAATTTGTCCCCAGAGTTTCTCTGTCTGCATACCATAAGCAATTTTACTGGATATCTTTGAGACCTGTCCTGCTGAGTCAAAGTTCTGCTTTGTCTTCAGTGGAAGAAGGAACTAAAAGCAAAGGCTTTCCCCTGCTTGGAGACTTTTGTAGGATTACATTATCATTTTGTTAGACTGAGCTGTGGCATATGCAGGTCACTTCAGGATATTTTCATGTTTGGGACCAGATGGAAAATGTCTTTGGCAATCAACAAAAAGATTCCATTGTTGACATTTCAAATTTTTTTCTACAACTGTAACTAATTTGCTTTCTACAAAATTTAACAGTGTCCAGAAATGATTACAAATACTTTGCAATGAGATTACTTTCATGGCTCAGAGAGTATGCAGTGTCATAGAAATTCACTTTATTTTGCTATGCTCAGATTCAGTTTGAGCAGAATCTGTAGCTTGGCTAGCTTAACTGATGCATTATTTGACTTCCATGTGGAATAACTTTATGGTTGTTCGGTCCACTAATGAATCTATCTGAAAACATAATCATATCCTGGTAATTTTATTTCTCTCACAAACTCTTCCCTTCTTCACGAAATAATTGTTATGCGACAAAAGGCTCCCATCCATGCAGGCAAAGAATAGAGGAGCAAAGGCAGGTGGGGCAGCCCCCCAAGTCTTGGCAGAGAGATGAGCACCTTGATCTGACTCTTCCTGAGGCTGTTCCAGAAGGGTGGTTGGCCCACAGTCTGGGGACAAAGCCCATCCTGATGTTTCAAAGGAAAGACCTCCCTAGGCTACCTTTGGGTGCTGCCTTAAAAGGGTAGAGAATGGGATGCAAGGAAAAACACTGGGGAGAGATAATGAGGCACGGGTGTCTGCTGCCAGCACCTAGAGCAGCTGAGGGTCTGTATGCCAGTGTCATTCCTGAAGTCACAGGAGCTCCAATTTACACTTATGGATGGAAAAAACCTTCACAAACCCAAGTCAAATAGTTGGTTGCTTTGCTGGACATCTCACCATATACTTGGATAGACATTAGGCAAAGAAACATCGGCCCAGATAATAGAATTGATTCATGAATTTATTTTTTAAAAAGGGTGTGGGGGAAGAATGGAGGGAATTATAAACTTGATGAAGTGTTTTAAGATTTGCATATGGGAATCTTCCTGAACTGGCAGTTTCTAAATCTTGAAAAAATACACAGAGATTCTTGTAAAGACACAATTTCAGAAATCTTCTTTCAGAAACAGGCAGAACAGTTGTTTTGATGCTGCTATTTTGTTTTCTGACTGAGGTAAGAAAGTACCACTGGCTTCTTTGGTCTGCAACATATGCCCAAATTGGTTGTCTCATTTCCAGCGTGAAACAAATGTCTTCTGTTTATCAAAATTGGTTGTCTTCAGTTTCTAAAAAATAACTAGTATCTAGGTCTAAAATCAACAACAGTTTAAGATACTTATTAATCAAAACCTGGATATAAAGACAGACACTGTGTCAGGAATTTCTCTAGTTTAAAGTGTAGAGAAAAATTTGAAGCAGATGCTCTCACTTGAGAGATCAGGATATTAGTTCACGTGTAAGAAATTCTCCTGTTTTATAATTCAGGTATGTATGTTTGAGCTTTTTCAAGGTAAGTCCTGTGCCTTCCACTGTCAATGGTAAAGAAGCAATGAATACAGGACCTCCTTACATTCTTCTGCTTTCCAGAAGACAAATGAATCTGACAGGATAGAGGGATCTTCATGCTTAATGTACATAATTCATCTGTCCATAATTTAACTAAACTTTTTAGTAGTGTTATAGTGTTTACTGAAACTAAAAAAACTCACCAAAAGACCCCTCCAAAACCCTCTATAATTTTATGTTTAAAAGCCAGCTTTTGAAAATGCAGCACATTGAAGAGTTTTAAGAATCAAATTGCAGAGGTAATTTTGCCTTACAGCACTAAGCAAGACTCAGCCATCAGGGCCGGGGCTGGAGATTCCTCAAAAGTTCCTTGGAAGTGTTTTTCCCCACATGAGAAAGAACTCACTAAAATATTGTCTAATGATTTGAAAACCACTGGAAATTGGGGCATAAAATTACTGTAGTACATAACTAAATACAAGGGTTCAAACACTTCTTTGTTATTGTGCAGGTTTCCAAGAGCTTATATGAGAATCTTTCACAGCCACGTGTCTCAGAGCAGGCAGCAAGAGAAGGATGATTCTTCACTAAAAGATGGTCAGGAGAGGGTGAGGAACGCAGGGTGAGGTTTTTGAAAAAGCATGATGTGGCCAAGTCATTCCAGAAAACAGTCTAGTTGGAGTTTAATAAAGGATTGGTATTTTATTTTTTCTGGAGAGTAAGTGACAGGGTTCCTTTGGTGATCTCTGACTTGAAATTTGTTTCCTGACTTGCTTTTGGAGCATCATGATACTTTGAAATTAGGCAGGTGATATTGGCACAGCAGTTCTTTGACTTGTCACATGTAATTCAGCTTGTTATGAAGGGATAAATATATCTATTTATATTTTTCTGGTGATTTATATGGCCTGAGACATTTTAATGTTACCTTTTAAAGTTTGATTGCTCTTATTTACATTTACAACAAAGGAAATGTTTTTGTGTTACATATTCTGTTGTGTTATTTTCCTACTTATATTCTAAGATGAAAGAATCAAGGAAGTTGGCAGTTTGATTGTAATGTCAGTGAGATGTTTGCTCTGAATTAGTGAGTTACACACCTGTACTAATGAAGTGTTGATCCTTGGTATGTATTTGAGATTATAATCCTGAGACTACTTTCAGTGTGGAAAAACAACTTTGGTGGTGACTGGGTGTTTACTTACATGGTCGAAAATATAATTTTAATAATTTACATTCTTTTTTTTTAAAGTCTGTTTATGCCTAAGGCTTTTCATTCAAAAGGTGTGGTGACACTCACATACGACTGAGCACAACACTGGCAACAGACTGTGGCCAACAGCCACAGACTTAATAATGCTGCCTCTTTTTTTTGTTATGTGAGTTTTGATCTACTCAGAAGAGAGTGCCTTAAGTTATGGAGAATTTGGAATCCCTAAGCAATGTAAAATCTATTTTAGCTGTCCTCAGAAATTTAATTTAGAATACAAAAGGAATAACAGAGACTTAATTAGTAGTAAAGATTATTTTATGCCTCCCTAGATAAGATGTGAAATGTTTATAACAGCAGGTTGCTGCTTTCTGTGGCAATAAGTTTTCCATAAATATCTGAATGTATACAGTTGTACAACACCTTGTCAGTAGTGATTCCCAAGCTAGGACTAACCTGAGCTGGCACATCCAGGGGATACAGTGCTGTGCCAAGGATATATGAGCCTGATTTCTCAAAGCTGTGAAAAGACTGAAGTAGCAGTTACAGATTTTAAATAACAATAAACAGCTTGGGTGTTGTACAGCTCTGTGTCAGTATGCCCAGATTCTGGTTTGAGGGATAGAAAATCAGTCTCTGTAGAACATATCATCATATGTTATGGCCTAGAGCTGGTATGTCCATCTCCTCTGATTATCTGCTGCAAACTAATGTCAGAGATGAAAAGCAGTCAGCAGAATGGACAGGGATGCCACTTAAAAAGTTTCACATTAAGAAAATAAAAAAAACCTTTTCCATTGGAGGAAAAGAATTTGAACCCTTTTTTGGTATTTTTTTTTTTTTTAAGGCTCAGTGTATTTGTTTTGGGATTTAGTTGTATTTATTTATTCCCCCATTCCTCTCCAAGATTTGCCTCTCTTCTGGAAGCTTTCATTCCATTCCTGTCCTTTAAAAAGGAGAAGAATGTTAACAACTAATCATTAGCAAGTACATAATCTGTTGCTCAAGGCAGATGGAAAAGTAGGGGCCTGGGACTTACTGTCCACTCTCTGCAACATATTAACAACGAATTGTAGCATAAAAATTCTTGAAGTTCCTTACATGTTTGTGTTTCAGTTAAAATGACACAGATCTCTAATTCTACCAAATTGGATTTTTTAATCTGAGACAAGAATACTTTTATAAAGGATAGAAAAGTATATATTGTAAATTTACATGAACCATGTAAACATCACTTTCACTGTTACTACTTAGATTTGCTTGTTTTAAAATGAAAATTTAATTCACAAATGTATACATAATACTGGATTTGCAATATTTTTCTTAAATCCTTTTTTTTTGGACTCAAGTATGTGTCATGGAATAAAAAATTACTTAATGTGTAGTCTTTTTCAGACAGTCTTGCAGTACTCTTTATAGCTTTCATTTATGTAAACTGTTACACTGTGCTGTGCAATAACATTGAAACTTCCAAGTTTAAAAATGAGATTTTGCAATTGTTTGTTCTTCCATATGGAATACATTTGGGACTACAAATTTTGACAAAATGTAATTAAAACCCTTACTTTTTATTTTTTCTTTTTTAATCTGGGTAAAGTTTTTTTCTAATCCTGATGTAATAACATATAAAAGCATGTATATGGTTTGGGATGGTAAAGCTCTCTCCATAATAAATTACTAGGCGAGATTTCAATTATGCACTTTTCACCAACTAATTCTGGCTGCAATCATTCCAGCTAGGTTATGATCACTAGATGAGCTGGATGGAGCTTGAGTCATTGTGGCTGTCAGATTAACTGCTTGAGGGAAAAAGGGCTCTAAGTGTGGAGGCAAAAGCAGTATCATCACTCTGCAGCCTTCCTCCGTGTTTTGACACTGCTTTCAAACAGTGTTGGATCACTTCCAGGAGCAAAACAGTACAACAGCTGGTCCCAATTACTCTAACTACAGTGTGTCTACAAGCACAAATGGCCAGTTTTCTAATTTGACTCTCTGGTTTAATGAATTAGTTATTTATTAATTTGACAGGAATCCTAGTGTTGTGTTTAGCTGCTTGCTTCTGTTTAA
>VZTN01000890.1:0-26257 GCA_013400515.1 Erpornis zantholeuca
CTGTGTGAGGCATTCCAACCATGATGAGTGCGGGATGGGCTCAGCCTAGGACAGTGTCACCCACCCAGTAATGCTGGAATAGAAATCATTCACGAAAGGTGCTTGGCTTCAGCACCCCAAGGAATGAATCAACACAGCCCTGCTGACTGCTGTGCTGTAAGCACAGTTAGGTGGGGTGTGGGGTCCAGTGGGGGTTAGCTTGGGTAGAAAACATTCAAATTGCTTTGGAAGATGATACAAAATCCCTAAGAGGTCTTTATTACTAAGGCACAGCAAACCCTCACCTGTGTTTGCAAGCTGGGAAATGCATCACAGCTATACAGTCAGGAATCATGGACTATCCTGAACTGGAAAGGACCCACAAGGATTGTGGAGTCCAACTCGTGGCCCTGCACAGACAATCCCAAGAATCCCACCCTGTGCCGTACAGGAGACCAGGTGTGTACAACATGGAGGGAGTGTAGTCCCCCAGTACATCCGTGTGTTGCTACACACACGTCACTCCTGATCAAACATTTGGCCTTTCTGCAGCTGTTTCAATGGCAGCTCAAGCCCCAGCCATGGTTATGCCTTGTGACTGGTCCATTAATGGTGTGTAGGACACAGTTTTGATTGTCTGCACAAAGATAAATTATAAATGTCACTTTCTGGGTGGGTTAGACTACAAAACTTAAAAAAACCCCAACTTGTGACTTGATAGGGTTATAAAAACAACTTTGCTGCCATGATATTGGAAGATCATCTATGAGTTGGATCCTTCAGAAAAAGAAATGCTTTCCTAATTTTCAGATTACTTTTCTTCCACCAAGATGCCTTCACTTCCCTGCTGGTCTCTAGGGTCTTCCATGCCTTTAATGTCACTTTGGAGTCCCATCAGTTCCTGCTGCCCTTGGTCAGAGGTGGGAACATTCAGCAGCTTCTCCAGCAATCTCAGCTGCTTGGGTCTGAAGCCCAGGCTTGTGGATAAATGAATTGTGAATGCAGGGTGTCAACAGTCCCTTTTATTTACAGAAGTGGTTCCCAGTAAATGTTTTTTTAGCTGTCACTTTAGCATCCTGCTCATCAGCTTCATCCCACTGCCCTCAGATAGCTTTCTCCTTCTGTCCTCTGTGGATCATTCTCAATTGCCCTCTCTTTTCCCTTGTCTCAACTGCCAAAAGCATTCCTGGTTACCTTTAGGACTCCATTCCCATGAGGAAGACACACACGACTGCATTTCTAGGCAGTTTCCTAAGATGTGCAGTTACTTGTGTGGTGCTCAGGGGTGGTTGGTTTCAGGGGCCTTCTTCACGGGACACGTGGGATCCCCAATCCTGATGCTGTCCAGGTGGTGTGCATGCCCCATTTCTGATCCCAACGCTATCCAGGTGCTGTAGAGTCCTCTTTCCTGTTCCCAGTGCTATCCAGGCAGTGTACAGTCCCCATTCCCAATGCTGCCTAGGTGGTGTACACTGCCCTGACACTCTGGACTTGGCTCCTCACTGAGGTTTGGTAGGGAGATGGGGATGCAATCAAGTTTTCCTGGCACTCCATGACTTGAAGCCTGTTCAAGATGTTTGGGGATTTTAATTTCTCTCCTGGAACCAGTGTAATGGGTTTGACAAAGCTTTTGGCAGCCAGGTTTTCCTTAAAGTTCAGCACATCACTCTAGGGGCCAGTCCTGGACTGGCAGAAGCTGGGTTTAGATTACCTAAGAGGTCTTTTCCATCTCCAAAGCCTGTGAGTCTGCACTTCATTATATTTCATATGGCTATGCTATTGCTCATTTATGCATCTCTTCCAGGATTTATTCCTCTCAACTTTTCCTGTGGTCCAGTTTTTATCTGACAGACAATGCCTCAAGGCTCAAACTTACTTCTGCTCAACAGGGCAAGAAGCAGATTAAAGACAGTCTGGATTAGGATCCACTGTTGCCAGTAGAAAGCAGGAAAAGAGTTTTAATAGCTATCAGGGAAGCAGGAGCCCCTTTTATATGGATTTCTTGTAGTTATGTCATCCCCTGGAGACCTAGGTGCTTCAAGTGGAAAAATGATCACTAACAAGCACCTGAGTAAGCTGAACCCTACCCTTGGAGAGAATTTTTTTCCAGGGGCTTCATATTGATTCCTGTTCATTCTCACATCACTGAAAAATATTAGGTTATTAATACTTTTTAAAGTTTTTTTTACAAACACTTCTGCTGACAAAAACAGGTGTCTGAGCAATCTGACAAAGTTACAGCTATATGCAGCAAAACAATAGGTAGTAAGGATTGTGGCAGAAAATGTGACTGTGCTCATTTATTAAAAAGTAGTTGAAAAGAGAAAAGAACTGTGAAAAATCCTTCATGTTTGATTTTGAAATATAATTTAGTGGAATAAGGAGCACAGACCAAAGCAATACTTCTTCCACATCTTCCCAAAGTGCCGAGTTCACATTTGCCAAGGCAGATTTGGCAAGGGCAGGACAAAGACAAATGTCATGTCTGATCAGAAGTAGCCTTTCTGTCCCTGCTGTGATCTGCCACTCCTGGAAAGGAATGTATTGCACTGGGCTTTAGCCAAGGACTTGGAGGAGTTCGTGGGTACAGTGTGTTTTCTTTCTCCCAGGAAGCAGAGTTAAACAGGGAAAGCTGGAGTGAATCAGCGCTGGGAACTGCCCTGGCATTCAGCTGCTTTCTGTCCAGAGTCCCTCTGCTATAAATTCCCAGCCCAGCCTGTGTTTCTGGGATTTCTGGGCAGGGCAAAAGCACTGGGATTTAGTGAGCACCACTGGGAAATGGCATTCAGATGTTTGGAGTGTGGATTGTTGGGCTGCTCCCCTCTCAACTTTCCTATTGTCTTTGCCCTTTAAACTCGTTGATGAGGGCTTGGTGGTTTGAGGAGACAATGATCTCCTTCAGCAGCAATGGAACATGAAGATCAAATGCTTTTTGAGTTTTAACTTGCGAGGTGGTGTGATTAGGGCTAATTAGTGAGAAGACAAGTACCCAGGAAGCAGCAGAGGAACCCCAACAGCCTGGTGGGTGCTGGGGGTCTGTGGAGGGGGCTGCTGACCGTTCTCTGCTGCTCACGGGGAGCCTGTTCTTCCCAAGTGTCTCTGCAGGCCAGACCTCCAGCAGTGTAGGATTTTTAAAACTCCTCAGCTTTTTAAAGAAGCTCTGCTCGAGTTTAGGTGGAGCGTGGAGGAAGTGGTTTAGTATTTTCCTCTGATTTCCTAAGCTGCTCTTGCCAGGTTAGATGGGAGTGGCAGCATAGGATTCATTGGTTTGCCTTATCTTCATGATCCACTTTGATCCACAACCTGGACTTACCTGGTTCCATCTTGCTGCTCGTTTACTTGGTGAAATGCTGAGAAGTGCACACCTCATATTTGGGATAAATCTGCTGCTGAAATGGCCAGCTAGCCCCCAGTGGGGATGTTCTGTCAGTCCCACAATGCCAACAGTGAGGGAAAGGCTCAAAATGCTCGCAGGGCTAGAGTATTTCCTATTCCCCAGGTTTTAATCGTTTATGTTTGCATGCCTTGAAAATCAGACTGAGGTATGTTCTGAGTACTTCTTGAATTATTTGATTTTTCAGCAGGTCTTCTTGCTTCCTATATGAGTTTCACTCAGTATTTGCTGTTGAAAGTGGAGAACCCCAACCACTTGGTGCTGGGATAGAGGGAAGTCTACATGATGGGAAGGAAATGACAACTAGCTCATTCTGGGAGGCACAGTTTCACTTCATAATTTTATTTTCTTTTGTCTGGTTTGATTTCACATCCACATCTTGACGATCACCCTCCTGACACAGGAAGCTGAGGGACTTTCAAAACCATGTCCTGTCGTGTCAAATTTCAACAGAAACAACAACAAAAATAATTTTTAGCAATAAATATATTAAAGAAGATTATTAAAGAAATACGTTAGGCAAGAGAGAAAGACAAAATGTGGTTTTAAGCTCATGCAGGGCAGATTGTTTTTTCTCCATCTCTGACTTTTAGAGTTGCTATTATGAATTTATCTGACAGTTGTTTTTCTCGTAGTTATTAGTAACTTTCCTACGTGACATGTTTATAGTACCTGGATAGGACTTACCAGCTCTTGGACTAGAATTCAGAATAATTCTGGGAGCACTAATAAGGGTTGAGAAGCTGACATGAAATCCTTGAACTGAGGGATGGATGAATGTGTCTATACATCTCTATATACAGAGCAGAGCAGCTGTCAGGAGTCAAGATACCACTTTGGAAGGGTTTCTGAGTCTTCATGCCACAAACTGGGTGGCCTTCATTCTCTGGAGAGGAAGGGAAAGATTTTCTTGTTGCCTGTTTCCAGTGGATGTGGAAGGAGCAATTAAAGGAGAACTGAGGAAGAAATTTATTTTTATGACATTAAAGAAAAATGTTCTTGTGCACTGGGATGAAAGTGAGGCCTTTTGGAAGGTTTATGTGGTAATTTGGGGTGGGAAAAAATAGAAATGGAGACAATATTTAGCCCTTCATCTACCAAGACTTGTGTCTTGCATCCTCTTAAACATCTTCTGCACTTGGGTTAATTAAATCCGTTTTTGGTTAATAAGATCAGACTGCCTGTGATCTGCATGTGTGGCTGAGACCGTGGCTGGTCTGTCAGCAGACACATGAGGTCCAAATGGACTTTTCAAACTGATGTGTAAACATCCATAGGAGTATTAATGTTGTCATAACAGACAAAGCCATTTCACTAGAATTACCTCTGATGAGGCTTGTGGGGTGTTAAAAAAATTCACTAAAACTTTTAGGACACAATTTAGAAAATTGTCATATAATTTAGAATATTTTGCTTGAAATAAGACTATTTCTCTTCTTTCTAGGATGTTTTTGCTCCACAGCATGAGTTCATTCAGTCAGCGTGGCTTTTGCCTTTCCATCCAGCCTGGTTTCCTACACTGTGGTGAGGCTTTTCAGTCTGTAGGAGTGACATTCATTCTGAAATACCAAGAATGATGAATGTGCTAAAACCATAATTGCCATTACGTTTTTCCTACCCCTCTCACCTCGGGCTGACTACCTCCTCCTTACATACTACCAAGCGTGGGGTGGTGCAGGGAGACACTGCCCTGAGCCCACCACCCCAGCCTGTTTTGGCAGCTCTGAAGACTCATTTCTGCAGAGAAAGGTGGTGTTCAGGCTCCAGCTTCAAAGTTCTGCAGCAGAGAAATCACAGAATCATGGAATGGTTTGGGTGGGAAGGAACCTGCTACCATGGGCAGGGACACCTCCCACTAGCCCAGGTTGCTCCAAGCCCTGTCCAACCTGGCCTTGGACACTTCCAGGGATCCAGGGGCAGCCACAGCTTCTCTGGGCACCCTGTGCCAGGGCCTCCCCACCCTTACAGGGAACAATTCTTTCCCAATATCCCATCTATCCCTGCCCTCTGGCAGTGGGAAGCCACTCCCCCTTGTCCTGTCACTCCATCCCTTGTCCCAAGTCCCTCTCCAGCTCTCTTGGAGCCCCTCTAGCTGCTGAAAGCCCACAATAAAGTCACCCCAGAGCCTTTTGTTCTCCAAATTCCCACCTGCTCCAGGAATATTGTAGCTGGTTTGGAAAGTGCTTGGAAATGTCAGAAGTAAGTGATACTGTGATTCTTTGTGTGTGTTTATGCAGTGTTCATTAATTTTTTAGACTATGAAACCCAAAGCTGCTGGTTCCCCCAGGGGAGATTCCTTGTGCCCTGTCTGGTGCTGCTTTGAACAGCTTTAATCTGGGCACTGTGTGCTGATAACCAAACAGTTAACCCTGCTCAGTATTGGTTTGGTGGCCACAGAGGGAACTTGTGCTGCAAAGCTCTGTTTGCCATAAATACAGCATATTCTTACAGGGCTGTATCATGTTTGGAAGTGACCTCATCTAGCTTCTGTTGGTGGTTAGCAGCTTCACACCACATGCACTGTGGATAATGTGACAGCACACTGCTTGCAGGAAATCCCCAGAGCTGGGAGGCTGATGCCTCTCAGGCCCAGGGCACCAAATATATTTCACTTTGTTCTCAGTTTGGATGCTAACAACACAGAACAGCATTTTGTGAGGGTGTGTCCTTTTATTTAGGGGGTCATTTTCAGCCGTGCTTGAGCCATGTCCCAAACCCCAGCTAACCTCCCTTTTCCTGAAGTGCAGTTCCTGAGCTTTCCTCATCTCCCCACATTCAGAGCATGTTCATTTTCTTACCTGCCATCCCCACTGGGTAGGGACCATTGCTTATTTTTTAGAGACAGAAATTTCTACAGTCTAATTTTGTTGGAGTTGATGGCCCTGGCCTTTTTACCAGCTGCCTGTGGTATCTAAAAAGCAGCAGCTCTTAGAACATCCTGGAGCTCACGTGAGCTCTTAGAAAGGGAAATAATTTTTTATCACCCTCAGTTATTTTCATTTGAAGGGTGTCTCCTAATTGTGGTACTGAAAGGTTGGCAGAGTGATTCCTTCCCTGCAGGAATGTCTCTTGTTCCTTGGGGGTTAGTGGAGTGGGAGCACTGTCTTTAACGTGCCAGTACAAGAGTTGGCATTATCCTGTCTCTTTAGTTGGTTTGAGGTTGTGTATTTTCTTTTTTTTTTTACCAGCTTATGTTGTAAAATAACTAAATTTTTAAAAAAGAGTTAAAAATGGATTATTTTTTAAATTACAGATTGTGTGTAGTGGAAATCAGGGGGAAAGCAAGGGTAAATATATTCAAAAGTAGCAGATGCTAAGGTGAGAGGGGAATGACTTGGAAGGATGAGAAAACTGGGGAAATGTAATTTGCATTTCTTAGCATGAAATTTATTCTCTTGAGGGCAGCAGTGTCTAGTGGAAATAAGGGGTGGAAGCACCAGCTTTTGAGACTGCACTTCAAATTCCAAATATTTCTATATCTGCTTCCTACTATCTGTTTGTAACATCACAAGAAGGAAGGCTCTGGACCAATACTTGTACTGAGATTTTTTTGTGTCCCAGGAAAAGGCTCTATGAAGTGACCAACAAGAAGGAGTTATAAGAGATACTTTGGCACTGCCTTCACCAGAGCCAACTCTTCATCAAATAAATGAGGAAGCAAGGAAATAATATTGTGACATCACCTAAAATCAATTACTCATTTATCATACTCCAAAAATTAATAGTAAGTGACAATCTCCTCAGTGAAAGGCCACCAGACTGAACTCCTTGGTCATCTTCATTTCCTTCCAGTGATTGTTCTCCTGCCTTCTCCACTTGTTGTCCAAAGCCTGTGGCTTTGGATGATTTGAGGGGATATTTGTGGCCCCTGCTGCCTTTTAGGAGGGAACTAAAACATCGTGAATTTTTTGTGTTGATTGTGAGTATCTTGTGTTGGGAAGAGACATTTGAGAGAGCTGCAGTTCCCAAGGCTGGTGGGCCCGAGCCTGGCAACACCTACGGGCCCTAACATGATCATCTCCTACAAAAACAGCCATCACTGGGTGCCACATTGCTTTAATATCCTTTAATATTAGTTACCTGTGGGAAGAATTCCAGGATCATATAAATGATATTCCCTGTGTGCAGAATCTGGCTGGGATGCTGCAGGAAGCAGACGAAGCCAGGGTGGATTGCTCCCGAGTTTTGGTGGTCAGATGAAGGGCGTTATGTCAGAGTCAGCATTTCTTTAATTAAAACCCGTGCTCTGTGAGCTCAGACTTCTGGACTCTGGTTTAGCACTTGTTCAGCTATGTCTTTGGGCCTCAGCCTTGTGTGAAATGTCAGCCAAAAGGCCGAGGTTATTCTCTGTGGTGGAGCTCACTTTGGTAAAGCACTTTATCCACAGTCAATAGACCCCTTCACTGTTACTAAATTGCAGCTGAGTCCAACCATTAACCCAGCCATGTTCACCACTAAACCATGTCCCCAAGTACCATTAGTGACAGTTATTGTTCAGAGGGACATGCAGTTTAAATGGGATGTTGAAATAATCACTTTTTAACAGCTGTGTCAATGTTATAAAGGCATCTTCCTTTGCTTGTAATTAAGAAAAATCATCATCTGAATGATTAAACCTCCTCACCAGCAGCCCCAAGGCCACAGTGTGCAGTACAGGCAGATGCACTGTTTGAACTGGAATGTTCAAATGCAGATTTCATATTATCTGGATTTGCTGGAAATCTAGTTTGAGCCAGAGGCAGCTGCAGCACTCAGCCTCTCTGGTAAGGAGACCCATCTGTAGTTCTTGCACAGAGCTCTTCAGTGTTCTGACTGGTATAAGACCAGTTCATCTGTGGCTGTGGATGAGACCAAATCCACCAGGGCAGCTAATTCCTGCCACTGTTGTTGGACACATGGGAAGTGTTGGTGAGTCACAAATGTTGTCTGGACAGTCTGTCCTGAGGGGCTTTAGCCATGTCCATCTCCAAGGGTGCAGCTCTCCTGCCATGGATAGGGCTGGGAGAGCCCACGGGACCTTGGGAGTGAAGATTTTCTCATCAGTCCCAAAACATTCACCTGCCAAGGGACAGAAGGAGCAGCTCATAACCCAGGGCACCCTGTTAGGAGACTGCCAGTGCCAGGACAGCCCAAGCATGGGAGACAGCTGAGACTGGGAACAGTACCCTCAACTCTTCTGCACCAGGTGCAGGTGCTCTCAGTGGGTGTCCAGTAGCCTGGTCCTCTGCGTATCATTTTGATGAGTTAAGGTTTGACAAAATTATGTTTTTTTAAAAGAGAAATTATTCACTGCAGGGAAGCTCCGTCCTACAGAAGGCTTTCTGTGGTCCTGAACAAACTAAGCCATGCTGTTAAGACATGTGCAAGTTTGGGGAGATTTATAAAGTCATGGTGCTTCCACTTGTCCTTCCATGTCCCAAAGTCGGAGGGAGCTTTATAGTGGTTACTCTTACATTTGTAAAAGGAATCTGTGGTTAGCAATATCTGTTATTGAAATTGGGCTCTATGCTTGGATATGTAAAGTCTCTAGATAAGTTTTCTTTCTTTAAAAATTAAACAGAACAAATAGAATTTTGTTTTAATCTCCATACATAAGGTATGTTATGTTCGTTAGCAGCTGGAGAAGGTGCTTGGGTGATTTTTCCAAGTGCAAGGCATCCTGGATTAAGCACACAGTACTAGTCTGGGTACCTGTAAAGTTTCACTGGCCTTTTGTTGGAAGACACTCAGTAACCTTCCTGGCTTTCTGTGGGATTTGGGTAAGGGAGACTACAGCCTGCCCTAAGCTGCTCCCTTCCCTACGACCAGCAGGACACATAGATCACTCAGGACAGGTGCCAGGATGGCTGAGGGGAAGCCCCTGTGAGGGCTTCAGGAGAGGGGAGCGCCTGTCGTGCTTTCCCCTGATGCACATTTGTCCCTGGCACCACAGGGCTTTGCCACCTGCCCTGTTTGCAGCTGCAGCTCTGCTGCCACGGCCCAGCCGCTCCCTCGCACGCGAGCAGGGCTCCCCAACAGCTGAGCCCTTGTTTCCCTGGCCTTGCCGTGGCTGCCAAGCCACCACCCTCCTCCAGCCTTTCCATGGACTGCTGGATGGGGTGGGCAGAACCCTGGCTCTGCCCTGCTGAAGTCATGCAGGATGTGCATGGCAGCTCCTTTCAGCTGCGTACAACTCCCTTTTTTTGACCCCTGTCCATGAATGTGGTTCTGTCTTGTGTGCCTCACTAGCAGCTTCTGCACAGCCCAGCACTGGATAGATCTATTTGTTCAAAGCCTTATCAGTGAGGCAATCTTTTCCTCCTATGGAAAGTGAGAATGAAATTGCCTAAATTAAGCAATTGTAGCAGCCTTGAAGGATAAAGCTTCCTTTCTGCTTGGAGCTGTTTTTATAGCAAGACTGTCATGATTCTGTTTGTGTCCTGTGTTTACTGGCATAGGAAAGAATGCGTGATTGGGATTTTATGGCACTTACAGCTTGATGTTTTTCCCATGAGCTATTAAAATGAATCACTCTTGGATTTTTAGCACCTTCTTCCCACTGCTGTACAGGCTTGGGGACAGTCAGAACAGAGAGAGAATACTCCCTTGAGCATGGATTCAAAACTTGATGATCTTAGAGGGCAGACTCTTGTCAGCACTGGTGCATCACCATCTCAGCAGGTCCAAGATCCAGCTCCTTGGATGGTGTGCTGTCCCTTTGGGTTAGGAGGGAGCACAGCTGTGAAGGAGGAAAACGTGAGTCATGGATTGGAGGGCTATGGGAGCTGCAGTTTTCCCTCCCTGCAGCCAAACCAGGACCTCTGCTCATCAAAATATTCTGAGTTTTATTTTGGGAGGACAAAAATTTTTGAATGCAATGCTCCACCTCAGTTTCTCAGGTGGAATGCTCCATTCTTTCATTAAAGATGTGGTCAGAGTATGCTCTCTCAGCACTGAACTTACCTGACTTACAGCCTGACTTACAACTAATAGTGATATTTTAGCACCCTGGTTTGTGACTTGCTCTGACAAATGCTGTCAATTGTAGAGGTAGCAGTGAAGGTAAGGTTGGGATTTTACCTGGCTGATTTTTTTTTTTGTTTGATCATCATACGATCTTGGGGAATTTGTATGATGTCTTTGGATCTCCAAATACCTGCAGATGAAGAACAGCATTGAGAGAGTGGCATTGAGAGAGTGTTTAGCACCCCCCCTCAGTGTGTTTAACAAACCTTCCTGCAGTCATTGCAGCCAGAGCCGAAACTCTGAAAGGGCAAATTCTGGAAGGACATTTGGGCTCTGAGCAGACCTGAAACCATGCAGTTTTCAAGCAGCTGTGTTTGAGCTTCAAAGGTGAAGCCCTGATGAAGTTAATGGTAGGTTTCTGTAGCTTTTCTTTTTGTTAAAGTGCATGGAGGAGATATTTTAGGCATTACTGTGGTGTTAATCTTCAATGTTTCCCATAATTTCTCTAATCCCTGCATTGCCCTTGGCATTAACGCAAGGCTCCTGTAAAGCTTCTCTCTTGAACAGTTTCATGAACGAGCCCAAAGCAGTTGGGCAAGCAAGGCTTGAGGACTTACTCCTGACTCCTCTCATCACGATTGTTTGTATGTATCAGTACCTTCTAAAGGAGCATAATTACCTTTAAGAGAACCAACATTCTTGTTCTTCCCTCTTTTGTTCTCAGCGTGCACAACAGGACTTCAGCTGCTCAAGGCTGCAGTACATAATCTTGGAGAGGGAACAATAAGCCTTTGTGGCTTTGTTTTCCCACAAGATAGTAATCCTGATGCTCTGACAGTGAAGACACACCACTTCAATCCCTGAAGTGGGAGCCACACTGCTCCAATTTTTGAGGCCAAGGTGTCCCCAGGTCACCACACTGTTCTCGGGAAGAGCTCCCATCTGGCAGCAGTGGCCTTGCACAATAACCAGATACTCCAGAGCTCTGGCTGAACATTCGTGAAATATTTAGGGAAATCAGCATGATCTTCTCAGAGTTTTTATTCTTAACTGGTACAAGCATGGTGCTTTCTTTGTTGAGGTCTGTTTTGTTGTATATCCACAAAAAAACATCTTGATCATCAGTTTTTTTAACAAAACAAAGGAACTAAAAGGTTATTGGGGAGTGTTAACTCAGGATTTAGCAATTTATCACGGCACACAACTTTCCACAATGAGCTGCCTGTTGTTATCCTAAACTAAAGAGGAAGAATTCCCAACTGTTGCCCCTGGCACACGCTGCCAGAGTCTTCCCATGTGCCACCTTACATTGCTCACAGGTGTAAAGGCAAGGGATGAGCTTTCCTATGTTAATGCACTTCTAAATCTCAGTGAAAGCCCTGGTATTCAGGCTTAGTAAATTATTTTAAAATACTACTGCTAGGGGTGTGTGGAATGGGAAATGGATCAGAAAAGGATGGTTATTTTTTAAAGGTTATTTCTGGGTAAATCCTTTATGCTGCGTTTTGTTTTCTCCAGACTTTCTCAAACAGAGCACATATGAAGTGGAGGCGTTCTTAGAGGCCATCCAGTTCTTCCGGCAGGAGAAAGGCCACTATGGCACGTGGGAAATGATAACCGGCAATGAAAAAGAGGTAAAAGAATATATTCCTGATGGGGTATTTTTGGCTTTGGGTATGGCAACTCTGAGGATGGCCAAGATTAGAAATTCTCTTGGCAGAAAATGGCATCTTAAAAAAGAAAATTTAGTAGATAGAAACACCTGAGATTTTAAGGTATCTCTTGCTCATATATAAGTGATAATTCTTTTTTAATAAAAACTTCTGAAACAGAGTCTTGCATAGTAACAGTTACACTTAAACACCAAAAATCTGTGTACTTAGTTCTGCAGAAACAAAATGTTAAGCCCAGGGTCTGGGTCCGTACTTGGGCACCCAGCTTTGGAGCATTCATGGTAGCTGAGGTTACCCCACAATCCCTCTGTGGCATAACTCCACCTGTCTTTTAGGGCATTATTTGCACCCTGATTTATAATTTTTTTCCGAACACTGAGCACTCAGCAGCAAATGTTTGCTTTGGTGCCAGCTGCTGGGTGTTTTCCTTGATGAAATCTGGCTTCCCCTTGGGAAAATGGAAAAAACCTTAAGGAGAGGAGTTTGTTTTAAGGAACTAGGTTATTGTTTTAGAAGAAGCCTACCTTTGAAATGCTGAAAAATGTGGAATCTGTAGAAAAAGCTATAAACAGTGTCTTTCCCACTGCCATCAAGTCAGGGATTGAAATTCCCTGCTAACATCTGATAATAAATTCTTTACTTTAAGGAGTTAATTGAAGGTTTTTCTCTTCTCCCCTCCTCCCTCATGTTATGGAGCTATTATAGTACGAGTTTCATTTTATGTTTTATTTTTCCTGTTGCTTGCCAACAACTTACTCATAACCCATATACCTCAAGAGAGCTGTAATCAGAAGACATCCAGCCTAGTTCCACTATTATCTTCTTAGCAATAATTCATTCTGTAAGTATAGTGTGTTCTCATGGCCCGCTTGGACCAAACATAATAATTATTTTAGGCAAATATCCAAGCTAAGTGAGTGGTTTGGAGCAAGCAGGCTGCAATTTGTTGCTGTAAAAGTCCCTGCAGAATGCCAAGAAATGTATTTGCTGACACTCATTTGTGGTGGCCGAGTCCCCACAGTGTCAGTGAGGCTGCAGCACGGCTGGAGTGGGAGCACAGGCCCAGGAGTCTGAGGGAAGATCCACCAATGCCGTAAGAGTGTTCCCAGAGAACTCAACATTCTTCACAATATAAAATGGAATCACAGAACATCCTGAGCTGGAAGGGACCCTCGTGGACCATCCAGTCCAACCCCTGGCCCTGCCCAGACACCCCAACAATCCCACCCTGTGCATCCCTGAGAGCATTGTCCAAACGCTCCTGGAGCTCTGGCAGCCTTGGGGCCGTGCCCATTCCCTGGGGAGCCTGGGCAGTGCCCAGCACCCTCTGGGGGAAAAACCTTTTCCTGATAGCCAACCTAACCCTCCCCTGGCACAGCTTCATGCCTTTCCCTTGGTTCCTAAATCTGTTTGATCTGTTATCCCAGATATCTGTTTGTGATAATTTGGATTGTTCATGACATCTTTTTTAAGGGAGCCATTAGTTTAGGAGCTGAATTAGTGAATTGCTTTTGACAGATATTTGAGTTAGCAGAGCTGAATCTGAAGTGCTGTTGTGACATTAAGTACTCAAATGAAACTACAATAAGAGTGTATTGCATATTGGAGGTATATTATAGCAGGGTGTTGTGTGTTGTATTTCTGTAGGGGCTGTTTATGCCCTGTTTTACTCTGAGCTGCAGTCAGAGCCCTTCTTTACTTGTGCTGCTCTGGTTCTTGCCATTTCCCTCTGGTGTGTTGGTGCATGCCTGAGATACCTCTGGCAGCCATAATACATGGGGTGCAGTGTCTGGAAGCACTGACACAAATCAAAAAGCCCTGGCATGATGAAAATGGAAAGTTGAGAGGTGTTTTTGCACTCTGTATTGGCTCAGCCAGCAGCTGGGTACAGCAGGGATGTGATTCTGAATGTGGACTGTGCTGGGCTGTTGGTGCAGCCTTCTCAGGCCAGAGACACTGCCTATAAATAAAAACATGGAGAGGGGGGGCCTAGGCTCCCAAAATCAGATGTATATTAAGTCTTGCATATTTATTTGGTGCATTTGAGTGGGACAGGTAAGGAAGGATTTGCAGTTCAATTCTAGTCAGAGAGAGTGCAAAGCCTCTGTGGGTAATTCCTGGCAGCTAGGAGGAACAGCTGAGCCACTGCCTGCACACATCACTCTGTGCTGCAGGTGCTCAGCATTCAGGTGAAACACAGAGTGTGAACTTGTCATTTTTATCTCCTGACCATATAGATCCTCAGCAACCTGGTGATGGAGGAACTGCTGCCTAACCTCCAGACAATGATCCTGCCTAAAATGAAGGGAAAGAGGAATGACAGGAAACGGGCCTGGTTTGGGGTAAGGACTGACACTTGCAGAGTAGCTGTTGCTCATAGCAGCTCTCTGTGGGTGCTGATTCTGATCTCTGCTTCTCAATTTGATGTGGATCCAGATCGTAGAGGAAACCTATGGCTTAGTCCAGCAGCAGGTGGCAGAAGGATTAAGTACCTTGAAAGAAGAATGTAGAGAATTTGCAAAAACTCTTGAAGGGACCATTCGTTCGGACATGGATCAGATTCTGAACTCCAAGAACTTCTTAGCTGGAAAAATCAAAGGTTAGTGGAGGAACAGCTGTACTTGGAGCAATTCTCCAGTGTTTCCCATTGTGTTGCTCAAATTACCAGATGTGCTTGTTTTGAAATCCTTGTGCGTTTTGACAAAACAATCTGGAGACACCAATTTTCAAGAATACAAATGAGCTTCTGCTGCCCTTGATGGGAACTGATACGTGTGGCCACTGTGTCTGTGAAAATACCAGGTCTTCTCTAATTGGAGCTGACAGGTTTTGAGTATCCTGATGAGAGTTTTCATTCTGCTTTCATTTTCACTTGCATAGCCTTAGGTAGTGAAGATACAGGTCACATGAGCATAATTAAAAGTGTAGTGGTTTTGACCTGATCTCTAGGAATGTACTGCAAAACTAGGTTCTGGTTATGTGACAAGTCCATGGGCTTTCAAAGAATATTTAAGCCAAAGGGCTTCCCAAGTGGTTTTTAATTAATGTGAAGTAATGATAATTTTGTTATTAATATAAAAAGGGATGTAAAGAGCAGGCAAAATGTTATTGATGCTGCTTAAGCTGGCAAATAAATAAATAAATAAATAGCTGGTTATCATACTCAGAGCTGCCCTTCCTCCGCCCTCACGATGCCTCCAGTTGCCAGTGTTTGCTTAGGTGAGGCTTGGGAGAAGAGTTTTCATTGTCACTCATGAAGCTGTGAACTCCTTTCACACCCTCATCACCTCTCTGGAGATGTGACTCCAGGGAAAAATACAAAATCATTGAATTAACTATAAAGAGATAAGTTCCAATTATTTTTTTCACTCTGTCTCTAAATGCAACCGTTGTGCTGTGTGACCCTCCAGCCAGTGTTTCCGAGCCTGCCCAGAAGTGCTGCAGGGAGAATATCCAGCCATTTCTCACCTCCATCCTGGAGGAGCTCATGGGCCCTGTCAGTTCTGGATTCACAGAAGTGCGCTCGCTTTTTGATAAGGAAGTGAATGAAATCATCCAGGACTTCCAGAAGACCAATGACATGACCAGGCTAAAGGAGGTAAGATGAAACAGAGTTGGAGCCTTTATATCAGCACAAGGATGTTCTGGCTAGATCGTGGCTGGCAGCAGTGTTTGCTTTCCCAGGTGGAAGCACATGAGCACTTGGTTCTGTCATTTAGAAAATCTTGTGGTATTTGTGCAGCTGGAATGCAGATACCAGAATTTGGGTTAAGGCCAAATTGTTACATTCTCTCTTAAAAATTCACCTCTGGTTGCTTTCTCTCGAAACCTGCTTGGGAATGCAGAACGTGGATCAGCTCATGACCCTGCCCTTCAATTCAGTGAAAATGGAGCCCTGCTATCTGAAAGTGAACCTGCTCCAGGAGCTCCTGCAGGACCTCAAGAGTCGCTTCAAGGTCTATCACATCGATTTTGTGATTCAGAGGACACAGAACTTCATGCAAGAGGTACTGTAAGATCCAGTTTTTCTTCCTGGGAGAACAGGTTAGGTTTGTCCTGTTAATCTGCTTCAAAGTGATCTTGATAAAAGCTGTGGAAAGAGGCCCAGAGTGTCTCTCAGGCAAGGTACAGATAAGAAAACCTGAGAAAACCAGCTAGAAGCTGCTTGACACATTTATGAGGCTCTGTGTGTGTGAGTTGATCAGCAAGTTATGGACATTTTAGAGGGATCATCTGTTCCCCTGAACTTTCAGGTTCTGAATTCCCAGTGAGACCGAGAAAGTTGCAGCTGAGAAAGTTGTGTGTGTGTAACCAGTGGGGTGGCTAAAATTCACCTGATTCCCATTCTCAAGGCTCAGTTTTTCTCATTTTACCAAAATGGAATGTCTCCTCCTTGGCAGTTGATTTTCTCACTAATAGAAAGAAAAGCAATTAATGTTAGAAACTTGGAGACAGATGATATCTTGGGGTGTAGGTGCTTTATCCAGCCTCACTTTTCAGGGGACTAGTGGCGATGACGATATCATTCCAGATGAAAACTGAACTCCACCTCTTTGACCCCTCTGGTGTGTGTTGGTATAGGCTGTAACTCTGCTTTGCCTGGATTCCTCCTGGATGCCTGGCCAGAAATCTCTGAGGAGCTGGCCAGCAGACTGATTTCAGTTGCCAGATCACAAGGCACATTTGGCCTTGGAGCTCTAAATTGAACCCTGTGATTTTAATCTGTATTTGGGAAACTTAATAATCTTCTCAGTAATCTTGTGAAATGGAGCTGTTCCAGATCTATGGAGTGGGAGTTATGAATATGGAAAACAAGTGTCTAGGACAGTGCTGGGATAGGGTTTTCCTAAAAGCAGCTCTTCTGCATACAGCCAGGACCAGCAGCCAAGGAATTATTCAGAAATAAAATTCTGATTTCATGTCTGGGTCTTCCAGAGGGGAGCATTCCAAAATGTTGCCAAATAAAGTGTCTTTCACTAAGTGAAGACCATGAGTCAAGACAAAGAAGTAGACAGAAAATAAATCCCGTATAAACCAAGAGGGTTGGGTTTTTTTTTCTGAACAGAACATGAGTCAAAATTAACAAGAAATAAGTTAAATTATAGCATGAGTTCTTCTAAACATGCTGTTATTGCATCTTCCTCTTTAAAAGGCTGGTATTTTCCCCAGAAAAATATTACGTAGTTTCCCTTTGTGTCCATGTGTTTCTTTCATAAATAAGTAAAATCAGACATGTCTGTGGAGGTGTGGTATTCGGCTAAAATGTACCTCGGGTGGAGGGTGGAGCAGGATTTCTTGCCTTGTGAGCTTGGCATCCTCTAGTGGCCAATTTCAGGAAATCTGGGAGCACGGTGCTCAACTGGCTGAAGGAATGCCCCCCACCCCGCACATCTCCCTCTTCTCCCGTAAGAAAATGTTAAAATTTGAATGGGAACAGCTAAATAAAAGGCAAAGCCTCACTATATAGACTCAATTACTGCCTGCAGAACTGTTTGTCTGAAATATCTTCAGAGTAGGGGCGTAATATTCTTAATGAATCTCTGGATAAGCTGAAAATATGGTAAATGCCATCTTAGCATAATTCTGTTAGAAATAACTGCACTCTGTGCGATTTTAGCTGATTACAATTTGTATTATAATGAAAGCTACTGAAAATTATGTGCAGTATTATTAAATACTATTTATTAATGATAAATGATAGGAGTCAATGGGAGTCTTCTTATTAGGGATAATGAGTTTTGACTGTGGTCTGTATACATAGATAATCAGTTCTACATTTTGGCTCTGTCACCATCAGTTTGGATGGTGACATGAGATCAAATCTGTACAAGAAAGCTGTGACAGCATGATAATGATACCACAGCTTTAATTTTATTTAGTTATTGCAGCATTTCAGTGCATGTTGCTCTTCAGAGCACCTTCTCAGAAACACAGTTTAAATTAACAATAACAGTTATCATGTTTGCAGGAATTTGATGTTGCTGGTCTTTAACAGATTTTTTTTCATTACTATTTTTAGCTGATGGAAAATGCAGTTTATACTTTTGAGCAGTTGTTCTCTCCAAGCCACCAGGCAGATTCAGCCAAAGTTGCGACAACCATTGAAAAAGTCAAGCTGAGAGTGCTGAAGGTAAATGTCAAGTAGCACATGTGCAGGCTCCCTCCGGAAATGGAGAATATATTTTGTATTAATGTATCCCAGTATTTGAAAGAAGATAACCTTTTACCATCCAGCTGAGAATATTGATTTGGTGGCATTTAGCAGAGCTCTAATTTGGGGGATAAAACCTAGTTCTGGGCAGACACTTACAAAAGTATTTGCATATGCAGTCCCTTTAATTGTAGGTAAATCAGATTATTAATATGCTGTGGATCTGGATAAATAATTTTTAATTAACTTGATAATTAGCCTGCTGCTAAGATTTGTTACTCTCAGAAAAGGCAGTGCTGAAACACCCAGGGAGGGCAACTGGGCACTGTTTCTAGCCTAAGAGTTAAAATAAGGGAAAGAGATCCCAGAGCAGTACATTTTAGAGTGGTTTTGTAAAAGCTGGACTAACCTGTGTGGCCACTTGAACCCGTGTGCACCTGAGATGCAGCAGGAACCAGTTCTCTGTGGGAGTGGTGAATAACCCCAGGCACATGTGGGCTTGTTTCCTTCCTGTGTGTTTTGGCAGCAATATGACTACGACAGCAGCACCATCCGCAAGAAGATATTCCAAGAGGCACTGGTGCAGATTACCTTGCCCACAATGCAGAAGACACTGGCTTCAACGTGCAAACCAGTAGGTGTCTGTGACTAAAAACCCTAAAAACCAATAATGAAAGGCAGGGGAGGAACAGCACCTTGGCAGTAAGTCCTTAACACTGTCAGACTGTTTCCTCTCAGAGAATTGTGCAGATTTCCTGCCTGCTCAGTCCTTCTATTTGCCACTTCATGGGTTGGGTAGATATGGACCCCAAGGAAGATTTCAGGAAATGGGGACACTGTGTATACACCTTGCTTTCTCAAAGGCAGTTGCAGTGTTTTGCCCATCCCTGGTTCATTCCTTCCCTAGAGATCTGAAGTCCCTGAAACTGAGTTCCTGTGGACAGTTGGGATGCAGGGATGAGCTGGGCCTTGTGTTCATTCCTCTGCAGCAGCACCCGGAGGTACGGCCAGGACCGTGCCCAGCCTGTGCTTAGCTCCTTCAGCAAGAGACAGCCCTTGCTGTCAGCGGTGTTCAGTGCAAGTGTTGCACAACAATCAGGGAATAATCACAGAGACCATCTCTGTTTCCCTAACACAGGGCATGTCAGTCAGCAAACATCAGTTTGGTGGAGGTGTTGGGTACTATCTGTGTGGCTGCAGCAGGGCTGGTTGGAATGCTGTTCACCTGGGCTCAGAATTAATAGTCTGAACCCTCTGAAAGTCTTGGGCACCCTCCTGCCTTGTCCTGTGCCTGCTAAAAGTGGACTGCCCCAAGCCGTCCTGGCCTCCTGCCCTTCTGTTTCTATGGATGTTCATCTGCTCCTGTTGGCTGTGAGCTCTCACCCCAGTGTGCTGCTCGTGGTTATGCTCTCAGCTTGTTCCAGTTTCAAGAACAAGTTTAAAACCAAGCATTTTGCCAAATTACACTTGCGAGTCTTTGAGTGGGAGTTGTTAAAATTTAGTTTTCAAGAATATATTTAAAATCAGTCTCTTCTGTATGTCACTCTCCTTTCCTTAGGATCCCCAAAGTAATAAGTTGCTTGTATAGCATCAGCAGTGCCTTCAAGACAGTGTTTGTGCACGAGGACAAGCATTTCATCACCCGGAATATGTGTGCAAACACATCATGTCTCTGTCACAGAGGAAGCAGTGGTAGAATAAACTTCCAAAAGCCCTTTCTGTTTAGTTTCCCACCAACCTTTTGTGTTTGTGCCTCTGCAGAAATGAGCAGCCAGCTCTAGAAGCCAAAGTGTGGCACAGCTGACAGGCCCCACCAATTCCTGACCTTTCACTTGAAAACCTCCAGGTGTTTTTATGTATGTTTTTATGTAGGTGCCTCTTCTAGAAGTGGGCAGAGGTCACTTAATTTACTTTTTATAGACCACCAAGCAGCTGCTTAATGAGAATGATTCAGCTATTGTTAGACAGCCTGTTGGGTATAAATCAGTGAGCTCAAAGCATTACACACCTATTAGAAAAACAAAACCAAACCCCGCATCTCCTGTGCACCGTGGATTTGCCTCCTTGGACAAACAAGCTGTGAGGCATTTCCTCAGGAGCTGTTTGTTTCAGCAGGCAGTGATCTGTAGTGCTTTTAACTGTGGTTGTACTTCAGGAACACTGTTTGATAAGTACCTAATTGATTGTGGACACACGTAGCTCGTGGAGTCATAGTTCAAACAGTACTCCCCAGGAGCTGTCACGAGCATTGCAAGACCTGCTCCATGGCATCTCCAGGCTATTTGGTTGCAATAGGACTATGAATCCCTAGGTTTTCTCCATCTGTTTCTTTCTTCCCTACTTGCACAGGAGCTGCAGAGATATGAGCAGTACGTTTTTGCTGATTACACAAATGTGATCCAAGTAGAGAACGTGTATGAAGAGATTTTATATCAGACGTTGCTTGAAGAGGCCCTGAAAGGTGAGAATATTCTTGAGGTGACAGGAATAATACTTCAGCCTGTGGCCCATGAGATGTTCCTTCGGAGCTTCCCAAAGTCCTCACCTGGCTGTTCCTGCCCACTTTACCCAACGCTGGTGGTTATGTCCCTACAGTGTTTTTTCATTTGGCTCACTGAAGATGTGTTGCAAGCCCTAAAATCTGAGTTATGGGGCAGCTTTACTAAACCTGTGGAGCTCGGAGTGATGGCTTGGCACAAGCCTTTTTCTAACAAAATGTAATTATGGCAACTTCACTTGATCTTGATTCCCTGGGCCAAGGAGGGAAATTCTGTCCTTACTTGCAAAGACTTGGTGATGACTAAATGGCAAGACTCGGCTAATTGCAAGACTAAGAGAATTTCAAAGACTAATGGCAACAGAGATTAATTTTCCCAAATGAAATTAACTACTGGATGCAGTTTGCATTACTCACTGATGCCAGTGCAGTATTCCTTGCAGATCTCTCTGCTTCTATGTCAGAAAACTAAACTATTCTTAATAAATATTATATATATATATATATNCTGTCTGTTTATACCCTGGATAAAAGACAAGCAGATGTACTGCACAGGATGTTTTCATAGACCATAGGCACTGCTATTCCAAAACAGCAGTATAGTAATTATAACCAAGACACCTTCATTGGCATATTCAATGTAAATCCTTCTGCACTGAAGCATTACCCTTGTGCATTGTGAGTCCCCAGAATGCTTCAGAAACACTTAGGTCAATACTAAAGTGCCATTATTCAAAAAATAAAATTGCCATCCCCAGAAAAGAAATGTGAACTAAAAGGAAGCTGAAAATGAACGTTACTGTTGTCTTTAATATCAAAACCTACAACACAAACTTGGGAAAGCACTGTACATCCTTTCCTGTGCCTCTGTCAGCCTTCCCAAAGCATTTTGGTGTTTCTGTTCTATTCAGTGATCAAAGAAGCCGCTGTTCTGAAGAAGCACAACCTGTTTGAGGATAACCTGAACGTGCCCTGCGAGAGTGTGTCCAGCCTGACGGAGCTGAGGACCCCTGTGGGATCAGCACAGGGCACCCCTGCCAAGGTGCCCACAGCTGCCCGAGCCGAGGGGTCGGACACCGAGAGCCATGGGGATGAAACGCTCATCGTGACAGGGAAAATCGTGTGGGAGAAGGATGCTGATGAAGGAACGTCACCAGACAAAGAGGCAGGTGCCTTTGTTAGTGCAGCTGCTGATCAGGCCAGCAGGAGGGAAGCAGTGGCTGTTACAGACATTGGTGACAAACAGGAGTCGCCTTCGGCTGGCCACACTAAACAAGAAGTTGCAGAGGGAAAAAGCACGTTGGAGAATGAATCAGAGTGTGTAGTGAGTGCTGAGGGAGAACTTGAGGCACAAGAAGAAGCTGTGGAGGAGAAAGTAGCTTCTGGGACTGACACTGCAGTAAAAAATTTTGGAGCCAGCTCTAAGAAAGAACTTAAGATAACTGAAGGAGCAGCAGAGGAAGAGGTGACTTCAGAGAGTCAAACAGTAACGGCTGCTGCATCTGTCAGTGGCACTGAGAAAGCAAGCACAGCACAGGAAAAAGTTTCTGAGATGAAGCTCACTTCCCCACCTGAGAGTATAACAGATAGAGAGATTTTAGGGAGTGCAGAAGAAAAAAGCAAGGTAGAAAAGGAAATTATGGAAAAATTATCTCAGAGTGAAAATGCAGTAGGAACAGGGTTTGAAGGGGCTAGTAAAAACGAAAGCAGCGAGAGTACTGAGACAAAGATTGTTTCCCAGGATGAAAAGACAGGGAAAGCAGGGTTTGGGGATAGTCCTGGAAAAGAAAGCCAGTCAGAAGAAAAGAGTTATAAATCCCCTGATGATGTGAATGAGATAAGGGATTTGCTGATGCTGACAGTTGAGATCCCGGCAGATACTCCAGCTGAGGACATAAAGGAGGTCTGCAAGGGCGAACTGCTGAAATTGCAGGAGCACCATAATGGGAACTACGAGTTAAGCGAAGTGGCTGTGGCAGAAATTCAGGTAAGCCAGAAGATGAGGCATGAAGATGCAGCAGAATGTGTGGAGTTGAAGGAGGAGGAACTGTCCTCAGCCAGCCTGGGGACAGATGGTAAGAGTGTAGAGAGTGTGCCCAGGGGGGCACAAGCACCGTGGCTAGTGGAGAGCATGGCTCCCCCTCAGGAAGCAAAGGCAGAGATGGAGAGCAAGCCAAGTGTGTGGTACACGGGTACGGGAGGTGGGAGGTTGCAGCCAGAGGAACACACGGGAAATGTGGGGGAAGACAAAAAGCTGTATGGGGAGGAAGGGGCAGGGAACAGCCATGCTGTCCCGGGGGAGGCAGGGACACAGAGCTCCTTTCTGAGCTCTGCTGCAGATGCAGCCTCGAGGGACATGCCCATCCTGGATAGCGCAAACCCGGGCCCAGGGCTGCTGGAGCCGGTCTCCCTGGTGCCACAGCAGCGCCGGGGGCAGCCCAGGGCAGAGTGCACGGCACACACAGAGCCTGGGGGGCAAGAGGGGGAGCCAGGAGATCAGTCATCTTCACACGCAGGAATTCAAAGCACAGGAGGAAAAGCGGTTGTCCCAGAAGAACACCGAGAAGATGGTTCTGCACAGCAAAACTTGGAGTGAAAAGCAGCTTTCAGCCCAGCCCTGCAGGACCTACTTACTTCAGTAATCTCTGTTCAGTTGTGAATATTTATTCAGGTCGGGGCTGGAGGAAATGGGCTTTGTTGTGGTGTCCCCAGCTCCTGCAGATTTCCCACGGATCCCTTCCTGAGGGATGGGTGATGGTTTTCCTTTTGGTTAAAACCAGATTACTGCTGAGGAACCTCATCTGTCACTTCAAATTTGCTCCCTTTTAAAGCTAGAGAAAAGGTCTGAAAATGTGACCACTGAATGCTTCAAACACCCAACTATCATCAACTTATTTTAGCAATTTAGCTGTTCTTAGGGATGCTCTTGATTTTTAAATGCATGGTTTTGACAAGTACTGCTCTGATTCTGGTGGTTGGTACAAACATACTTGAGGATGCTTTTAGTATTTGCATGCAGTATACAGGAAATAAAAGCAATTTTTAGTAGTAAACAGAACCAAATAGTTGATTTAGTAGATTGCCAAAAAGCCACACTGTGCAAACTCTGCAAACTGATTACTTAATTATTTTCAAGTTTTGGCAGATATCAAAGACAAGCAAATATTCTGAACTTTATTTTTTTTTTTTTCTCTTATTGCTGTATTTAAAAAGGGGAAAGTATGGGAGCAGGTTTCTCAGTCCCACTCTGCACTTCAGGGTTATTTAGCCTTCCAGAGCACTTTATGGCTATTTTGTTTTGTTTTGTTTTATGGAAGGGAGAGATGAGAATGTTTACAATAACTATAACCATTAGGCAGCATTTCTCTGGTTTAAATCCCACCATAAGATAGATTCACTTACAGCTATCTAATACAGAATATCGAGTCCTGCCATTCCCATTCCCATTGAGTTACCCAGGTCGGTAGGCCTTTTTAGGTGTGGAAATCACATAATAAGTGACAACAATTGTGCAATCTCAGAATCATTGCATGTAATTTCTAATGCAGATGTTAACTGAAGTGACAGGCGGCCAGAGGTTGTTACATGTGCTTAGATTTTGGAGTGCAGAATCACATTACAAAAGCAGTTATTAAAATGAGACATCTGCTTTCATACACACTATCTGTATCAAGCCATGATCTCAGCACAGAGTTGCTTAAATGTGTTTTTTGCATCTCAGTTTGCACAGAAAAGCTTGGAGATGAAACCCAGTATTTTAGTAAATTGGCCTTTCAAATGCAAGAGCTCACTTTAGAGGTCAGTTTAAGGCACCTTGAAATTCTAGCTTGGTGTTTTGAGCCTGTTTCTGAATGTCATACAGTACAGGACAGCAAAGATTAATGATAATTTCAGCAAGGACTGCAGGATTTACGCCCATAAAGATGTGGGAAGAAATAACAAAGTCCTGGGAGCATAATACGTGTTAGCATTCAGCGAACTGTGCAAAGTCTTTTAATGCTATCAAAATATTCTTTAATACTAACAGAGAATTGACACTAGAGGAACAGGCAAATATTACTGTGTGAGGAAGGAACCTTGTTGAGTAACTGGATTAACTGCTCTGTCACTGCAGTAAAATAAATGCAGTTCCTATTTATTCTAGAAGTCATACTGTGGTATGGAAACATAAAGGTCACAGATGTCTTCCCTGCAGAAGTACTTTGAGTTGTTTCCTCCTTATATTTAATGCAAAAATACTAATTTGTAAACATACAGACCACTGCCAGCCAATTTTTTGTACAAATCATTGGTTATTTCACTGCTGCTACTTCACTTTTACAAATCGTGAACTATTTTTAATTGGTACTGAGTGTTAAGTGACTTCAAATTTATAACATGTTCCAGAGTTAAGGAGCAGCAGCCTTTTAAAGCTAAAATTAGAGGACACAATGGATTTTTACTTTTTTGTGTGTGAGAGACAACTAGCATGGCAGCAAAAAAGACTGCAGCCTCCTGCAAAAAGAAACTAATTCATTATAATATGAATTAGATACATCTGTACAGAGAGCATTTTGCATAAGTATTCCCATCATGGTAATTTTGGAGTTATTTCTATGGCAGTCTTAGAGCTGGGTAATATTTTCCTGTGATACAAGTTGCATTGCTGAATTCAGATGCTCAGATGTTTTTCACTAGTGGGATGGCAAAGGATGGGGAAGATTCAGCCTGTACACTGCTTGGTTCTGCAGTTTAAACTGCAGTTCGTCATGGCCAGGGGACATTTTTCCCGGTTTGGGGCATTTTCTGTCCCTTTGCAAATGGATAAAGCAGTGTTTTTCTTGTCTTTACCGCACTTGGTTAGAAGCAATAGCTTGGTTAGAAGAGCTCAGCAGTCTGCAAGGTTACATGGGACCACTGATCAGAAATTATAATAATGCACCTATTCTGTCGATTTATTACAAACTGGGAACCGTAATGGATCGCCTCTCGTGGCCCATGCCTGAGGTGCCCTGACGGGAGCGGGCTGGGGTGTGAAATTTTTCTACTGTTGAAGGCCAGGACATGAAACACATTGTATTTGCTTGGAACTTTGTACAAACGCTTGTCATGGAAATAAAGACTCTCTTCCCTTCCAGTGCTGGGAGGCTGCTTTCGTGAGTGTGTGATAATTTGGGGGCTTTTATTAAATAAATGTTCTTCAGGCAGCTGGGAGTGACGGAGGTGTTTCCTTCCAGTGCCCGAGGGGAGCCTGCGGGCAACCCGGAGAGGGACTTTTAACAGGAGCATGGAGTGACAGGGTGAGGGGGATTGGCTTCAAACTGAGTGTTAGATTGGGTATTTAGGAGGAAGTTCTTCCCCGTTGAGGGTGGTGAGGTCCTAGCACAGGGTGCCCAGAGAAGCCGTGGCTGCCCCATCCCTGGGACTGTGCAGGGCCAGGCTGGACGGGGCTCTGAACACGTCCATGCCCACGATGAGCTGATTTTTATCGTCCCTTCCGTCCCGAGCCAATCCATGATTTTCCCGCACACTCCGCACTTAGGGCTCGCTCGGGGCTCGCTCGGAGCCGCGCCGAGCAGCGCCTGAGGGAGCGCGGGGGGCGGGGCGGGGCGCGGGGCACGCCGGGAGCTGTGGTCTCC
>VZTN01000890.1:26333-167523 GCA_013400515.1 Erpornis zantholeuca
GCCTGCTCTCCGCCTCCTCCGTGCTGGCGGCCGCCCCGGGCGCCGGGGCCATGAGCAGGGAGGAGAAGCGCCGGCTGGGGTGAGCGCAGGGACAGAAGGAGGGAGGAAGGGAGCGACAGCGGGCCGGGCCCCGCCGAGCTGGGCAGGGGGTGTGCAGTGCCCCCGGGGTCGGGCTGGGCTGGGCGGCTGCGGGCGCAGAGCTTTGGGACCGCGTCCCCTGTCCCTCCCTCTACCCCCGAACACTCCAGGGGACGCGTGGCATCGGTACCCAGCCGTGTTGGAGCTGCGGGTGCCGGACCCCGGCGGGGTTTTGAACCAGGTCACCCGGCTGTTGGGGACACGCGGCCCCTTCTCCCCTGTGGGGTCAAGCCATGTGCTGTGTCAACTTGTAACTCGCCAGTGCTTGGGAGCTCGCCTTGGAGGTTTCAGCCAGGGCTTGCGTGGAGCTAGGAGTAAAAGTGATCAAAGGTAACTCGAAATCCGCTCTCATTTGGTTTAATTATGGCCGTGCCTCTGTGAGAGTGCGGGAGTCGTAAAAAAGGTGAATGTTTACGTGTGTTCCGCCTAGTTCCTGTATGTAACCTAAACTGCTTTGGTCCCTTCTGCATGTATATGTAAGAGGTTGATTCTTTTATTGTAGTTTTTAGTTGAAGGGTAAATACTACAACGTAGGTGGAAGCACATTTTCCTGCGTGGAGTGGGATTTTTTGAAACAAATTTGGAATCAAGCATATTTTGTCTTCGTTTGTTATTGGGCCAGTTTTGTCATCTTCTTCCCATCCACTGGTCAGTTGTACAGAATAATAATGCAAAAAGTCTGCTGGAGAAGCAGTCTGGATACTCTCATAATTGTTAATCATGGAGTTGTTAAGGTTGGAAAAGGCCTCCAAGATCATCAGGTCCAGCTGTCGGGTATAAGTTGATATTTAACTCCAGTGTTTACAGTTACTGGGGTTTTCCATCTCGGGTTCTCAGGGTAATTCGTGTATGTAATCTTTTATATGTTTTCTTCATGAGGCTAAACAAGGAGTTGGAATTTTATTCCCCCATTGGTTTTAAAATTTTTGCATTAATAGCTTGCACTTAAAATATCATCTGATGCCCCAGGCATGTGCAGGCCATGTCCTGCTATGGTTTGTGCTTGGGATCACGGAGCTGGGTCACTTCTGAATAAGGTGATCTCTGTATTTAACAACAGGATCATGTCAGTCAGGGAAAATGCCTATAAATGTAAGTTTTAAGCAATTTTTTTGTGTGCTTCATCACCCAGCAGCTTTGTGTGCATACCTGGGGTTTTACCTGCTGCAGCCTGAGAAGCACCTGGGAGAAGCACCATCCTCTGCTCTTTTGATGCCTTAATGCACTTGATGAGTTAAAACTACTTATTGAATTTCCAAGTCATTGAACTAAATTGGATATTTACAATATAATTGTGGTGTTCTTGGCTCTTTTATGTTCGGTCTTATCAGCAGAGATTGTGAATTATGTTGATGGCAGAAATTAGCATCCTTTTTTGCTTGCAGGGCTCCTTAGTGAAACAGTTAGGAATGATCAGAAGCAGTGCTGCGTCTTGAAAAAACAATGTGGTTTTTTTGGGGAGTTTTTATATATAGAAGCATTTCTATCCATTCAAACATATGAAATAAATGTAAGGGTTTTCTTTAGTATTTGCTTGCCAAGAGATCCCCAAATAATTTTATGTTAGGTGAAGAAAGATTCTTTTCTTTCTGGAGTGAATCAGAGTAGCTGAATCAAGAAAAATTACTATTCTGTATTTCATTTAGTTGAGTAGAGTATGTTAGTAGAGGACCTGTGCCTGATACTCAGGGATTAAAGTGTGATGCATGTAAGATGGTGTGTTAAAGGCCATTGGGAGGCAGACCACTAATGCTTTTTCTTTTTTCATTTTTAGAAATCAAGTGCTTGAAATGTTTGATCATGCATACAGCAATTATATGGTAAGTCAAATACTTGTTTGATGTTTTTCAGATGAGTTGCTGCTGACCTGGGGGAGAAAGCAACCTACAGTACATGACATTCTGTAGAAATATCTGGGAAGGAGGGGTGAAAACAGAGCTAAAATAAATAACAGCACCTGTAAAGCCTTTAAAAAAACCATAACACATGTTACTTTCAGGAGGCTTGTGGTGCGTTTTAGAGTGGTAACTAAGAATTGCTTGTGGTAACTCTCCTAATCCATGCCTAATCTTTCCCAAACCAGTTTATCTCACGTCAGGCTATGAACAGTAAAGTATTTGGTTTGAAATTCTAGGAAAAGGAAGCTTGAGAAGAGCTGTCTGTAGGCATCAGATTCTGGCGAACACAAATTGATCTTATTTTGTAGGTAAAAATGACATTTAATATATCTTCAATGGTAAGCCATGTCAGATGCAGTTTGGGGGTTCTTCTGCAAACTGTTTGTAGAAGAGAAAGAGGATCTGGTGCCATATCCAGGCATCCCAGGCTGTGCTCAGGATGTGACTGTCATATGACCATAGGCCACGCTGGCTGTGGTTTCTTTTGCTCTGACTTGTGATCCCTGTGCAGGTGTCCTCCAGTTCTGGATCTCTGAGCCATTCCACCCACCCTAGGATGGCTTGGTTTAGAAAAGCTTAAGAATAAATAGTTACTTGGAGTAGACTTCCTCAAGTAATGGTTACTTTCCATATTCTATAAGTAATACACTTCTGAGGAGAAACTGTAGATGTGACTAAGACAAATACAGAAGATTAATTCTTATTGGCTTTATATGGACGTTCTTGCACATTCTTTGTGGCTGTTGCAGAAACCCCTCTCAAGTTGCATCAGTTCCTGCAGCACAAACTGCTGTCTTCTGGCAGCATCTTGCCACATGTCCCACATTCTGTGTTATGGTATAAACTTAGTTACGTAATTCAATTTTAAAATCTCAGGAATCATAACTTTAAACAGCATGAGAGAGGTGCAGGACTGTGGAGTGGACAGAAAGCCAGGCAAGAGGATTTTCAAAGGAGTATAGTTTCTCCAGGCCTTTTAACTTAAGCTGTGTACTTTTGAAACCTTTAAACATCAGGCTTTTAACTGTTTAAACATCAGTTAAACATCAGGCTTTTTGGTAGTTACTTTGGTAATCTGATTCCATGAAAAGCACTTGGCTTGGGTTTTCCCAGAGGAAAACATGTATTTGGCAAAATTAGATAAAATACTACAAGAATCTGTGCTCCTCCTGTTCATTGTGTGATAAATTGGCAACTTCTAGGGGTCTTGCCATATCTGAAGAAAGAAAATTCTGTTTGAAGGAGAGGAATAACTTCAGCTATCCTGGAAAGTTTGAAGCCAAAAGGATATTTATTTGCCACGCATGCTGGAGCGCTAAACAAACAGAAATGTGAATTGCTTGTTTAAAGTTGAAGAAAAGATTAGAGTATCAGACTTGATTCCGACAGCAGGAGAATGAAGATTTTGCAGGTGTTTTTGAAACAGCTGGCTGAAAAGTTTTGATTTTCTGTTTCTATTAATACATATTTTAAACATGTGTATTTAGAAGACTGAAAATTCATGTTTGATTGCAAGGGAAACTCCCTTGTTTTTTTTTTTTTCTTTTTTTAGTTGTTAACAGAAGCTTTGAGAAAACACTGCTGGGTTTTTTCAGTCCTTCAACAATATTTGTAATAATGGGGATATTTTTTATTCTTGGCTGTCAGAACACATGAAAATGTCAGCCACTTGAGGCCAGTGACAAGTTGGGAAATAGCTCAGTCCAATAGCTGCTTATTCTCTGCTTCAGGCAGAAAATAAATGAAATTTTATTTTTCAAAATGCTTCTAGTTCTTTATTTATAAAACTAAAAGTTTCTTTTTCCAGATTTTTTATAAAAAAAAAATTCTCTTATCCAAAATTTAAGCCAGAGATCTCAGTTTTGACATTGCTTTTGTTGTGTGCTTCTTTAATCTGTTTTTTTGAATACTGTGCAAAGATATTCAGAAACATCTGAGCTGTGTTAAAATGATCTGGATTCTGCCTTTTGTAGTTGAACTTAAGGAGAACAAAGAGTTGAGCAAAGACCAAAACACTCAGGAGGGTGGTATACAGGGAAACAAACCATCAGTTTCAAAAGAAGTTGCTCTAAGAGCTGTTTATTTATAGAGGAATGCTCCTTTTTTTCTTTTTATTTCATGTTTGAATATAGATTATTTTTGCACCATATATTTGGAAAGATTTTGAATGTGTTTACTTGCAGCTTCAGTGCAGCAATTGAAGTTTTTATCCTGCCACGTTAGTTCTCCACTAAAAGTCAAACTGGAGACGTCAGTACAGCAGCCAGTTTCCTGCTGAAATCAAGAGAAAAATCATCCCAAAGCACTTGTGTTGAGCTTCTAAAGGAGGCAGTTTCATTTTTGTTGGAATTAGATGTACTTAAGATTCATCGTTACTGATGGCAGCGTTACATTTTTTATATTAGTTTCAGTTATATTTATAAAAGGCTCTGTCTTGTTAGGGGTTTTTTGGTGAATGTTATCTTTTATACCTTATGTAGCAATTCACCAATTTTTTGTTTGAACTTCTGAATTCTCTTACCTGTTACTGACTGTCACCCCCAGCCAGCTGAGTTCATTGTGCAGAGTCCAGTGAAGGACCAGCCTTCAAGGTGATAGAGGGGCTGGAGCATCTTTCCTGTAAGGAAAGGCTGAGGGAGCTGGGGCTTTCAGCCTGGAGAAGGGAAGGAAGGCTCCAGGGAATTTAACAAGGGAGGCTGTCAAGAAGATACAGCCGGACTCTTCTCAGTGGTGCTCAGAGGAAATGGACACAAACTGAACCATGGGAGGTTCCCTCTGAACATGAGGAAACACTTTTTCACTGTGGAGTTGACCAGGTACTGGCACAGGGTGCCAGGAGAGGCCATGGAGTCTCCCTCCTGGAAGATGCTTAGGAGTCATCTGGACATGGTAGTGGGCAGCTGGGTCTGGGTGGCCCTGCTTGAGCACAGGGCTTGGACAAGATGAACTCTAGAGGTCCCTTCCCACCTACAAGGCTCTGTGGTGGCCATGCAGTTTTTCTGAAGAACAGCATGACGAGGATTGCTTTTACAGGCTCCTAAGAGTGGCTGCGAGCACTGTAACTGATTCCCCTGTTTTGTTCCCAACAGGAGCATGCGTATCCAGCTGATGAACTCATGCCTTTAACTTGTCGTGGACGAGTGCGGGGTCAGGAGCCAAGTCGAGGGGATGTGGATGATGCCTTGGGAAAGTTAGTGTCTGAAATGGTCACTGTAAACATCTAGGAATAGAAGTACAATTGGCAGCCCATAAAATTTGTTTGTTTAGTTGATATGGCCAGAAACTTACACTTGTAAGAAGTTTTTTTATTATTATGAAGTTAACTGATGTGAAATGGTACCTTAATCAGAAGAAGAGAGAATGAGAAGAAGACCAGTGAATGAGATCCAAAGATAATTTTTTTAACCATTCTCCAAGTATTTTCCATAGGAAAACCTTCCAAATGTGGGCTGACATTTTTGGTAATAGTAGTAGAGATTATAAGGGTTAATGATCTCCTGAACAGAACAATAAACTCTCATCCATAGTGCTGGCCTAGTAAGTGATATTTAAAATGCTTTTCTTAAGTAGAAAGTTTTCTGAAAACAAGCAGTCAAATGATTATCATGTGTACAATAGCCTGAGGCCTTTGCTGAAGTATAAAACATTATTTCTGACTTGGAAATACTTTCTATTCTTTCTTTTAAGGGAGCTGACAATACAAAATACTGATCTTTAGGCTAGCAAAATGTAGATTTCAGGACTGGTCTTTTCCATGATAAATAATTAAAGGAAATAATCAAAGGCAAAGTTGACTTACTCTAAATGTGTTTGTAATTGATTCCCTTGAATATATGCAGTTCATAGAGCACATTCTTTAATAACAAATAGCTGGGTTTTTTTTTTTAAATATCACTGTTTAATCACTCTAAGCACAATAGCAATCTGAAGCAGAAAATCCTTCTCTTAATTGCTCTTTCTAATTGTCTCTAGGATATTGAGCATGTTCTTTTGGTTATGTTTTGTCATGTACAAATGTTCTTTAGTCTAGAGATTTCCGTATAATCTTGCTGCCTTGGAGGTATCTAAATGAAAAGTAGCAGATGAAAAGTGTCAAGAAAATGTATTTTGAATCCTGGTCATGCTTCCTTTTAACAACCTTTTTAAAAAGTAGCATACTAGCATTTGAGTAAAACTACATTTCAGCCCCTTAGATGCATTAAATTATTGTATGTATTTATTTTTTTTCTGTATACATGCTTTATTCTGTACCTTATAATTAGTTACATTATTATGTAGCAGATTTCTTATCTACTCCTTTTTCTTGCCAGCTGCCTCATCAGTTGTGTTCTCTGCCAGCCTTTGGAGTCACAAAATGACAGGGTGTGGTAGCTAGGTCAGTTCTGTTTCCCTGGAGCACCCCGGAGCCTGCCATATAGCTGTGAAATGCATCATTTCCCTCCTTTTGTGTGGAAAAAGTTGTGGATTTGTTAGGCAGTTGTGCATAGTCATTAGTTAATCTCTGTCTCTTGTAAAACTGCACTTGCAGAATGCCCTTATGTCTTTACAAATTAAAGAGAATTATAACATAGGAACACTAAATTTGAATTTTGATTGACATATGTTGCCTACAAGGTCTCAAACATTGGGCACTTGCTGAAATCCTTGGTGCTTGCTCCCCAGTAGGCAGTTTTAACTGAAAACTGTTTGGTTTTCACACCATCATCTTCTCTAAATTCAGTTCTGTGTTGTAGGTGTTTCTTCGCATAGGAGCAGTTGTTGGAATTAGACATATTTAAGATACAATAATAGATAGAATTCCTGGGATGGGGAAAGGTCCCTTCAGCTTGGGATGCACTAGAACAGCCCTGGAGAAAACCTCTGATCCTCACTGGGATGTTTCTGTTTCAGACACTGTGGAACTGACTTGATGCTCTCTTTACTCTGAATAATCACAGAATTGCAACCTGGTTGGGGTCGTAAGGGCCCCTAAAGCCCATCCTGTGCCACCCCCTGCTGTGGACAGGGACACCTTCCACTAGCCCATGTTGCTCCAAGCCCTGTCCAACCTAGCTTTGGACATGGTTAAAATAGTTCTTTGTTTTGGAGTAAATAAAGTAGTTATTTATTTTAAGCCTACTACTTGCTAGTCTTGAAGCAGTTTCTGGTAGGAGAAATTCATCTTGGAATGGCTTTTGCTCTCAACATTTTTCCTTTTTTTTGAAAAAACAAGTAAAACAGAGTCTGGAAAAAAACTTAAACATTTTTGCTGGGTTTCTTAATAGATTTGATTGGAGACAAAGAATAAAAATTAAACTGGCTTACCAGAAGTTAGAAAGCTTTGTGGTTAATGAATGTATCTGTAATCATAGCTTCTTTGTCAGCTCTGGTCACTAGCAAAGGGAAGAAACTTAGAAAGAGGTTTTGATATTAAACATGTTGAGTACAACTAATTTTTTGCAGCTGGTGGTCTGTGAGAATTTAGTTTCTTCCATATCAGCAGTATCAGTTACTATTAAAAATCACTTAATTCTTACACATACAGATCTATAAATCTATAAATATGTTTTAAATTTTCTTTCATAGGTTTTCACTGACCTTAATCGATACCTTGGACACTCTTGTGGTAAGTTTAATCTGTTGATAAGCTTTGGTAAAACAAAGAGATTCTCTTCTGATGCTCAGATTATTTTTAGATTTCTTTTTCATGATCATTGATCTCTGGCTCTGTTTGAAATGACTGTTGCTTGTGGGAACTTTGAAGTGCTTTGAGGGTGGATTTTGGAGTGGGTTCTAATAAGAAACTACAGCAGTTCCTTCACATTTCATTGATACTTTTTTATATTGCCTTTTTTTGGCTCTAACTTCACACAAAGAGTTTGCTTTCCCCTACAGTCTAAAGGAAGAGGCCCAATTAGTGGTGGGCACCTCTTAATAACCACTGATGTATTTCTGGTTTTAATTGTATGTACGTATTTCATGGGTGACTGTGTGTGCACTGAAATACTCTGTATACAAATACACTGTGACTGCATCAGCTATATTGGAACTGAACACCTGCTCACTGTTGTATTCCAGGTGTTAAATAAAACCAAAGAGTTTGAAGAGGCTGTAAAAAAAGTAATAAAGGATGTTAATTTAGATAATGACATAGTTGTGTCTGTCTTTGAAACCAACATAAGAGTCCTTGGGTGAGTAACTTGTTTTCAAAACTCCTAAAAATGTGGATTTTAGTCAGTGTCTTTAAGATGTCTTTCTGTGCTGTTCCACCTGTTTGAAACAGTTGTGCCTTTGTCAGTTCACTTGAGAGCAGTTTTAAAATGCAAGGCAGGACATGGTGCAATGGTGCTGGATCAGGCTGTCCCCATCTCACTGCTGCAGGCACAGGAACCCCATGTGCATGCTGAGGGACCAATGGGTTTGCTTAATAGAAGCAGGCCTGCAAATGGCTTAGTTCAATACTTGATTTACCAGATTTTTGTACTTGGGTCATAGATTATTTCAGCTTGGAAGGGACCTCTGGGGCTCAATGCAGGATCAGAGCATGTATTTTGAAGTTATTACATGCCACTTTAGAGGTCTTGGTTGCCATTCCTGTCTAATGTAGAGGAATCAGTGATTACAATGATAAACAAGAAGAATTGCTTCCAAAATACTGGTAGCTAACCTTTATTATAATGGGAATTGCATCAGCAGTCTAAAAACTAGGGCCACAGTAATGTTTATGTCATGTAAATTGTAGAGAGCTGTCCTTGCTGTTCAGATGAACATGAATTTTGAGATGTGGATAATTTCTCTTGTGTTTAGAGGTCTCCTAGGCGGGCATTCAGTGGCAATTATGCTGAAAGAAAAAGGTGAATATATGCAGTGGTACAATGGTGAACTCCTGCACATGGCAAAGGAACTGGGCTACAAGCTTTTACCTGCTTTTAACACCACTAGTGGTCTCCCTTATCCAAGAGTAAGTTTTGTTTCTGTAATGCAGGATTACAGCTGTAATCAAGACTTATGTTGTTTCGATTTTATATCTTGTTTCCAAAATAATTTCTGTATTTATTAAGTGGACAGAAAATCAAAAGCTGATAATTTTCAGGTACTCTCAGGAGCCAGGAGTGGTGCGATATTTACAAAACTAGATTTCCAAGAGCACTTGTGATGTTCTGAGTTCCTGATTTGTTGCTAAAAATATTGCTAGAATTAGATTTTTAGAGTGTATTATCTTATTCAAATGTCTAGTGAACCAGGCAACAAGTCCATGTTTGGGAGGGTTGAGATGCCTAAGGGGGATCTGTTTTTCCTTGTCTTTAGAAAGAGCATCATTATATACTTGCTATACAATCATGGGAGTGTAAATTCTCTCAGCTAGGAAAAATAAAGATGATAATGTCTCGTTTTTCTCTAGGTTAACTTAAAATTTGGTGTAAGACATCCAGAAGCACGAACAGGAACAGAAACTGATACCTGTACAGCTTGTGCTGGTACCTTGATCCTTGAATTTGCAGCTTTAAGCAGATTCACAGGAACATCTATATTTGAGGTTTGCTTTCCATGATACCTTATTTTTTGGCTTAGCTCTTTAGCTTTCTCTTACATTTCTGTAATTTTGGAAAAACAATTCTGAGTTCATGAAATGGCTATCTTAGCTGTGCTGCATAAAAACATTTGTATATGTTCAGATTTGTAGTGTTTGTGGGCTTTCTTCTAAGGTTTTTTTTTTAAATAATTTTTTAAATCACAGGAAATAATTTTGGTTGAATGTAGTTAGAGTAATACAGCAGTAAACAAGATAAATATTTTGAAGATTAGAAGGAGTTCTGAAATTGCTAGATATGAAACATCCTATTCCTTTCCTAACATCTTAATTGAACTAGCCAAAAGAATGACAGAGTTTAGTGTCTGTGTTTCCCTAATTCCCTGTTGCTGTTGTTGCAGGAGTATGCCCGGAAGGCGCTGGATTTCATCTGGGAGAAGAGGCAGCGCAGCAGCAACTTAGTGGGGGTCACCATTAACATCCACACTGGAGACTGGGTCCGCAAAGGTGGGGGGTCTGACCCACAGGCAGGGACCACGGGTGCTCTGGGGCAGGGGAGGTCTTGCACACCCCCAACATGCTTACCTGGACTGTTTAAAATATTAATGGGATAGGCAGTGGAGAAACCTGCTGCCCCAGAGCCTGCCTCTGCTCTGAGAGGGCAAAGCCCTCTCTGATAGAGAAACTGGTTTTATTCATGGCAAAGTGTTCCCTGATCCTCTTTAACACTGAGAGGGAAATGTCTTGGAATTAATTTTCAGAGACTTTGTTATAAATACTTAGGAAAAATATAAATATTGATGTCCTGTGAGAAAAGTGAATTAAGTGTCTTCAATGCATGTCTGTCCATATTATTATGTACACTGGTAGTGCAAAGCCTTTGGCATAGACACACAATATTGTGTCTCTGCTTCCATCTATGCCCTAATTCCAGTGAAAGGAGGCTTTTCCTGTCACTGGAAGAGCCTTTAAAATCAAAGTGGGAATATACAGAAAATACCCATATCACTTAAAGTAAACCCACCTTTTTATTTTCTCCTGTTCCTAGATAGTGGAGTTGGAGCAGGAATAGATTCATACTATGAATATTTATTAAAAGCCTATGTCTTGCTGGGAGATGACAGTTTCCTGGAAAGATTTAACACGGTAAGTTAACACCTTGCTCAGGTTTGTGCCTTCTGCAATACAAATTTCAGAGTAATTGTGTTGTCAGCTGTTAGCCTGAGAAGGGATCTTCAGCGTAATTTCTGTGACTTGTGCTGTGTTTAGTGCCAGCTCTTTTTACTGAGGGTTTTTGCTAACCTTGGGTGATTAGCTGTCACCTGAGCAGTTATTTTAACCCCATCCAGTAAAAACTAGAACCTTCTAGGCCTTTCTCCATGTTCCCAGTATGGGAGAAGCTGTATCTCCAGATCACCTGGGAGAGTGTAATACTGCAAATGTTCCTGTAAAATAATTTTACAGTAAGGGCCCTTCTGTAAGGGCCTCTTGTTCCAAGCCATTGTACAATTTCATTCCATCCTGGAGCAACAAAAAAATCAAAATGTGGATCTTGCTTTGCACTGCAGATCCTCAGGCCCAGGATACATTTAAGTATATAAGCTGAAAACCACTTTGCTTTGATTTATAAGCTTTGAGCCAGGCTAGTCGAGGAATTACTGAGCAACCTTGTCAGCATCATAATTCTTTCATAAAAGCTATTTCTTTTGAAAATAGCAATATCTGTTAAAAAACATTATAGATTGTAAAATGATTTTATATCCTATAGTATGACTTTGTATTAGAAGTGGAGTAATTCTGTAGTTAAGGCCTTTTGTAACACTTTAGGTGTAATGATGATTTCGTGGTCCTAAGGGGCAGTCCCCAGTATTACATTTTTCTTGAGCTACCTCTGTTAAGTGTTTCCTGTCAGTTTGGCTCATGTGCTAAGGATTGCACCTTCTGAAAACAAAGTTCAGGACTGGAAGTCAGCAATGTGGCAAGTGACCTAATGGGTTTTAAAGTTCTTCTGAGCCTTCTGGTCCAGCTGCTTTGTTTGGGTTTTTTAACCTCCTTTTCCTCCTGAGATCCATATGATTTGGAATTCTGTTGTTCAGAGAAAGCAATTTCAGCTTTCCTTAGTGTGCTGTAAAATTCAGCCAGAACAAATGTGCCTTAACTGTGTTAGTTCATGGTTTGTTACATTGCTGCTGGATATACTTTTGTGTATGTGTATTCCTTGGAAATGTGGTAAGTTTCTCAATTGCAGAGCTTTTCAGTATTTACTACACTTGGTTTTAGTTTGCAAAACTAGAGATTAGTGGCATTGCCAAATGTAGTAATGATTGAGAGTGTAGTACTGGCTTTTCCATTCAAATAAAATGCCAGTCTGGTGATCCATCTCTCTTTTGGGGAATGAACTGATACACAACTCCTGCTTTTCCTGATGTTTGGCAGCACTACGATGCCATAATGAGATATATCAGCCAGCCACCTCTTCTCCTTGATGTTCACATTCATAAGCCAATGCTAAATGCTCGGACCTGGATGGATTCTCTGCTCGCTTTCTTCCCTGGGTTGCAGGTGAGGTGTAAAACCCATGCACAGATTGTTTTAATAACAAGGAAATTATTAACTGGGTTGAATATATGATTTTCAAGTCAAGGTTAGTAATTAGATTTTCAGAAATAGTGAGGGAACATCCCTGAAAGTGTCCAAGGCCAGGCTAGTCGAGGCTTGGAGCAACCTGGGCTAGTGGAAGGTGTCCCTGCCCATGGCAGGGGGTGGGACTGGATGGGCTTTAAGGTCCCTTCCAACCTCTAAACTATTGTGTGATTCTGTGATTTATGTCACTTCAGTCACTTCAATGCTATGATGCAAGTTAATGTGCTTTTCTGGCTGTATTGAGTATCAGGAAAAGTATGTCCATGTAATTTGCTTCCTTCACTCCTAGTCAGGAAAATACTCCAATTAAACTGCCTTTTTACTAGTCTAGTGACAGATTTTCTAGTTTGTGTGCCATTGATATCTTTAAGACAAACTAAATCACATTTTTACCCCAGTTCTCTTGAAATGTCAGAGGTCTTTGTTCTACACAGGCAATAATTTTAATGAGTTCACTGTTTTTGCTTAAAAAACTCTTAATGAGTATCTGTGACTTACACTGATAAGGAGTAATAATTACAGTAATGTAGTGACTGCTCTGTAGCTTTATGTGAACACGCCATGAGTGTTTTTAACTTTGAGTATTATTCCTATGCTTGGTGAATTAGTGTTAATTTTATTTTTTAATTTTAGGTGTTGAAGGGTGATATTAGACCTGCTATTGAAACACATGAGATGCTGTATCAGGTTATAAAAAAGCATAACTTTCTTCCAGAGGTACGGTAGTACTTTTTTGATTGTGTAAACTGATTCTTACCTCAATATGAGCAGTCTCAGATGCCCATTTGAGAATCCAGTAGGTATATGTGTTATTAAAATCAAAGGCTCATTTCCACAGCATTCTTATGTGATTTGTAGTTCTGCATGTCTGACAGCTGTGTTTGAGATATGAAATATTTTTCCTTCAGTTAAGCTGTTATTAACACAACAGCGGAAAGCTCCTGCTATTAACACTTGCTTAGGCTTCATATTTTAGCCTTTCAGAACTGACATCAACTCATTTCAGTGTGCAAAACTTGTATAATCACTAGTAGCTGCTTGGTAACATAATAGTGTTAATGCTAAAGATCACAGTCATCTTTATTAACCCAGGGAAGGAACCTAAAGGCTGAATTGACTGAGAGAATATTCTGAAATTCTGTGTAATGTCCTTGAACAAACTTACTGCAGATGCTGCAAGTCTTTGAGCAAGTCCATTGTGCACAGAAAAGCTTGTTTACCTGCTGAAGTGTGTGTCTTTAGTCTGTGATGACCCAGATTACATTTGAAAACTTCTGACTCCAGGTTTAATTTTGACTTTCCTGTGGTGTAAGCTTATTACTGTTAGAGAACATTTTAATTACCATCACATTCACCTAGTGTGGTTATTGAGAGCAAAATTGCTAAGCACTGGAATGATTTTTTTGAGTCCTTTTAAAATGGTGTTATTTGGCTCTTTATGGGTTTTTTGGTTGGTTTTTTATTTTTTTTTGGTGTTTTGTATTTATGATGGAAACTTTAAAAGGTCAGGTAGTTGTATTTAAGCCGACAGACCATCCCTTAAGCACAGACTTGGTTTAAACCTTAGTATGAAATAATAGTGAATATATGACAGGAGTGGCTTTTCCCAGTGCACATTAAAAGTGAATAGATAGACTAGGAAATTTTTAGATATCTGACTTCTAGCCTGTGGTATTAATTTAGAAACAGCTGCTTAACCATCTGTCAGTGTGCAGTGACACTTGACTGCACTGGAGGTGTCAGGTGGTAGGTATGTTTGCAAAAATGGTATTTATCAAAGCTAGACTGGTTATATAGTTAACATAGAATTCAAATAAACCTGTGCTTGGGTTGCATTCCTACATTTATTTTTGTCTGTTCTCTTTCATCCTCAGGCATTCACAACAGACTTCAGAGTTCACTGGGCTCAGCATCCTCTCAGGCCTGAATTTGCTGAAAGCACCTACTTCTTGTATAAGGTACAGTCACATTCATTCCTCTGACCTTTGAGCACTTTTTCTAGCACCTAGAATTTTGTTGCTGTTTTATTTCAATATAGAATTGAGTAGCATATCTCCAGCTTATCTTATCCACTAGCCAGTTTAGGCTATAAACAAGATGTAATGGTTATCAAAAATTGTTTGGTTTTATTTCATAGGCTACAGGAGACCCTTACTACCTAGAAGTAGGAAAAACCCTCATCGAAAACTTGAACAAGTATGCCAGAGTTCCCTGTGGGTTTGCTGCAATGAAGGATGTTCGTACAGGAAGTCATGAAGACAGGTAAAGTTTGCACAATTACTTTTTTTAAATATAAAAATACAAAAAAAACCAGATTGCCCTGTTTATGTAATTGAATTAATTGATATTTGAGGAGCTGTCTGGCTTCAGTCTGATAAACAAGTCTTAAATTACCTGTTTGTATTTGTATTGAACTGTAAATGCATTGAAACAGTATAAACTGTTTCAGTGGTGTTATAGTGTGCTCCATAAGAATATTTTTAGTTTAATAACCTTTCATTTGTCTCAGAGCAATAGAATAATTACTTTCAAACAAAATATACTTCAAATCTTTGTCAGGAAGTTTATTTGTTTTTTCTATAATGCTGTTTTGTACTGAATGTGCTGAATCATTTCCCTCCAAACACAGCTTCTTCCAAGTGGAAGGAATGCTAATGGAATTATGTCTAGGTAGTAGACTATTACTAGATCAGTAATAGTCATGAAGTCTTCAGAGATGGCGAAATGGGAATATTTATTTTACTGATCTTCTGGAAATGAGGAAATCTCCCTAAAGGACATCCCCTTTTCCTCCACAGGATGGACTCATTCTTCCTGGCTGAGATGTTTAAATATCTGTACCTGCTGTTTGCTGATAAGGACGACATGATTTTCGACATTGAAGATTATATCTTCACTACAGAAGCTCATCTATTGCCACTGTGGCTGTCCACTACAAACCAAACCATCTCTAAAAAAAATACAGTATGTAACAGCTCCAGTCTAAATCAGTTTCTGTAGTACACTTCCTTTTTTTGAGGGGAAATGGAAATAAAGTCAGGAAAGATCATAGTTTGAGGGAGTGCACCAGTTTGAACATGTTGTTTAATAGGCACTATTTCATCATCATAACAGTGCCAGTCACAAGAGTCAGAATAATGACTGGATTCTGCACTGCTGAACCTTGAGAAAAATGATATTAATTATTAGCAAGATTTAAAAAGAAAATCATTCCCCACTTCTGTATAAAATGGAAGATAACACAGTAGGATATTTTTGTCCCCATTTTTATTATTTTTTCTAAAGCCTTAGTTTTTCTTGTTTGTTTTAGCACATGAACAGATTTTGAGAGGTTTTTTCAGACAGCTGTGGAGTTAATTTGACAAGATACAGCTGCAGACAGATTTGGGATGTTCAGACCCTTTAGTCCATGCACTAGGCACCTTTTGTGTAAATGTGAGAACACTTAGGGATTTATAAATTACTTAACCTTCCAAAGTAACCTGGAGTAATACAGCTGTGCCATGAAGCATCATAAATTTTTGATCCTCACATTTTTTGATTAAATGGTCAATAAGGTGACATAATTTATCTGTAAGGCAATAAGAAAAAGGAAGAAGAGAAAGAGAAAATGGTGTCTGAGACACCAAGGACACAAATTCCCTTATTTGTACCTCTATTTTTAACATTTTCTAAGAGTTTTACAATAATGCTTGAATCAGAGGAAAAGGCTTATATTGTATGTCAAGCCACATATCCTGGAGAAATCACCCTGTTTGATGGACTTCAGCATTAAGCAGTGACAAATTTTTAATTATTTGATCTTAATGCCAAACACTGGTTATGTTTTAACGGGTCATGGGTTAGGTGTTAAATGTTCCTTCATGGTGGAAGGAACACTCCCTCTCTGAAATATTCTGTCCTGAGAATTTATCTTCTCCTTTGAGTGTTGGAAACAGAAGCTGGTTTTTGAACTAAGTAAGAAGTTTTGCGAAGGGTCTGAAGGAGCATTTTATGTAACTTTTGTTCCCAATGTAAGAATTTGAAGGGCAGGGTTCTCACAGCTGGAGCTGTGCTAAATGCTGGCCTAACTTGGGTCAATCTCTTGAGAACTGCAAGAGTTAATGAAAGGCCAATAGGGAGGAGGGAATAAATTGCTGAAGTGCCATTTTTTAAGCTCTTTGAGTCAAAGGTGAAAATGGGCATAATCCAAGTAAGAAAAACCCATTGAAAATTGGGTCAGGTGGCTGAAAGGCTGTGACGTCGGTGGTTCCTCTTTTATGGAATTTTATCTGAATGGATGGAATGTGTAAATTATTTTTAACATAAATACAGTGCTCTTAAAACAAACTGTGAGAGAGATACTTGGTACTATCAACCCAACATCCTGTTTGTATTTGCTCTCATAAACAGAAAAGGTCACGTCTTAGTAATAGCCCGTTAGGTCTTGGGTTTTAGGGAGCCTTTAAATACTTGATTTTTCATTAGCCAATATATTGCAAACAGAGGGGTGAGTCTTTTGAGGTAGATAAATACTACATTAATTTTTATGGGTTATAAAATGAGCTTGCTGGTTATCTATAACCAGTTATTTGCTAAGCTAAGGACAGGCTAAATGTGGCTCCAGACCACCAGACATGTTCCACGTGGTTTCACATGTTACAAACCAGCAATTTGTGCAGATGTTCACTCTGCTATCTTTCCCAAAAATAGGAATTGTTTGAATTATATAGAGATTGATCCTTGCCCCAGACTTGCAAGTGTGTTTGGCTCCTGAGGAGGAGAATCTTTTGTTCACATGAAAAGGTGTGACGTTTTTAGTAAGAATGACCTAAAGCCTGCAGCTGGTCACTCACTGTAAAGCCAATATCAGGTGAAACCAGAACTACTGCCTTGCCTTGTGCAGCACATAAAATATAGGGCACTGGCTTCATCATGCGAAGGCTTGAGAAGTACTGTCTGCCAGCAGAGGATTAGCTGTTTCTGCAAAAAAAATCTAGACACTGTATATAAATTTAGTAAATTACAAATTAGAATGGGTGTTGTACTCCTCTGTCCAAGGGGTGGCAGTGCACTGGCTTCCCCCTATTGCACTTAGCTGCTGCATGTCCTCAGTACACAGATTACTTAAGTTAGGCTTATCTGTTGGTGTTCTCTATGTAAAAATATAACCTTCATTTTTTTACTCTGTATCTTTCATTTTAGAGCACAGAGTACACGGAGCTGGACGACAGCAACTTTGACTGGACCTGTCCGAACACCCAGATCCTCTTCCCAAATGACCCCATGTTTGCCCAAAGCATTCGTGAGCCTCTGAAGAATGTGGTGGATAAGAGCTGTCCCCGGGGCATTGCCAGAGCGTAAGATGGATGCTTCCTCTCTTTTTGTTAGCACAAGACTGAGTGGAACAGGGTCTGCTGTGCACGGAAGCAGAAACATGAGGTGTGCTAGAGTTGGCAGTCCTTTTGGGATGGATAGCCAAAGGAACGATTCCTGATCACAGGAAAAATCACTTCGGTTTTCTCTGTCATCCTCAGCAGGACTTAGCTTGTTTCCAGCTGGAATTAGCAAGTCTTTCAAAGCAAAAGGAGCTGAATGAGCCACATACCTAGGCTGCAGCTCTCACTTGGATTATTGCAGGAAGTGTGTCTCTCTGATGTGTAAAATTAATTTCTGCAGTCTCCTGAACAATTCTGAAAGTCTTCTTTGTAGTAAGGAAATTATGCTGCCACACATAACTGCACCTGCTTTGAGGAATTTGGGGCAGTGTTAAGCTTGAGGGAGTTTGTCCTTCTGACCATCTCTTCTATATTTGTATTTCATGAACAAAACTGATTTGCAGCTGTACAGGGCAAAGTGGGTTTGGTCAGTCTTGCAATAATGCAGACTATTTACAAATGAGAGAGAGCATATGGCAGTTTTATTATCAATATTGGGGGGGAGGTTTTGCACTATAAGATTATTGATAATATAGACAACTTTAAAAAAAGATAACTTGATTGAGAAGTTGCATTCCACTGAAGCTTGCACTCAGTCTACCAAGAATTCCAGTCTTGTGATGGCAGGGATAACACTAGAGTTCTGTTTCAAGTATAATCTGTTTTTTAAAGCTTTGATCTCTGATATCTTTTGGCAGAGAAGAGAGTTTGGGAAGTGGACCAAAACCACCATTGAGAGCCAGAGATTTCATGGCCAGTAATCCTGAGCACTTGGAGATCCTGAAGAAGATGGGAGTCAGTTTGATCCATCTGAAAGATGGGCGAGTACAATTAGTACAGCACGCAGTGCAAGTAAGACCTGGCAGGATTTTTTTTTTTAGAGCTCTCAGCAAAGTCCTCCTAGCAATGATATTTGACACCTGGAGCTTCAAGAGGGACAGCCACCCTGTGAAGGAGGCACATGAGCTGGATATGTAGCTATATTTAGGAGGCTGATGCTTGTTAATATTTTGCCTCAGCAACACTTTTAACTAATCTTCCACTAAATTAAGTAGAGGCTGCTCATGTTGAAGTGATGTAGCCAACAGCATCTTGTCTGAAAAGACTGCTTTCAGTGTGGGATACTTCCATTTCTTTATGAGGTCTATGTATTTGTATATTTTCAGTCTCCTCGGTGGTGCAGGTGTTAAACCTTTTGTGAAATGATGAATGAGTGGAAGTGAGCATCTGTATGTTAAAGGCTTTGTAGCAGTGGTCCAAGCAAACACAACTTAAATCTCTTTTCCCCCAAGTTCCTCAAACATTTAAGACAAAATTGTTTATTGATTCTTTCCTCTGCAGGCAGCAAGTTCCCTGGATGCTGAGGATGGCTTACGGTTCATGCAGGAAATGATTGAACTCTCCAGCCAGCAGCAGAAAGAGCAGCAGCTCCCTCCTCGTGCTGTCCAGATTGTTTCCCATCCCTTCTTTGGCAGGGTGGTCTTGACTGCTGGGCCAGCACAGTTTGGGATGGACTTGTCTAAACACAAAGCAGGGGTATGTGAGATGTAGGTGTGATCAGGAACAGATCCCTGTTGCACAAGTCTCAGCTTTACAATACTGCTGCTGTTTGAGGGCATCCAGCTGATCATCCAGGTGATCAGTTAATTACAGTGGTTAAAATGACAGGGCCCAGTGGTGACAATGACAGCAGTGACATTCATGGAGATGATTGGCTTATCTGTCTGTGCTCTGTTCCTGAGTCATCAGCCATAGTTTAGGATTTAAAACACAGGCACAGCAGGGGATTTGGGAAGCAAGCTTATCCAGTCTGCAGTGCACAGCTAAGAAGATGGTGATTTAGCAGAAGTTTTCCTCCCATGTCAGCCAGGAGCTGGCAGAAGCCTTTTTAGAGTTAAGAGTAAGTTGTTATTATGAAAGCTTTTCTAGAAGGCTCTGTGTAGGTGGAAGAGGTCAGTACCACAGAGGCCGTAGTCCCTATGGGAAGCAGGAGGAAAACCCAAGTCGCAGCCCCAAAGAGGAGTTCCAGACTAGCAGTTCACAGGAGAAAACTTTCCGGAGACAACACTTCTAGGTGTAGACTGATTGCACACTGATTATGAGAATTAGGTTTTCACTCAGTCGTTCTTTGCTTTTAGAGCTCCAGTTTCAGGGCACAGATTGTCTGCAATGACACAAGACAACACTAAATGCGTTAGAGTGACTGAAGGAACAAAAACACTTTGAATCTTTCACAAGCATGACTGTAGTGTTCTAATTCTCTTTATTTTTGTTTTTTCCAAACAGACAAGAGGATTCGTTGCAACCATTAAGCCATATAATGGATGCTCAGAGATCACTAATCCTGAGGCAGTGAAAGAGAAAATTGCTTTGATGCAGAGAGGCCAGTGCATGTTTGCTGAAAAGGCACGAAACATTCAGAAAGCTGGAGCAATAGGAGGCATTGTCATCGGTAAATACAATTCCAAGTTCTTAATTTGCGTAAATAGAACCTAATTGTATAGATTTGAAGATACAGCAAAGCTGACAAGCTTTAAGCTGAGAAGCACAGCAATTGTGCTTTCAGAAGATGAAAAGATGTTTGGGGTTTGTCTGGTTCCGTGCAGCCACAGATGGGGGACTGTCAGTGTTTTTGCAGATTAAAAGTTGTTACTTTAAGGATCTTAGGGTGCTGTCAGTACTAACTGCTGAGGAAGAATGGGTATACAAATGAAAAGTGTGGAGGAAAACACACCAGATTGGTTTGCTCTGAAGTGATTGGGCAGGGGAGGTTGCTCCAAGTGCAGGTGATCTAACGGAAAGCTTGCCCTTCCTCTGATGTGCTCTGCCTAGATGACAACGAGGGCAGCAGCAGTGACACAGCCCCTCTCTTCCAAATGGCCGGGGATGGCAAGAACACAGATGACATCACCATTCCCATGCTCTTCCTCTTCAACAAGGAAGGGAATATCATCCTGGATGCCATCCGGGAGTATGAGGCTGTGGAGGTGCTTCTTTCTGATAAAGCAAAAGACAGAGGTAAGGTTAGAGGTGATTTATGTAAATCCACCTCCCATCTATCTGTGTCATGGCACAATGGAAAATGGACAGGAATGATTTGCACTGCTGCCCAGAGGTGTCATGGTTTTCTGTTTGACACTGGAATTAGTTTTTTATTAAGAAAGCCATTATCTGAGAGACATCATTATCCACTCCCCCCATGAGGTAACACCCAGAAATGCTGTTCCTAAGTTAAATGTCACTTTGGCTAATGAGAAAATCCAGCCTTTTGGATTCCTTTTGAACCTTTTTTGTCATTAGCTGCTTTGAAGTAGCATCAGGAACAGTGTAAGTGTTTCCAGTGTCCTACATTGTGAATGCCTCTCCCTCACCAAGCTCCCCAGTGACATTCCTGGGACCCAAAAGGAGAGAGATAAGTCCTAGAACTATTTTGCCTATCTAAGGAGAGCTGGTTATCACGAGAAATAAGGCTGCTGACCTCAGATGTTTTGTGGGTGTTCTTGTATAATGCAAGAAAACTGCAAGCTAATACGTTCCCAGTTGAAATGTTTGAATGCAGCAGAAAATTCCAGATCTTCCTCTTGTAAGCCTCCCCTTTACCACTGCTGTGTCCAAGCAGACTAGGTAAGAAAAGTATCTCTGGAAAATCAGCCTATTTGCAAAAGGGGATACGCCAAAGTCTCATCTTGCTTCTTCCTAACTTACAAATCTCTCCTGCTTGTAACTGTGCTTATGTGCTCTGACAAAACGCTAAATACAAGATAGCTCTGCCTTTGAGAGTTTGTAATCCATATCTGCTTCTTCCTCCTCCTTGTGCTTCCGTTTGGAATCCCAGCAACAATCTTTAAAGGTAAAATGATTCCAAACTACATTATTGATAGCAGTAAGTATCCCATGTCAACATTGGCGTGTGCAGTTAAATTCCCTAGAAATTCTGAAATATCAGTGTCCTGCTTATAGCTATAAACATCAAACCCAGAGAAATTTGCATGACTAAATTGGGCAGCTGTTGGGAGCTAAGCTGGGACGTGGGAGATGTGTGTTACTTGCTTTGAGTGGGGAGGCTCTGGCTTTGGCTCTCTGAAATGCACAGTTCAGTAAACTTAGGAAACTCTGTCCAACTCCGACTTGCTCAGATGTGGGATCCTGGTGGATCTGGGAATGCTTTAAAAACCAGCATTAAAGTTCAGCACATGCAGTGGGTATTTGCTTAAGGTTGAAGGAGGGTAACGGGCACTGACCCACAAGTCACCCCTGAAGTTTGAGGAACCAAAATGGGCCTCACTGCATTGTTTGATCTCATTTAAAATGTGTTTAAAAGTCTTCCCTCATATCCCTCTGTAAAATATATTCTTTAGTACCATTAAATTTTCATATCACTGTAAAGTGTGCACTTCCTTGAAGAAATAAGGCCAAGGGAAGTGACCTTGATTTTGGAATACATCATAAAATGCTGCATTCCTACAATTGTTTTACTTTTTTTTCTTTTTTCCTTCCCTCTCAAAGACTTGGAAATGGAGAATATGGACCAGAAATCATCTGAAAATGATTCACACAAACCAAATTCCGAGGAAGTTCCTTCAGAATCTCAGGATACTGGAGCAGTCAGTGAGGAGCCTGAGGGAGGAGGAGAGAGCTCTGCTGTTGGTGATCCTGATCCTTTGTTTCCTGCTAGCGCAGACAGTGCCAGTGTTTCCAGGGCAGAACAGGATCCCCATGCCCCTGGACCTGCAGAGGCTGGTGCTCCAGAGCCTGCATGTACACCAGAGAACAGCCAGCCTCAGGAACAAAACACCCAGACAGAGTCCAATTCCAAAGCTCACTGGGATAGTAAAGTCCAGCCTATGGAATCCATATTAGCAGACTGGAATGAAGATATAGAAGCATTTGAAATGATGGAAAAGGATGAGCTATGACTTGTAATAATAACTTATTTGTTAATAAAAAAACGGAGACCTCTTTGGGTAGAAGTGAGGCCCTGATATCCGAGAAAACATATTCAGTATTGGGATGAGCAACCAGGTGTCACCTGGAAAACACCTTGGAATTCCAGCACATGCTCTTTGTATGTTTTAATTTTTCTTGTTTAAAAATGGGAACGTGCAATCAAAGCATTTGTGTGGCTCTGTGGTTGGTGCTGTGCCCCAGGTAGGGACGAGCCCCACTCGTGCCTTCCAGGCTCCAGGGGAGCTCCTGGGGCTCTGGGAAGCAGGAGTTGAGCAGGATGGGGTGACAGACCACGGAATGGTTCTTCGTGGGGCACCCACCCCTCCCCAGCTGAAAGCCTTCCTTACAGCAGCAGGGGAATTGTTTCCAGGTGTTTGCACAGCTGGAAGCAGTCTGGTTTTGTCTGACATATCACAGTGCAGCTCATCACTCCTTGCACCCCTTACCACGAGGAACCACAGGGGGACCTGGGAGTTACCCTCCTGCTCTGCTTCCAGCTGGAGGAATTGTTCAAACCAAAGGCAAGGTGTGAGCAGGTCCCACTGGGGAGGCTGGGCCAGCCGTGGGGCCACCAGGAAAAGGTGTGGGAAGGTCCTGCTGGAGGCTGAGGAGAAGCAGACAAGGCAGGTGTTTCCCTTGGCCTCCCAGGTGGAAAAACTCCAGTCTGCCCCAAGATAGGAAACAGTCTCTGAAAGGACACAGCTCCATCAGCTATAACAAAACCACCTTTTTATACAAGTTTGACTTCAATAGCTTGACTCCATTGTTCTTTTTATACCCAACTTGTGTATGTGGTGTTTCAGGCAGGGAGGCCAGTGTCTGTGGGGAAGGGCAACAATTCTGCCTGCTGGGTCGATTGAGTGTTCAGAGTCCAGGGGTGTTACTCCAGGCTCTGGAGATTGTTACAGGTAAGTGTGAGTCCTAATTTCTTATCCCCGTTATCTTTAAGTAAAAATGGGGAAGTTTAAACAACAGAGGCATTTTGACTGTGTCCAAAGAAACTGCCAAAAACTAATTAACTTGATTTATATAAATTGCTTTTTGTGAATTGTGGTTCAAAAAACTGTTTTATATAAAAGCACTAAATGAGCACTGCCTATATGCTGCACCAGGCTAAAAATGAAGGTTTATATTCATCATCGCAATGGAGTAAATAAACAGGAAGCCCCACTCTGGACTGCACCTTTGATTTAGCTGGTGAAATTACACGTGCTGAATATGCAACTGTTAATTAGCACAGCCATACTCTGTATTTATACTTTGTACAGTGAGCAGAGCAATCCCAGGCAGTGTTGGATCCGTGTACACTTGCTTTCAAAAGTCTCAGAATGCACAGGCACCTTTTGAGAGCATGGCAGTCCATCCAAATATCACCCAGAACTTTAAATCACATGGGCAGGAGGGAATTTGGGGAGGAATAGTGAATAAGTGTCCTTTGAAAGAAACAAGCTTTTATATGGAGTTGTCATTTCTTTGCACAAATAACTGTCTGGAGGTTTGGACTTGAAGCAGCTGGGGCATTTTCATTTATGGATTTTGTTATTTGAGTTTCTTCATAGAAGGCATTTGACCATGGGAGCCTTGTAAGTGTCCTTGGTTCCTTGGAGCCCTGGGAGCACCAGGACATGGCCAAGTGCAGGATCAAACCATCAGGTACAGATCAAATGTCTTCATTCAGAGAATTCCATTGATCTGTCAGTGCTCAGTGCCACAAAAGGAGCATCTTTGTTCCCATGCTCTTTGACATGGACATCATCTTCCTTCTTGGTAGCTCTTTTGGTGAAAATAGTTATTTTTATATCCTAGAAGCCTCTGGTCATTACTCTCTCAATATAGCAGCTAAAGGTTTTCTTTTTTTTTTAACTTGCAGACTTAGTTGTAGATGTCAAATTTTATTAAAAGGATAACTTTCCTTGCCATCACCAGCTCATTTTTAGTAACTGCTTTCTCCACACCTGTTAGTAGAGCAGCAGGCATTACCTTTTCAAGGATTTCCAGGGATTCCAGAACTCTATATGGATTTAGGGCAGCATTTTGGTGGTGGTCTACCTCAGGTAACTGTTGCCTCCTTCCTTTTGGGGTGTTTTTTGTTTAATTTAGTTCTGCTTCACCTTTGAAACCATCACGAGAGCCATAGCATTGTTTACAGAACTAAATCAGGCAAGGTTGACCTTTTGGGAAAGAGGATTAAATTGGGGGGACATTTATTCAGGTTATTTTCACTCTGTTTCCTTATGAGGACATAGGCTTTAATTTAACCTGTTCATATCATTCTGGGAAGAATTCCGTTTTCTGTTACTGTTATCTTAAAAAGCAAAAAGAATGTATTCATCAAAAAGAACCCTTTTGGAAAGGGGAGAGAGTGTTCTTCCCAAATGTTTAGAAGTCTGCTCCCTGCATATGGAATATTGCTCATAGATCATTAATCAGGAATCACCCTTTATGTATAACAATGTACATTTCTTTGTATGCATTTGTGTGCATTTCTTTGCACAGTATTGAACACTGAAGAATTCAGGAATCACAGCTGCAACTAGCACTTATTCCATGCCATGTAATTCAGCCAATTAATTTCTCATTTGATCTTAGAGGAATCCTAATTGTTTACATTTATTGTTTCTTAATGAAGTTTGAGAATGAGCCCAGCTTTGGTTCTCCTCCTCCTGCTAGTGTCCCTGAGTAGGTACCAATGAGCGTGTGTTGAGAGGTGAAAAACAGGACATCTTATGCAACAGACATCAGTCAGAACACAGAAAACAAACCATTCTGTGAATAAAAATTGTATGTTCAGATTTTGTAAGATTTTTGGTTTGGTTTGTTTGGGTTTTTTTTTTAAGCCAGACCGATTTACAGCCGTATATTTTCTTATGGAAGATGTCTAATAACAGGTGCTGTAACACCATTGTTGGGTTTTACTCTCTGGTGATAAGTGTACACAATATTTCTAAGGGCAACTCTGTACTGTGATGTAAAAGTCTGGGCTAAAATGTACATAATCCATGTACATAATTGTGTACTTGATTATAACTGCTGATTGTAAAGATTTAATAAAATGTAAATATTCTGGTTGAGCTGTGCTGAACTGATGCTCATTTCTGCATTGCTGTTGGCTGTCATTATCAGCAAGGCAATCACCATCCTTCATTGGCAGCCTTGGTGAGGGGATGGAGAAAGGTTCACAGCTGCCACCCTGGAGAAGCCTGGAATTTTTCCCTGGGAGGTTGACTGAACCCAGAGGTATTGTAATAACCAAAACACCACCTTTTCAGTCTAGAAGTGAAACTGGACAGGCTCTCAGCAACCAGATCTAATTTGACTATTTCAACCTCTATGACTCAGATGTGATTTCATTTTTAAAATCCAGAATCCAGATGCTCAAAAGTTCATTTTGACTGCTGCACCTGTTTTATTTAGAATGAAAAATCCAGGTCTCACTTGGGGCTGATGAGATGAGTCTTGGAGGGGTGTATCCCTCATCCTTCCTCTGTTAAGAGCTCTCCTCCACCACCTCTCTTCAAGTTTTTCCTCTGTGGAAATTAGGATTAAGAAAATTAGGATTAAGGTGCAGGAGCCCTAAATTCAAGTCCTTGTTCAAGTGCTGAGCGGTGTTTATAAAGCAGAAACCATTGTCAGCTGTGCTAGGGAAGTGCTAAGTATCTTCAGCCTACTGTTACTTGTGTTCTGGGAACTTCAGGTCTTAGGGACTGGAGTATTTTGGAGCAAAGGCCCTTTCTGCCTCCTTCAAGGGACAAGGGACACTCTGCAAGTGTCCTGTACCCAGTTCAGGGGTCGTCAGAGGTGCTGGCCATGTGGGCAGAGGAATGTGATTGCTTCAAAGACAAAAATAAAACACAGAATTGAGAGCCAGAGTGGGCCCTGCCCCTCCATGTATTTCTTTTATAACAAGAAATCAGGACAATTGAGGTGTTTATTTCTGGGTCTGAACAGGTTACTGACACTGCCATTCCCCTGGGATGCTCCTTGCATGGATGGATGCCTGAAGGACAAGGGAGGCATGGTGGCACCAGGTCCTCACCCCTCCCATTAAAGCTATATTTATTAATTTATGCCAATGGTTGTATTGAGGGCCTGTTACTCAACTGTCACATTTACATTTTCCATGCAGGTCACCCAAAGGACTTGAGCTGCTCTGACTAAAATTCAGCCTCAGCTGCTGCTCATCCCATCAGTCACATCGGCCCAAAGCTGCTGTGGCAGGAGTTCCATTTTCTCCCAAAGTGCTCCATGAGAAGATAATATTAATAAACATTTCCAGCTGGAATGGAGCCTATAAAACACTGGGAAAGTTCACACAGACTATTAATCCCCAGCACAGGCAAATTCGTCTTTCCTAATCCCTTGGTGGAGAGATGCCAGGGCACAAGGGCTGGGATCCCTACAGAGGCATTTTAGCCAAAATTGTGCCACAAAGCCTGTGTGGTACTCACTGGTACCCACAGGTGGTTTTGGGGAACAGTGGGGCCAACCTGGGATGTCTTGGATGCCCCACTGGCTGCCAGTCCAAGACAGACCTGATGGCAGCAGTGCAGGGCAGAGAATGAGAAGCAATCCAGAAAACCTGATCCATCCTTAAAAGACCCAACCCAAACCCTACCCCAGCGTTTCTCTGCCCTTCACCCAGGGCTGCCATCGGTCAGGAACACCAGGCTGGGAAGATGCCAGCAGATTTTGGGCACAGGCCTTGGCCCAGGGGATGCTCAGGGGTTCAGGAAAGGACATGGAGCAGCAATGTGGGTAAGAAAAAGGATGAGCTGAATTTGATGCATTTCAGGATTTCCGTATGGACTTCTGGCAGGCAGGGTGCTGGTTTGAGATGTGCTTGAGGCTCCCCTCCACAGCAAAAGCCATTTCCTCATCATGCCCTGGCCGAGTGCTCCTCATGATTGAAGAAAATGAGCAAAGAAGGCCTAGAAAGGCCTAAAGGGTGAAAACATCCAGGCAAAAGATGCACAGGTGAGGAGAGAAAAGGCATCTCTGCCCTGTGCCAGCTCTCTGGCGCTTTTATGTAATGGAGCACGTGGCTCTCCACGTTCCTTGTGGGGCTGGACACAGGTTCTCTGCCTGCCAGGCTGGAGCATCTCCCTCAAATGATGTCAATCTTCACTGCACTGGCATTACAGCATCATAAAAAATTACAGAGCTGCTATTTTGGGTAGCAGCTCTCTCCGAGTCAGTGAATAAATGCAGCTCCATATGACTCACTCCAGGGGATTATTAATAGACACAAAAGCAGAATGCCAAAACCCCAGGAATATGCTCCGTTCCCATACGGAGCTTTCTAGTTTCTCACAGCAACTGCTCTTGAGAACTTTTTGTCTCAAAATTTAATTATTTTAATATACATATATATTAAAAGAATTAAATATATAAATTTTGTGTTGAACTCACACCTCGAAGGCTTTAGGGGGGACATTCTGCAGGGGTGAAGGATGGGTGCTCCAGGGTACCAGGCTCCATCCAGGATGGCAGAAGAGCGGGGACAAGAAAGGGAGTCATTCCAAGAAGGAAAAATCACAGGCTTCTCCTTTTGCTGCCATGGGTGTCCATGAGGCTGGTGTTGGAGTTGGCTTTTATGAAGGAGGTTCACAGTCCCACTCATCTTGATGATGAAGATGATGATCCTGAGGATGATGATGATGGTGATTTTCCCATCTTCAGACTCAAAGTGAGCATTTCCCTGGATGTCATGGGTAGATGTGTGCAGCTAAACTGAAAGAAAATAATATGATTTTTTTAAAAACCAAAGACATTAGTATCTTTGATTTCTACCAACTTTCCCATCTTGCAGTCCCCTGAGCTGGAGCTTCTTTCCCTTTGCCACAACAGCACAGTAATAACAACATGAATTTCACTCAATGCTTACCCAACTTTTTGGGTGTTTGATCTCCACGACAACAAAGCAAATAAGGTCCCACTCCAAAGCCATCCCTGCATTTCCTGTCTCCTCTTCCCCGAACACCTACAGAGTTAAATTAAACAGGGATTTCAGCCTGAAAAAGGAGAGTTGCCCAGCAGTACCAGGACCCAAAGCAGGGTCTCCAAGTGTTCAACTCTTCCCAAAAGCATCTTCCATAAAGCCACATTGGCAGGAAGTGCCATAAATCTGTGCTTTCTCAGTGAACACCCTAAAAATTGCCTGTACCACACAGTGACCTTAGTTGAGGTCAAAGCTTTTGATTTTCCAGAGTACAAGTGCCATTTCTTCCCCCATGGGCTGGGGCTGCCCAAGACAGATAAAAGCTTTCTTGGCACCAGAGATGTTGGTCAGACTCCCCCCACAAAGGACCTGAGTCGGGGCACTGGTTTTATAATCATGGAATCCCAGAACAGTTTGGACTGGATGGAACCTTAAAAAATCACTGTTCCACCCCTCCTGCTGTGGGCAGGGACACCTTTCACTACCCCAGATTGCTCCAAGACCCGTCCAAGCTGGCCTTGGACACTTCCAGGGATCCAGGGGCAGCCACAGCTTCTCTGGACACCCTGTGCCCGTGTTCCTACCACCATGGTGGAACTGGAAACCACCCTTTCTGTGCAAAGCCCATACGACATTTGGTCTTTGACAGACACATACATCACCCAGCCTCTCCTATCCTGGAGGTCTGGTGTGTCAGCCAGGCTGATCTGGAGTTGAGTCACTGCTAACTCCAAACTGGAAGTGACAGGAAATTACTGTTTTACAGACCTGGTAAAACCAAAATAGCTGTGAAGAGAATATTTATCTCCAGGCCAATTCGTATGATGACGGCAATGTCTTTGGAGTTCAAATGCGTCTCCCTGGTGCTTCATCGACCCCTTCGCTCCTGTCTCATCATCCAGAGTTTAAATACCTGTTGTGCTCTGGGGCCAGCCATCAGCCTGCGTGTTCTTACAGCAACAAAGAGGCACACTGCAAGAAATCCTGGGATGCTGCTGATTTCTCCCCTGCAGCGGTGGCAGCACCGGGCACCATGCAGCTGCTGAGGTCAGAGCCCACCCCAATGCACCCAGGGACGATTGGATGAGGGCGTTCCTGGGATGAAGATTCACCTCTTGTTAAAGCACTGCTGCTCCTGCTGTGCACAAGGGCATGGAGAGATCAGTGAGTCAGCCTGGAGCTGTGCGGCCCATCCATGGCCACAAAGGGCTTGTGGCAGGGGACGACAGAGAGATGGCTCTGCTGGATCCTGGCAGGGAGACCTAATTCAAAAGAACCAAACCTCTGACTGAATGCAAAGGAAGAAATTAATGTTAACTGGGGGAGGAAGGGGCTGGGAGGGGGCACAGATGAAGTGGAACTTCCAGTAATTAAACAAGAGACACAACATGGCCAAAGGCTGGGCCTAGGGTGGGCAGCAGCTCGTCAGGTCCTCTCCCAAAGCTTGGGGCAGGATCCAAGGAGGAAAACAAGCACCACTCAATGGGCTCTGGACAAAGGGAAAAGCACTTAGAGGAAGAAGGTTGATTGCAAAACCTCTTCACCACAATTTTCTTCAACATCCCAGAATATGTGGAAATACTGCATCAGCCTCCTAAAGAGAAGTTTGGGCCTCAAATAACTTCCCTGGCACTTCTTTTGAGAGTAACCTTGAAATCCCATTTGCAGCCAAGCACAGTGTACCAGATAGGAGCAGTTTTCCCACCCTCCTCTTTTCCATGCCACTGAATATATTTGAGCCAAGCAAAGCAATGGGGAGGTAGGATTCCAAGGAGAGATGCATTTTCAGCCAGAGTAATCTGCTTATACTGTTACAGACCCTCAGCTGCCACATATATTTAGACTTCTAACAGAATCTGCCAGGATTTTGCTAAGGTGGAAGAACTACAGCAGGTGCCAAACCTCCTGCCCACCCTGGTGCCTCCCAGCCAGCAGCACGACAGCCAACCCAGGCCATCACAAATATTGCCATCTACAGGTCCAGCAGGGAGGCTGTAATTCATCCAGAAGTCTAAAGCACCTGCTGCTGGTGAGAATATGAGCACAGGCAAAATGGGAATTGCTTTTCCTCTCTCACAAAACATCCACCGAAGCACAGGTCTCTGGTGCCAGCAGCAGCAGGAAGGAAAATACAAAATTAAGAGGATTATAAAAGCTAAGAAGTGGCTGAAAGAAGGACCACAGTGTGTCTACCAGTGTTTGTGTGGAGACATTTACACACAAGATGTTCAGCACCTGGACAAGGAAATGTTTCAGAAGAACAGACCCAACCCCAGCACTCCTGCACTACTGTGAAAGCTTTCCATAGCACTTTGCAGAAGTGTTTGCACGATCAAGCCCCAGGACTCTTTATTAATTGAAGTGTTTTAAATAATTGAAATGCACAGTCTCTCAACTCTCCCAAGTGTAGTTACCTGCTTGAGAGCTGGCATAAATTATGGAAAAAAATCATATCCAGGAGTAGAGAGACATCACCTTGAAGAATTCATCACAAACCCAATGGCTCTGTGGCACTGAGAGATGCCACAGCCCCAGGAAGGGTGATGTGATGGGAGAGAGGCAGAGAAACTTTGTCTCCAGGGAGGTCAGGATACTTGGGAGGGGCTGCCTGGCCAATGCAGCTGCTCAAATGAGCAAGGATTTAGGGAAAGCAGAGCTGGCTGGTGGGTTTTGACCATTAATAGGATAAAGCTGAACATGCCATAGAGGACCCTGACACTGAGCTTCTATAGGGAAAGCTGCTGAAGCTCTGGAGTTGTCTGAATCCTGGAATACAGCAACCACTGGGCTCAGACTGAGGCTGCCAGGGGACCTGGGACCTGTGGAGCCCAAAAACAGCTTCTGCCTTCAGGAAAGAGGCTGATTTGCAGCCTCACAGCTGCTGCTTGGAAAGCTGCTCCTGCTGCATGGGCTCAGACCCAGCCCTGCAGGAATAGGAGCAACTCCCAGGTTTGTCCCCACTGCCTCATTCCCTGCCCAAAAGCCAAAGGTAAATCCAGTGCAGCAGTGGCAGCAGGAGGGAGCTGGGGGTTTCTGGACATATTCCAGGTACAGCACAGCAGTGATGTGGATGGGGAATGAAATCTTCTATGTGGACTTCCAGCCCCAGTCAGAGCAAACATTGAGGGAAACCTCTTCAGTAAGAAATTCAGCAATAACATAGAGATTTGCAGAGCTCACAAGTGATCTTTGAGGGACTTAGATTCTTTAAAGGGATCTGATTTTCAGAAAGCCCAATGAAAAATGGCCAATATTTGGGCTGAGTGCCCCACTCAAGTGTCAGCCACATCCTAAGAGATGCTGTTAATGCAACCTCAGTCTGGTCCACATCCATCCCACAAATGAAATCAGTACAAGGACAGCAAACTACACTGACAAAGCTTCTCCACGGGATGCAGTGCAAACCCTGCCCTCATATGGCATCAAAGCTGGAAGAAATATCAGCAGAGGTAACAATCTTCTTTGAAATAATAAGTACAAAAGCTGTATTTTTTTTTTCCTTTTTTTTTTTTTTTAAACTCATGACAGCATTTGTTAAAAATATTACATCTGCTTTTGAGAAGGTAATATCCTCTCCACTTAATATGGAAAAATAAACTCTACAGGACACCCAACAGATCCCCCCAGTTGGCACAGAGCTGCTTTAAGAGATCAGATCCATGGGACACATCAAGGCGGAGGAGAGGTTTGGTCTTCTTTGTCCCTAGACTCTTAAAACATCATGTTGTAGGAATGGTAAAAGACAAGAATACATAAAAACAGTAAAATGTTTATTTTCTTAGAAAAAAAGAGATTCAAAATGATTGTGATCACACTCCCATTCTTGCTCAGCAAAGCCACTACTGCAAGCTTAGTCCTTGATTAAGATACCAGTTAAACAAAATTTTTTTCCTCTTAAAATACAAATTCCTGCTCCTGTATCACTTCCAGCATTTCAGTGATAACATGCTTTTAATGGATAATAGTTTCTCAGCTTCTTCTCAGCTGAGAAACAAGGCCTGCCATGGCAAAAACATCCCATCTCCAAAGCTTGGAATCACCAGCACTAACAAGCACTCCGGCCCTGACGCGGACGGACACACAGCTTAGGGGTGTTTCTTAGATGCTTGGATGTTCACTTATGGAAGCTTGGTATAACACTACCTCATCTGATAGAAAACAGGCCAGAAGCCTCAAGAAAATCAACAACGTCTTTTGGATTAACTTTTAAGGATTTGCTGCGTATCTGGACACAGAAAAAAGTGAGAAGTTGCAACAAGTTTTAACTAGCAGCAACAAAAACAGTTCCTTACAAGTTCTTAGCAATATTCCTCATGTGTTCATTAGGAAACACTGTAACTGAATGGAGCATATAATGTGGAAATGGTCTTCTTCTGTTATGGAGCGCTGCTGGCTCGAGCAGACATCCCGAAGGTTGTATCCAGAAGGCTGGGTTGGATCTATTTACACTGGAGGTGCTCCTGGGGCGAGCGCAGAGCTGGCACTATGTGACATCCTCCTCCTCTGAACAGTAGTCACGACCCTGCAGGGACAAAGGCCAGGCAGTTGGTACATGGAAACAGCACACAGGAATAAATCCAGGGAACACTTACTGAGAGCAGTTCTCTAAATCTGGGGGTTTGAGTTCGGAGCTAGGAAGAAACCTTAGACACAGGGAATTTGCAGGAAACGAGCATAGGAGACACCTCCCTTTCTGTCACTATTGATCTCATAAATGTCCCCCATATACTGAATTCCAGGGGAGGTCCAACAAACTGATTTACAAACCTGTTTTTATGTAAAGATCCACCTTGATGGACACAGCCCCGAGATTTGTTGTGAAAGGATAATCTCCGAGGCAAAAGCAACACAGCATGTAATCCTATGAGCAAGGCAGCTGCTGTGAACAAGAACCCTTCATTTGATAACCCCAGTCAGAAAAGATGCTATTTAATCCCAGAGCAAAAGATGCTATTCATATTGAAATTATGCTTGTACTATGGGGGATTCAGCCTAAGCTTCACAAAACATGGATTTCTTATCAGACCAGTCATGTTATGCCTTCTATCCCATCCCAAACACAGGTGGGGAGCAGCATCTCTCTGGGTATTCCCTGTGGGATGGTCTGGAGAAGGCACATCCCTACCCAGTTCTTGGAGAGCAGCAAGAAAGGACCTGCTGGGAGCCCCTGTCCTTCCTTCCCTGCACAAAACCAGCTGGAGCTCAGCTCTTTGGTACAAGCCACCCAGGATACCTTGCATCAAACAAGTGCCTCAAATACAGGACTCAAAATCTCAATTTCTGGACTATTTCCCATTGTTCTCATGTGCTGGGTATATCACCTGAGCACCTGCAGAAGGAGAGCAGGAAAGACAAAAGTTTAAAAGGGAGAGATGTTTCTTAACAGCAATCAGTTTATTTGGGACACACAGCTGGGCTGCACACCAGGAACAAAGGCTCCAAAACATCTCTGCAATGAAAATCCCAGTGCTGATAGTGGGACTGCAGAGCTGGCTTTGCTGGAGTCCACACCCAGGAATGTGCAGTGCTCTGACAACTCCCTGTGGCCTAGCGCTGAGAACAGAAGGGTTTTCTAAGTACATTAAAATAAACCCCAAGAGACTCATCAGCCCAAATTCCAACTCAGCAATCATTGACCCAGAAAGAAAGGGAAAAAAAAATACATTTTTTGAACTAAAAGCTGTGACTCAAAAAGAAGGAACATTGAAATTCTTTGCAGTGAGGCATAAATCTGTTGGTTTTCTCCAGGCCAGGGATGATATTTGGACAAATCCAGGAGACTGAGCTGGTGGTGACGAAGGTTTTGTCCAAAATGCTTCAGAGCTGTGAAAGGCAGCAAAAATGACCAAGGGCTGAGCTCAGGACACTTCCAGGACATCCATTTACCTGCACAAGAGGGAGCCCCATGGCCCAGCACTCCCCACCCCTGGCCATCACTACTATTAAAGCCTCAAGCAGACCCAAATCTGACAGAAGAAAAGCTACCCTGCACTTTTCCCCTCCTACTCCTCCTGCTGTTCTGCTTCTGGGTTTGTTCCATGGCTGCCAAGTGCATCAGTTCTCAAATGGATGCCAAGAACTGCTTCAAACCAACGTGCTGAGCAAGCCCTGCCCATGGCATGGACACACCACCTCCCACCAAGGCCTGGAGGCCACCAGGAGCTGGGCTGATCCTTCCAGACACGTCACTTCCATCTGCACACTGCTGGGTATGGGGACACATCCGTGTCCTTTGGGTGACCCAACCAGCCCAGGTGATGCCCAGACTGCGGTGACTCCTGATGGTGCCCGACACAGCTTTGGTCTAAAGTTTACTCCCCAAATGCATTTTTGTCAGTAATAACAAAGTCAGCATTGCTCAGGAAGATCAGAGAAGGAATAAAGTGCCCTGTTGTCACAGCCTTTCCTGCTGTACTAGAAGTCCAAGACAAGGGTTATGTCCTTGGTGCTCCCTGGGCAGAGAGGCAGGGGAGACCTGCCACTCCCTGCTGGCAGAGGAAAGGCAGCTTCAGCTCCAATCCAGGAAAGTATTTTAAAATGTCCACTTTTGACCCATTGGTTGTTTCAGAGGATGTTTGACAGATGCTGGAGGAGATGATCCCTTGATCACTGAGAGGCTGCTGTGCTTGAGATAGGCAGTTATCCTGACGGGCCTGGGAAAGCCTCATGGGAAATGGCCAGCTAGGAGCTTGCAGAAACCACACAGTGAAGTGTCCCTGCTTGCTGCAGGGGTTGGACCAGGTGGCCTTTAAAGGTCCCTTCCAACCCAAACCACTCTCTGATTCTATGATTCCATGATTGCCAGTCAAATCCTGTCCAGGAGAGCAGGCTCCTGCATCCAGAGGAGCCAGAGGCACAGAGCAGGTGGCTACTAACAGGAATGTATGGGCCACCCATGGACTAAGTCGGTTGTAGGTTCAGTCCCTGCATGGGCCATTCACTTAAGAGTTGGGCTCAGTGATTCTTGTGGATCCCTTCCAATGCTGCGATTTCTGAGACAGTTTAATGATTGAAAGTGTAAATGAACTATGTTGAGGAAGATGAGAACTGTAATACACGCCTCCAAGTCCAGTAGTTCCTGAGGAATCTCTGCAGTTTCAAAATCCAACTGTCAGCTTTTGGAGATGTTCACAGAAGACTGTGAGTGTTTCTGAATGAGTGTGTGAAGTTAAGGTAAATAAAGAGCAGCCTGATGTTCTCTTCCTGGTGCCTGCACTGAAAATCAGAAGGGCTCATTCCCCATCTCTCCCCTTGCTGCACCTCCAAAGTGCTCCCCTCCTGATGCCTCTCCAGGGGATGCATCACAGCTCATGATATCCTTTCAGGGAATAAAAAAAAGAGAGAGAAAAAAATCGCAGGAAAAAAGCCTTTTCCCCATTGTGTGGGTGACAGGCCAATAAACAACACTGCCCAGCTCAATTACCCCTTGTGCCGGAGGACTGGGCCAGGCAGGGGAGGGACAGAAGGACAAGGACAGAGGGAAAGCAGGGGAGGGAGAGGAGAGAAGAGAGAAGACGGAGGGGAGGGACAGAAGGAAGGGGAGGGAGAGGTGGGAGGGGAGGAAGAGGAGGCAGGGGAGAGAGAGGGCCAGGAGCCGCAGCAAGTATCCCTTTCTCCTGAGGGCTGACGGGGCTGGGGACACAGTGGTCCCTTTGAGGGGCCCCAGCCCCCGCCCGGCTCCGCGCTGGGAACCCTTTTCATCAGGCTGGTTTTGTTTACAGCGCTCGCAGAAAGGACGAAAGAAAATGCCGGGAGGCGGCACTAAATCATTGTATACTGTGCTAATTTTTGTCCGTTTCTCATTTTGTTAGGGAAAAATCAATAGAGTCATTAAGAGCAATCCACTTTGCTAATGAGTTTCAGCCTAATCATTGTGCCCTCGCATACGTTGGGTTGGCAGCCCGTTCCCAAGGGCACTACCTCCATCCCATACAAGGAGCTGCTTTGTGTCCACTCCCCGCTTCCATGCCCAGCGTTACTAACGAGGGATGCAGGGATTTCCTGCCAGGCATCTTTCCCATGGGCTGGGTATTCTCCCACCAGCTCGCGGGGCCCCGGTGAGCAGACTGGTGGAGAAATCCCTGCACACCCACCCCGACACAGTGCTGGTGCTCACAGCCGAGCCACAGTGACATCCCCCATGGAGGTGGCAACACCATGTCCCAGGTCTGGGGTACCCACCAACCCCATCAGAGTTCACAGCAACACATCCTCACATTTTTTAATCTCATTTTTGTCCATGAGCATGTTTGAATTGTGATTTTTTTTTACAAACCACTGTAGCCATGTAGGAGACAGTTTATGGTAATGGGACTTGTGATGGTTTTCCTCTGGTTCCTCAGCTGCCAGGATTGTTTTACCATGGTCCCTTTCGAACCACAAAGCCAGAGGTGCTTCTCTTATGGTGTTACAATCCCCAAATATAATCCCAGGAATGGCTTGTCAGTGTTCCATTACCCCTCAGCCCTTTTCCTACAGAGAGACAGTTGCCTAGACACTCTGCACAGGCCCCAGTAACAACACACACTTCAAGGAGATAATTCCTCCAGATCACTGTACTTCTCCATGGAGAATTCAGAGACAGCAGTCGTTTTTCCAGCCCTTTTCCAGGACAGCCATCATCAAGATGTTTGTGCTAGCAAGCACTAAATGGGTAAATTTTCCACAGCCAACACTTCGTATGTTACAGCTTTTAATTTTTATTTCTTTCATGCAAGCCCTGGTGGGACAGGGCCCCTTCAAGGCAATGGACTTAAGCCCACAGGGCTGTGCCCAGGATCAACTCCGCTCTGAGCCATCCCATGCGATTAATGGAATCACAGAAAGTTTTGGGTGGGAAGGGACCATCCCATCCACCCCTGCCATGGGCAGGAACAACTTCCACTAGCCCAGCTTGTTCCGAGCCCCATCCAACCTGGCCTTGGACACTTCCAGGGATCCAGGGGCAACCACAGCTTCTCTGGGCAACCTGTGCCAGGGCCTCACCCCCCTCACAGTCATGAATTTCTTCCCAATATCTCATCCAACCCTGCCCTCTGTCAGTGGGAAGCTATTCCCCCTTGTCAAATGGTAGTCCAAGCTCTGGTCCCAAGTCCCTCTCCAGCAATAGGTCTATGTCCTTCCTGTGCTGGAGTTTCTTTTCAGGGAGTAATGTGGAATTTGCATGGAGCCCTGTGGAATCAGAATCCAAATAAATATGAGATGTAGAAAGAAGTATAAACAACCAAAGGCTGGAGAAACTTCAGGAGAGATGTGTTAATTCTTCATTGTGTGTTTCACAGCGAATCTTTTTATGTCCAAATGCAACATCTGACTAAATTACTCCTTGATCTATTAGACTGGAGAGAACCCAGGTCATTAATTTACTTGCCTGAATACCAACACAAATGGCTTGGTACCAGGACACATTTCTGTCTTCTTAAACAGAGCTGATAGTTCAAAACCAGATTTATCCCACCATGGGAGTGCAGTGACTGTCCCAGTCCTGGCTGCAGTCAGTGGAGTCCATTTCTCCTCTGCTGGGCACAGCAGATCTCAGATTTATCCAGCAGCTGCTTCCCTCTCTGGTTTCCAAAGCCATACTTCTGTGTATTTCTGCCTTCATCTCTTAGGTCAAGACAATCACTTGTACTCCTGACCCCCATCTTTCTAATTTACTCTGGGGAACACTCTCCTCGAGCTTAATTGCTGCTATTACCTGTTGCTCATCCTCCACTGGAATCTATTTCTGTGATTTCAGGTTAATTTTCAGTAAATGATGATAAGGCTGACAGCAGATGAGCTGCCTCCTTCCCACTGCCTGTGTGCTCCATTTCCCCCTGCACACACGTGCTTTTTGGGTCCCAAAGCAAAGGCCATGACTCCACTCACAATAACCTCAGCAGGTGGGAAGCCCCAAGAGGACACACTGCAGCCACTGGCAAACAGGAACATTGCTGAGCTTGCTCTGCCACCATTCAGGGCCTCGTGCTGCTCACAAGCCCTTGATCTTCCTCTTCACTCTCTTTCCATGGTCTGCCACAGGTCAGAAAAGTGTTTGGACAACACATTTAGGCATGTGGTAGGATTCTTGGGGTTGTCCTGTGAGTTGGACTCCATGGTCCTTGTGGGTCTCTGCCAGCTCAGAATATAGGATCCTATGATATTCTATATCATAGGATATTCTATGATATTACAAGTAACTACAACTTCTTGTGCTGTCGACTGCTCAGCTCTCTCCAGCTGCTCCCAGTCTCCCATCTAACCTGTAACTCTGGCTTCTCATCAGGTCTGTGAGTGTTTTTACCTCCAATTCTGGTGCTTCTGAAAGGACTGGGTTGACTCCAGCAGAACCAATATCTAAGCCTATGTTGGAGGCTGACTTTCATGTTCTCAGTCAGTCCTACCCCAGCCCTCACCTCAGTGTTTCTTCCTTCCAGCAAATCCTATGAATGGCATTACCACCATCACAGGCAGTTCTGTACACACCAGTTCAGCTCCAGCTCTCAGAGCAGGGACAGACTCAGCGACAGAGCAGATGTCCTCCTCTGAACAACTCACAGTGTTTTGACACTGAATTTTGGTAGGCAGAAGTTCCATGCTTCATGACATTCTGTTTATTACCTTTGGGTGACATTTGTAGGAGGCAGTGGTGCTTTGTAGGAACATGCTGCTGGGGTCAAGACTTCCAGAGAAACTCTCCAGGCTGTTTCAGTAAGGCTTTTTTTTATCTCTGGGACTAATAAATACTTCCTGTTTGCAGCTGATAAAATACCAGCCCGTGTTCTTTCCATTTCAAACTTTGGCTGCAGGAGTTTTATTTCAGCTGCCCTCCCTGTCCATGTGATGGCTGTACCAGGTCCAAGCACCCATGCAATGTTCCTGCCTAATGCTCACATGTCAGAGCTGTTGTTACACACTTGGATTTGGTGACCCAGCACCCCTCAGGATCTCAGTGGAGCTGAGGGTGTTTTGCTCCTGACAGGAGTTTCTGCAGCACAGCCCATGGAGCAGCATGTCCATCACAAATCCAATAGCCATGGTTACCACGGGAACACCACAACCTTTGGGATCTCACCCACACACATCCACAGACTTTTCCAGCTGCCACTGGTGAGCTGCTCACCGATACAATTCTTCTAAATGTTCAACTGCTGTCCTCCATCTCCCTGGAGAAGGGACTGGAAATGCTATTTAGGCATCAGACAAAATCCCTCATATTTTCCAATCTTTTTGGCATTTGTGGCAACACCTAGAAAAAAAATGCGTTGCGGGCAAAGATGAATTAAAAAGCCCAAAACTTCTCTTATGAAGACTATTTCCTCAGGCATGGGAGGACCCCAGGGAACACAAATCCCCCATTCAGCTGTGCATTAACTCCTGCCAACCCCAGCAGCTGTCAAGAAGCTTGGTCTCTTTGACAGATAAACTGTGGATTTCCTCTAAACAGACAATCTCCTGATCCCAAAGATAAATTATCCCCAAGATAAATTAGCCCTGGAGATCACCTGGGAACATCTCAAAGCTGATCCAAATAGCTCTAAACAGAGAAGACAGGGTCAGCTGCACCTCAGTGTGGCAGCTGGGGAAAGAGGGGTGTAAGTGCCCTGCCACAAACCTTGGGAACAGAAATCAACCAAAATTCATAATTAGATACAGCCTGATGGCATTGTCTTGTCTGTAGATAAGATGCATCTTTGGAAAATCCCTTTCACTGGAGAGAGTCTGTGCTCAACATTATGGAAGGTGATGACGCCCAGGAAAAGCATCTGAATATTCATAGGGTCAATGCATTTATTCAAAGGAGATGTAGCTCTATTTTGGATATTTAGAAATTCTACTTTTAAATGCATTAGGTTACATTGTTGGGAAGGAAAACAGATATGTAAGCATGGCAGAAAGATCTCTGAATGTAAAAACTAAGAATGAAATAGAGGTCGAAGCAAGTTTTGATATAGAAGTATAATGAGTGTTCAAAGTAAGGAATGGTGAGCCAGTCTTACTGGACAAATAACAAAGCAAAGGTTAATGTCCAGCTGGAAAGAGGTATTGTAACTAAGAGCAAAGGATAAGCTCAACACAAACAAAAGGATGTTTTTACCAAGCAGAAAGATACCATAGCAAACAAGACATGTCGATGTGGCAAGTAAAAAAAAGGTCTAAGAATTTACCATTGTAAGCTTAAATTGTAACATACTTACTCTCGTGATTGGATAATAATGACTATAATATGATAATGATAGTAGTGGTGATAGGCTATAGGCAAATGTAAAGGTATTGTGTATGATGTTGATTGGTTGTCATATTAAGGTATTCAGCAAAGAAAAGTATATAATGTCTTGTAACTTGAACAGAAGGAGGCTTCAGGTATACCTTAAAACTGCAGCTGGGCAGTTTTTAGGTCTGGCTCTGAATACCCACACCTGGACTGCTGTAACTTTGCACATGCAATAAAACAGTGTTTTTAAAAAGCCTCCTAAAGCCCAAACATCCTTTTTCAACATTTCCTCTACATTACATAAAATCTTACCCGTGTGAAATACTGGGTAGAGAAATATTTTTCTCGGGAATCTGTGAACTCCTCCTCACTTTTCCACGTTATGCCTTTTTTGCTTTCATAATTTTTTTTTTTTTTTAAGAGGAAAGTAACAAATGTGTTGCTTGGGACAAATAAGAGATTAACCCACTGTAACACTCTGACTCCTAAGACTGGGAGTGCTCACAAAACAGCAGAAATTCAGAACTTTCCCTTCTGCTCTGCAACCCAACATGACAACTTAATAGAACAGAACAAAATAGACTAGAATAGAATAGGAGTATTTCAGTTGGAGGGGACCTGCAATGATCAACTGCCTGAGCACCTCAGGGCTGACCAGAAGTTACAGTGTGTTGTTAAGGGCATTCTCCAAATGTCTCTTAACACTGACAGGCCTGGGGCATCCACCAGCTCTCTGGGAAGCCTGTTCCAGTGTCTGACTTCCCTCTCCATAAAGGAATGGTTCCTCATATCCAGTCTGAAACTGGGCGTACAAATTAGTGTACTACAACTGAGGAAGCCAATATTTAATGTAAAGTATTAAACAAGATGCACACTCCAAAACAGGCATTGTAAAGAGTAAATTTGTGTGTGAACATCAGCCCCCCCAGCTGCCTCAGCCACTCCTGATATGAGCTCTGCTCCAGCCCCTTCACTGCTGCCCCCCAATGAAGCCAAAGGTGTGATTTAAAAGGTTTCTGAAACACACAAAAGCTGCTCTCAGGACAGCTGAGATATGCAAAGAATTATTAATCCTCTTTTCAAACCATCTCCAGCACCATTGTTTCACTGGCACAGCCATGGACCAGGGTTATCCACACTTAAAGCCACATCACCCCTTGGAGGCAGTGGCTATTTCGAGGAGATTCAGCAAGAAATTCCCAAGGTATCCCAGATACTACCAGCATTAAGATTCCAGCTGTCTGCCATGAAGATGAGAATACAGATCAAATCAGTAATGACATAAAATCCCACTTAGTTCTTCACCTTTATCCAGCATGTATAACCTGAATATCTGAGTTAACCTGCCATTAATCCCAGACTGGTGACATTCCCACAAAACAAAGGATTCTCTCTGTATCTCCTGCAAACTCTTTGCCTTCCTGATCATCTTTGCACTTGAACTATCTAACCAAGGAGCAGGGAGATCTTGGGCCAGGCCCCTTCAAATCATGGAGAACACAGAGACCTGCAGCAGGCAGGTCACTGTCCTCCCCATGGAGCTGGGAAAGCTGTGTCCATCCCTGAGGGAGAATGGATGCTTGCATCACTATGTCTTACCTTTTCAATTTTTTCATCAAGCATTCTGAAGAATTCTTGTTGGCTTTCAGAGATGTGCATGCTGGAAAGAAAAGGAACAGTATCAATACCAACAGGATTTCTTCCATTATAAAACAGCCCAGAGCTGTTGAGGGGCCCAGATACCAGCTTCCACCACTGTGAAAAATAAATCACTTTACACTTTCATCTACAATGTCAATTTTTAATATTTTTTCCCCCTATTTTTGGTTTGCCCACAAAAAAATTACTGCACTTAGTTTCATGTACATGCATAACACTCGGGATGGTAACTACATATGCATCCAGAGGAGACAGTTCCCTTTTCCAGGCTGACTGCAGGAAGTTAATAGCTCAGTACCTCTCCCTGGGCCAGTGAGAGCCCCCTCTCTGTCAGGGCAGGAGGTTTTCCAGGACTGCCAACCTCACCACCACAGAATGAGACACCCACAATGTGGGGTTAGCTGTGTCCTCTTCTCTTGCCCCTTGTTATGGGGGAGAACAGACTGACAACTGCTACAACCTCCTATCAGGGGGTTGTGCAGAGCCAGAAGGTCCCCTCTGAGCCTCCTTTTCCCCAGGCTGAGCCCCCAGAGCTCCCTCAGCTGCTCCTGGTGCTCCAGACCCTTCACTTCAACTAATTCTGCAGCACCAAGAGGCTCAGAGATTCCGCATTAGTAAAGAGGGCTGGGAAATACTCTTTTTTCATTGTCTGTAAAATCCTGATGGCCACACAAGACCACAGGTCCTTCCCCACAGGGAACTTGCAAGCTAAAAACACAGAAAAGACAAGGACACAAGGGTGAGAACAGATGGCAGGTGGTATTTGGGGTGTTTATTTATGCTGGCGGATGGTGAGAGCCTCCTTCCTGCATGAGTAACACCCCTCTGGGAAGGTGAAGCTGGAGCATCCTCTGGACCCGCAGCAGGGAGGAGCACCTGGGCTCACAGGGGGCTGGGGAAATGTGCCAGGGACTCCATGTGCAACACAAAAAGATGCAAAAAAGGGAGGATGGGGACTGGTGCAAGTGGCAACATCGATGCCAAACGGTCAGAAGGGCACATAGCTCTTGGAGATATTTCCCAGCACAGAAAGCTGGCTCAGCTTACTGGATTCCCACCCATCCCCTCTTCCTCAGAGTGATCCTTTCAGCTGTGATGAGTTACTGCTCTCCCCAAGTGCCCAACAACAGGCTGTACTTCCCCACAAAGATCAGCATTGAGCCCTGCCTGCTACTGGCTGAATGTATACAAAGATTTGCTTATGTGGGACATAAACTAAGCTCAGTTCACAAGAAAAGGGCTCAGAAAAACAGCATTAAAACTTAAAGCTGGGGATTCAGGAGCAGGAACAATTCACCTTTCAGAGGCTGAGGGAGTTCTTGTCCCCAGCTGCCTGCCTGTTCCTAGGTTCTCATCTACACCTCAGCTGGGGAAGAGATGCTTATTTGGGACAGCTGACCCCATCACCTGCACATTCAGGTGCCTTAGAGAGGGATTTTAGGGCAGTCCAGACCTTTCTGGGTAGGCAAGTGCTTGAAAAATAGTCTTGCCGTTGCAACATCATAAATCCAATTTCTAATAAAATGAGATGATACTGTAGTGACTTGGTCCAACTATAATTTGAGAGAAAACTAAAAGAAGGCAGGGAAAAAAAACCAAAAAGGAGTATTGTGTAGTCACATCCCTGAAAGTTCCCACTGGATAATCCTACAGATCTGGTCTAGTGGAAGGTGTCCTTGCCCATGGCAGGGGTGTTGGGTTACCTGATTTTTCATGTGCCAACCCATTCGGAGAGTCTGTGATTTGGCAGGGTAAAACTGGTCTGAAATAACCACTTTCATTTTATGCTTCAGGCTGCTGTCACTCCCTGAGTTATGGACTTGTCCCAGGGTACTTGGTGATCATTAAAGGTGTCAGTGGGGTGAGTTTGGTGATGAACAGACAGAGCAAGTGCCTGTGAGATCAGGGCAGGGTGCAGGGGGAAGTCCCAAAGGTGTGGCAGGTACCAGGACTGGGTGTAAAGAGGAAGGACCAACCCCTCTCCCTCAGCCAAAGACCCCCATAAAGCTACTGCAGGCTCCCTACATCCCCTGGTTTTAGAGTCCAGGGCTCTGGATGCAAAAATCTAAATCCTCCTGCAGGGGGAAGAGCCCTCATAATCTTACTTTTCAGCTGACATCAAAATATTGTAAAAGAACTTAAAATTTGGTATTTAGTCCATGTTTTGTTCAGAAGTAACATCCATTGTACCAGAACAGTATTCTAAGATGCATCTAATGATTTATCTATTCATTTCTGCTCTTCCAGCTGAGTAGCCCTTTTCCACTCAATGCCACCCCGCCCTGCAGTCAGAATTGTCATGGCTTTTAGAAAATAAACCTTGGAAAAAAAAATTGTACATGGTAACAGCTATTTGCTGACTTGGCAATTAGCAACTCAAACATATGTAGCCACTTTATAAACAGAAATGCAGTGGTAGGTTGGGCAAACAGCAGAGCCTTGGGCAAACACTGGAGGATCTACCCAACAGCCTCACGTTACATTCTGTACCTCTCTGGGAAGTCTCCTTACTTTTGCAGGTCTGTGACAGAAATATTTACCTCTGTCAATGCAATGTAAAAAATAGGCTTTTTGGTCAGTTCTAATTTCTGCAGGGACTTTTCAAATTAGAGTTTTATGAAGGAATGGAAACCCTGGCACCACGCAGTTCCTCTGCTGTGGATGTACCATGAGATGACCCATCAAAAGAACAGCCCTTTTTTATCCCAGAGTAATTAGCCTCATGTTAGAGCATATTAAATACATCTCTGACCCTGCTGGGAAGGACTGAACCACAATAATGAAGTACAGTGTTGCTGAAGAGTGGTTTTACCTCCACCACCCTACCATGAATCTCTTTGCAATTACATCCAAAGCACTTGGTTTTTCCCTTTAAAAAAAGGCTGAATTACACTGTCAGTTGATTAGGAAATAATTAAAGTTTCCAGACTTGAAATCATGTTCAAGACACTTGATAGGCAGCAAGTTTAAGTTAGGAAGTGCCCTGAGGGCAGGGCACAAGGAACAGCATTTCCACTGGTGTTCAAAACCCAAATCGCAAACCTTTATCACTTGTTCTTCACTAACCCAGTATGTGGCTCCATGTAATCTGTTATTTCCCAGCCAATTAGGGATTAAAATGTAAAACTGAGTTAGATAAGAAATGAGTTACTACTATCAATAACCAGCTCTGCCACAAGAGGCAAATATATCATGTAATACTTATTGACCACAGGCAGAGTCTGGGCACAGAACTACCAATCAAGCAGGGAAGAACACACAGCTACAGAATAACCCTCATTTTAACAACCTGACCATTCCCAGTCCCAGGCAGAGCAGCTGCTAATCAAAACCAGGAGCTAGCAGAAACCTTCCTGGGAGTGACCCAGTCATATGTAGGAACACTAATGGATATAGAGAAGTTTGTTCTGTGTAAGTTGTATACAAAGTTGAGAAATAGCAGTCTTCTGTCAGGCACAACAGGATGCATCTCACCTGCTTTCAAGTCTTGCATCTTTGCTGTGCAAAGGAGAGGGTCTTGGGACACAGGTGATCTTACCTCTTGTACTTGACTCAGCATGACTTTAGGGCTGCTGGAGTCATAATTTGGTCTTTGCTAGGCAGTAATTGTGAACCTCACAGACACTGCTTAACCGTGTGTTTGTTTGTATTATGATTTAAACAATAGAAATTGAACTTACTTTGCTCTGGGTTGATGTACTAATCCTGGGATCTCTTTATTAGATTTAAGTCTTGAGTTTGAACTGGCACTTTTTTCCTGAAACACAGAAAAAGCACACAACAGAGATAGCATCAGTATTTATTATGCACACAAAGGGTGACAGGCATTTGTCATCATTTGGATGGGATGTCAGGATGTCACATTTGGCTGGGTCCAGGCTCTTCTGCCTGCAAACCGAATGAGAAAAGCTCAGCAAAAATGAAATTATAGGTAACACAAGAGAGGAAATAAGCCCAGGTGGGCAATTTTTAAACACCCTGCGCTCAGTGGCATGCAAAATTGCCTCTGGGTCACTGGGTGAAACTCCATGCTGGCCAGTAACTCTCCAGTGGTCCATGGAAAATGGGGGGGATGCTCATACAAATCAACAACAACACCAGCCTCCACCTTCACCAGAGCAAGGCAAAGCACTGGGAAGGCAGTCTCAGAGCCACCCACAGGCTGGCTCAGAACAGAGTGGGGAAACATCAGCATTGAGGAACTGTCTGCAGGAGGAAGCACATGTCAAACATGCTAGTGAAGAGCAGCAACAGCAGACATGACCTGCTCAGCCACAAAATTGGGGACAAGGGGCCCAAGGAAGCAAATCAGCTCTGGAGATCCCAAAAATAAGGATGGAGGGGCTGGTGGAAAGAATCCAGAGAAGGCCACAGAGGTGCTCCATGTGCTGGAGCTCCTCTGCTCTGGAACCAGGCTGGGATTGCTGCAGGCGTTCACTTGGAGAAGAGATAGCTCCAGAAAGACCTCAGATCCCCTTCCAGTGGCTAAAGGGACTCCAAGAGAGCTGGAGAAAGACTTGGGACAAGAGCCTGGAGGGACAGGACACAGGGAATGACTTCCCACTGCCAGAGAGCAGGGATAGATGGGATATTGGGAAGGAACTGTTCCCTGTGAGGGTGGGGAGGACCTGGCACAGGGTGTCCAGAGAAGCTGTGGCTGCCCCTGGATCCCTGGAAGTATCCAAGGTGAGGCTGGATGAGGCTTGGAGCAACCTGGGATAGTGGAAGGTGTCCCTGCCCATGGCAGGCGTTGGGACTGGATGGGCTTTAAGGTTCCTTCCAAGACAAACCAGGCTGTATTTATAGACAAGAACACAACCCTGTCCTTTGTAGAGGACCAGAACCATTAAAAACCTCTTTGAAAACATGGGAGGGGAAAGAGAGAGTTGGGAGCCAGCACTGCTTGGTAACACCTCGTCATCATGTCACAAGCTTCTGTAACCCAAAACTTAGTGCACACCTATCTATAACCTCCAAAATCCTTCCAACTGATACGGCCCCTTTCACATCTTCCCAGTGCCATGTGTTAGGGAAAGCTGCTGGTGCAGATGGGAGAGGTCTGAGGCAAAACTTAAGAGCTCACCCGCTCCACAAATCCCCCTGTATTTCTTAGGCATGTCACACCCATGGCAATTTAAGAAACATAAACCCAAGAATCAGTGTTTTTGTGGGTAATTTTGGTGGTTTTATTTAGCCTTATTTAGTCTTTGAATGTCTGAATCACTCAAGATTTTGGAGAGGGCTACTAAAACACTTAAGAAAAAAAAGAGAAGGCTGTCTAGCAGTTAATATTTTAATTATTCTAGAAGGGCTGTAAACATCAGCATATTTAACACTGTTTAATGCATATTTTCTAATCCTCCTAATCAGGGAACAGTGCCTTGCATGAAAACAGGAGTGAGAGAGAAACAAGCCCTTCTTCCAAGCCTTAACAAGGGTGTCTGTGTTTGTTACAACCCACCAGCCACTGCCTGCCCAGGATCCCGTGACATCACGCCAGAGCAGTAGAACAAAAGGCAAAATCACTTTTTTCAAAGCATCTTCCAATTTTAACAGTGCTAGGAGGGTGTGACATGCACATGCTGTGTGTGATGAACACATGTGTACACAGACACACAACCCATGAGCTCATGTCCGACTCATATGGGTGTCAAAGCAAAACAAAAAGAGAGGCTTGGGTCTCATAGAGAAGATATTCGTGGAGAAGACACCAAAGCCATAAATCAGCTAAACCCCAGCCTCCTGCACCAGGTGAGCCTTTATCCTCAGATCTACTCCATGGGATGGGAAAGGAAGACTCTGATATACAGCTCCTGTGTTGGGAACTGTGATAAATCAAAGCAGCACAAACTCAGCTTTCCACACCTCTGCTTGCGGTTTGTGTCAGTGCAGCTCTGTCACGAGCTGGAATCAGCCCAAATCCCAGCCCAAAGAACTTCTGGCACTTAGGAACAAACAGAAAGACACAAGAAAAGTATATGTTGCCTTCCCACTGTGGGTCTCAGAGCAATATTCAGAATATTAACTGACACGCATGGGAAAAGAGAAATAAAATTCCTGTTTAGTTGACTTCAGGATTCCAGAGTTTACTCTTTCTCTCCTATTGCTCCTGATAATTACCACACATCAATTAGCTATTACAATTCTCCTATTTAAGCAGAGTATGTTACCTTCTCCATCTGTTGCTCAGCAGGAACAGACAGAAAAGGAAGAGTTAAGAGAAAAATAAAACCCAACCAGGTCTCAAACTGGCTCATTGCTTTGCTTATAACTCTTATTTATGGCAGCAATATTTCATTGCACCGATCGAAATACTGGCTTAGATAAAAATAGGTATTCAAAAATAATTCTTCCAAATGCAAACAAATAGAATATTTTTTCCTCATCACTTTGAAGACAAACTGACTCATCAGAAATTAATGGTTTGGCTTCTAACACTAAGCCAACAAAAACACCTTGAAATGCTTTAATACAATCAGATTGTTCTTCCAGACTGACTTGAGTTTGGCTTAAGGGTCACTTGCAATCCAACCTAATTTTCTCCCTTATTTAACATTAAATAGGTTACCATGCACCAACAGAACCACAACTGATTTTAGAGACCTAATCTGTTGCAAATAGAAATGAATATGCAGAAGTTTGGTTTTAATCTAGCTCTTCTTATAAGGATTATTTAAAATAAATGCAGAACCACGGGCTTGAAAGGAAATCCCCCAGGATGCTGCACTTGTAGAGCAGCAGTAGCAAAAAAGGAAAATAGTGGACATATTAGTCCACATTATTTTGCAATTAATCATTATCAAGTCAAGGCTGTCATCCAATCAAGGTGATTTCATGTGATAGATTTGTTAATTATTGTTAATTCCTCCATAAAGAAAGCACCATCTCTAGGATTTCAGGGCACTAACAGATGGCAGTGACTCTGCTGCCAGATGCTATTAACACAGCAACAGCCACTACTGCCATTATAATTAAGTATCTGTCAACATTTCCCTTGATGCCTCCCCTCCAACGGACCTATTTCTAGAGACATGTGAACTTCATTTCAAGTATTTTGCTTTTCTTCCTAAGGCTGCCACAGATGGACTCAGGTAAGCTGCTAACAGTCCTTACAATATTCCTGATTTATATCAAGATGACACTTTTCTTCAAAGGAGCCAACAGCACCTTTAAACTGCTTTCCAGACCCTTGTAACTCATCACTAAAGCCACTTAGGGGAAAAATGAAGTATTTGTTTTCTTTTTATACTGTAAACTATTCTTAAAAACAATTGTATTTGAATGCATCAGTTAGAAACAAATGCATCAGTTAGAAAGGGACTGAATGATGAGGTATAAAATTTCAGTATGCCAGCCCAGTGCTTTTTAACCTTGCTCAGTCATCAACACCAGCCTCAGGTAGTAATATCTCACATGGGCTGTCTGGATCCATCAGGATGAACAAGGGAGAAGCACTGACCTATGAGATTTTACTTGAGTTTCCTTGCTTTATATGTACATAAGGGCTCATTTTTTTGTGCTATCCTTTGGACCTCTCTTTTTTTTCTCTATCTACCTGGAAGCAAAAGCACCAAAACATTACTTAGGGTAACTTTATAACGAAGGGGCAAATCAAGCATGGAAAAATCTCAGATACCAGTCAAAGGAGATTATTCTTGGATGCAATTTCATCAGAGGAATCACATTACCCCTGCCAGAATGTGTACAGGCATCCAGTCCAGAAGAGGGTCTTGGGCACGGCCTGGATTGTGTATGTTAGGTGGTGCTGACACAGGAGTCTGTTCTCCTCCTCTCAGTATCCATATAGGGAATGAGGGATGATGAAAACCATGGACTCATCTGACCATGGGCTTTGGAAGCCAGGCTGGGGGGGAGCTTGGTGTGCACACTGAGCACCAGGCAGTGCCTCACAGGATCACAGAACATCCTGACTTGGATTGGACCCACAAGGACTAACTCCTGGTCCTGCACAGGGCACCCCCAGAACCACACCACAAGCCTGAGTACTCCAGCTGCACATCACCCCCACAATATACACCAGACACTAGAGCCAGGGCCTAGCAGTGACTTTAGCCTTCATGGCACACAGGCAAGAATGGATTCTTGTGGAAAGAAAGACACTGTCACCACAGGCCTTTGGCTGTCCTGCTGCCTGGAGCACCTTGGTCCTCACAGGGAGGACTTGAAAACATGGGACTTGAAAACATGCCTGTTATTTATGCATTTGGGTGAAGCTTGAGGTCACATTTCACAATAAAAACCTTGTCTTAAATGGAATGTCTTAATAAATACTCTTGCTGTGTCAGGTCAGTATCTCCTCAGCCCAGCACAAAGCAGTTGCCCATGATGCCCCACCCCTGTCGGTATCTCCATCCTTGGAGATGTCTAAAAGGTGTCTGGACTTGACCTGGGGCAGGAGGTTCTAGATAGCCCTGCCTGAGTCACGGGGCTGGACCAGATGACATCCAGAAGTCTCTTCCAACCTCATCCAGCCTTTAGTTCTGTGATTAAAAAAACCACTGGAAAAAAACCACTTTTGAGTAGGTTTGTTGAGTTTTATCCCCAGCAGTGGGAGACTGAAGCCATTCAGGCATGTAAAGGGAAGGCAGCAGCAGACACAGTGCCTGGCATTTAGTTTGGAAAAAAATCTGATTCTGCAATCCAGCCAGCATCATGCAGTGAGTCTGCACTGACGCAGGGAGTGTAACCCAGGCTTGGCAGGGAAAAATCCTGTGCTTTCATCAGGGATCCAAAATGTGTTCCAGAGGGCAGACCTCATCCTGAAACCTGCCACTTAATGGAGCTCCTTCCCAGGGAAATTACCGGGAAATTCTGCTGTAGCAACTCCAGCTCCTGGAATGCAATATGGAAGAGCAGGATTCGTAGAGCACACACACACACACACAAAATTAATCCAAATGGGATAAAAACAGGTAAAAAAAGAGAGAAATGTGTAAATCCTGAGCAGCTTTCTGCAGCTCACCAGAAGGCCTCCATTGCTGTAACCTGAGAAATTAGAGAATGCTGCTTTCAGTGTTTCTTTACCAGTCACGCACAGGGGCACACATAGTGGTGTAGTAACACATTTGTAGTTCTTTTTAAATGCTTTTGAGATGTTAAAAACTATGAAGGGATTATTTTCAGAAGAATATCTAGCATGCCTTTTACACTCAACTGAAGCTGCAGGAGCTCAAAAATCAGAAAAATCCAGCTGAAAGTATAGAGTTGGGAAAAAAAAAAAAAGAAGAAAAAATAAAGGAAGGAAAAAGCTCCTTCTGGAGTGAGTTGCAGGACTTCTCCTGCAGTACCTAAATATAGTCAGTGGCCTTTGAGCTTTGATGGAGGACATCACTGAAGAGCAGGGGGAAAAAAAGGAGGGCAATTTCCACCACTAAAGGGTTTTCACAGAGCATATATTTACTAAGTCTAATGGCTACAGCTTTCTAAACATCCTCATCATCTTTTCTCCCAGTCAATATTAGAAAGTCTGGACTAATTAGTTACAGTAATTCCCATTAATTCTGTTGAGTAGCCAAACACCAGGGTTTTGTGTGGAAAGCAGACATGGGAGCAGCTGGCCTGATGACAGGAAATTAAGGCAGGTAAACAGATGAAATTACATAAATTATAAATACATACTACCGATAAATCCTGTGGGGAAACTCTTCCCTGCACCTTACCATCCTGCTCCCTTTCAGAGCTCTGAGCTTTTATCACATGTGTGAATCCTTGAGGTTCTTTATAGCTTGGTACACTAAGGTCTAGAAAAATAAAATCTGGATTTCTATCTCAAAGTTCCTTTCTGCAGACAGACTGATAAATTTCAAGGTGTCCCCTACAGAAAACGAGAGGTGAGATCACTGGTGAAATGCCTCTGTTGTGAAATATGAGGATTACACTGCCCTGACAATCAGGGTTTTCTGGTTCCTTCAGCCTCTGTGACACTCCAAAAGGTCAGCCAGGATAAGAAAATGAGCACAGAAGAGATAAATAGAGCCAAACACCTGTCTCCAAAGGTGCATGAAGTTTCAGGTCAAATGGGAAATTACCTTGTTCCTGCAGCAGGAGCCCTGCCCATCCATGTAGTAACCCAGAGAACAAGGGCAGGAAGCAGAGGAAGGGACATGTCTGTGGGACTGCGAGCAGGAAGGGATTTGCAAAATGAAGATGAGGAACATCACCTCTATGAACAACTTGGCAGGAGGCTGAAAACTGTCCCTCACAGCTGTACGCCCCAGAAATCCAGGTGGCAAGGTGCCTTAGAGCATGAAGAACAGTTGCTTACATCAAAAGATATCCAAAATACTGCAAATAAAATGCTACAGGCAGAAAGGCAACCTGCTCTCCAGCCCTCATTAATACACCCGATCTTCAATGGCTTTGGTACATCAAAGTGGTTGAAACTTTTATCTAGCAAATAAAAAACAGATGGGAAAAAGTTAAAGTCTCCATTAGTGATGACCTGGAAGACTAGGCTGACTCTTGAGGAAACTTCAGAGGGCACTTGGCAACAAAAAACACAACTAACCTTGCACTTTTGCAGGTATGTTGCTCTTCTGGATTGTATCTGACCCTAGATAACAAAACCTGGCTCAAAAGCTAATTTTCTGCTTATTAAGCCTATGTCATCAACTATTTTGTCTCTCTCACTCATCCAGCTTTTACAAAAATACAGTTCTTTATAGTAAATGTACTCATGCTTCCAATTCTTCATCTGTGTGTCCTGAAGGCAGTTTTCTACCAAGTGCAGGAACACAGAAAGAACTGGCATCGAGCTTGAAACAACAGGACTGGGTGAAGTCTGTGAAACATTTACAGCCAGGGACAAATGGTGTGAGAGGGAGTCACAGTGTCATGGTATTCCTGCTCCACGTAGGCACCTTGCTGGAATGGTAGGAGGGTTATAGCCACCACAGTTTTGCAGAGCATTTTACTGGGATGGTTTCAAAGAGTTTTATGCCCTTCAAACAGAGAATATAGCTAGGGAAGGAGTTGTGCCCTGTTTAAATAGCTGTGCCTGTATTTTCATCAGCTCTAGTGATCTCTTAAGCTGCTTTTCTGGAGCCAAAACTGGCCTGTTTCAACCTGGTTTTGGAACATGCTCTGCTTTAACCCTTTGTAAAATCAGTTCCCTGAGAGATGCCTTCACATGCAAGCAAAGCCTCCTGAGATCTTCCTTTGCTGTCAAAACTAACCAAGACTGACCCTCCCCATGTGCACAGATCCTCCCTTGCTGCCTTAATACGACATCTGGGGTTACATTCTAGGATGGGCTCATGGAAATGATGGTGACCACCAAAGAGCCACTTTGAGGAGGTGTTGAAAATAGCAGCTGATTCCCCCCCACCTGCAAACAACAACACAGTGATGGTGCTTCCTCCTGCAGAGTCTGGAGTTATGCTGGTCACTGACTTTGATCTGTCAGCTGCAGGTTTGGGCACACTATGCTTATTACATTTTTCTTATTACATCTAAGCAGTTCCATGAAGTGCACTGACATCCTCCTAGATGTCAGGATAATGAGAGTGTCCCATTAACCAGGTCTTAACAGGGAATTTAGCAGGATACATGTAAAATGGAGTAGCTCTGGTGTGAGGAAAGGCTGAGAGAATTGGGTTTGTTCAGCCTGGAGAAGCCTCAGGGTGACCTAACTGTGGCCTTCCAGTGTCTGAAGGAGCCAACAGGAAACATGTAGAGAGACTGTTTACCAGGGACAGAGGGACAGGACAAGGGGGAATGGCTTCCCACTGACAGAGAGTATGTTTAGATTGGATACTGGGAAGGAATTGTTCCCTCTGAGGGTGGGGAGGTCCTGGCACAGGGTGCCCAGAGAAGCTGTGGCTGCCCCTGGATCCCCTGGACCCCCTGGAAGTGTCCAAGGTCAGGTTGGATGGGGCTTGGAGCAACCTGGGTTAGTGGAAGGTGTCCCTGCCCATGGCAGGGGGGTTGGATGAGATGAGCTTTAAGGTTCCTTCAACCCAAACCACTTTATGATTCTATGAAGATACTTTTCCCCCTCTTGTTCTAACTGGAGATTTACAAAGGATGGAATAAGGGAAAACAGTGAAAGACAAAGTCCTTCTGGCTGTGTTGCTTACAATCAGGAGGAAAGCCCAAACTAATTAGAAGATGTGCACATGAAAATATACTGTTAAGCCATATGTAAGGTGCGAAATGGTAGCAAGAAATTATGAATGAGAAGTGAGATAACAGGAAACCAAGAGTGTTGCTACTCAGCAATACAAATATATTCGCTTCAGGAAGGGTTTGTGTGTTCCAAACCAGCAAGAATTCCCTACAATAAGCTCTCATTCTCCCAGCACTGTCCAAGGCTCTAATTTTGAGATTTTCAGTAATTGAAAATTATGTAAATGCCATTGCTGGAACATATTTTCAATGTCTGTATTTTGCTCCTCTCAACGTCTGTTTTATTTGCATTAATTCTCAAATTTGCACCAGGCATAAGATTTAAGACCCGAGAGAATGAAGTAACAGCTCTTGCTACATGGCAAATTTCAGCACATGTGGGTAAAATGTGCATTTTAAAGGACATAATAGTTGGAATATTATTAAGTATCACAAATGTACTATGACATAGATGAGAAGCATTAGAGCTGCAGGAGAAGCCTCACATCTGATCTGTGTGTTTGGTACCATCTTCTTGTTTTGGTTAGCAGTTATTTTTGAATAGGAGAAAGACTGATTATTGTTTCACACAGACTATAGTGGCCTGCTCACTTACTGAGTTTCCAATCCTCAGCTGTATAAGCATGGATTTTGTCTGGATTCTCCCAACACATTTATCTGAGAGTAATACTGAGAAGAGACACCATATACATCAGAATGAAAGACAATCATAAACAGTTTAAAAATTTTATAAGCCATTTAAATCAGTAATGGAAGCTGGGTTTTAAGTGTTTATCTCCTCTAAGTTTCCTTGGAAGAAGAGCAGATAAATAAATGTAACTCCTAAGTGCTGGCAAAATGAGGCATCAATATATTCCAACGAAGATGTACAAATATAGCTCTGATGCTCAGGGTGGCAGATTAGAAGATATCCAAACCAATACTGGGAGAAGAACTAATCTAAAATTCAATTACAGGCCTGGAAATACTCAAGTCCAACATTTAGGACATTAACAGTTGGATTCAATGATCTTACATGTCTTTCCCAACCATAACAATCCTATGATTCTATCAACCTAAGAAGACCAATATTTCAGAGTCCCAAAATGACTGTATGCCTGTTATGGGCTTTAATATCCATTCTGATTTTCTATCCTCTCATCTTCTGCATCCCCTCTTTCCAAAAAACACTCCTAGTAGGTGGGAGAGGACTTGGAAAAGACTCAAAATAAGCTCTGCCCTCCTTTTCCAGAAGGCAGCAAATCCTTCCACCAGGAAAGGGTCAGAGCCAGGCTGGGGGGGCTGTGCACATCAGTCCCAGCAGTGCACAGCCAGGGTTGGGATCTGGTATCAGCTCCCTCAGCAGCAGCCAGTCATGGAAAAGGAGATACCGTGTTGTGCAAGATCAGGCAAGCAGGAATGGATTCGTCGTTCACCCACAACATTTCAATGTTTCCTTGATCAGAACATGAAATAGTGTTGTGAAACCCTACAAGATCAGTCTCCTGAGATCTCCACCTGGTATCAACCATCACAAAAGGAAGATATTTCAAAATACCACCCAATTGCACCACCCCAGGGCATGCACCCAAACCACTTCAACAGATTTCCGTCTAACCTGTTCTCCAAACTCCTATCCCGCAGGTTTTCCCAAGTCTGTCTTTCATTTCGCCACTTCCCTGAAAGTTCAAACGTTTATCCTACTACCCAGCTTTTATCCTTGCCTGATGCCTTCCTGACTCTCTCAGGAGTCATGGAGAAAAAATTATTGTCGTGCCTTTTAAAGCACCCTTTTCTATATCGGGTGACTCATTTCCTTCTGTATTTTTAGGCTAAACAAATCAATTCCTTCCATCTTCCATTACAGCTTATGTTTGCTAAGCATCCTATTCTTGTCACTCCCCTCTGGCTCTTCCCCATCTGCCCACATCTTTCCGACTGAGCACATTTCCAATTTCGGCCACAGTATTTAAAGCCCCTCTGAAGTTAGGATGGATCACGTGCACTGCCATATATATTTTTTTTATTCCTGTTTTTAATTCATTACCTCAAACAAGCGAGGTTGACCTACCACAGATACAGGGTGAACCTGTAAACTATGCATTCATACTCAAATAAACATGAGGTAAAAGAATATTGAAGGAGAAATTAGCTAAGCTCACCTTCTCTAATGGCTACAAAACATTTGTGGTATAGTGCTCTAGATCTCTCTCAAGCCAAAAAAGTTGGTGGGGATGGTCTGTCTTCCTGCCTCAAATGCTTGAAATATTAAACAAAACAACTTGGTGCTCACAGAAATATCAGAAAGTAAAAAATCCACATGTTTTATGACTCACAGTCCATCAGGTCTTCTTAAAATTAACCGAAACCACAGGCAACAAGCAAAACAGGTGTTCTTAGATAATTTCAATTTTGCTATTTAATCAAAACTGGCTTCCAAGTCTGTAAGTTGATTTCCAGCCATTTGCAGACACCAAGTTTTAACAAAAGCTCTATTTTCTTTTCAAGTGAGGTGAGTGAAAAGATAAGCACCTCTAAAATGTAACAGGCTTGTCCGATCACAGGAATGTTCAAAAATGACAAACCAGAATGTCCCAAACATGAAAGCTCTCTGCCTGAGTCAGAAGTGCACTCCAGGGCATGGTCATAGGCATAGAACTTACAATGAGGAGAAAACTAGAGTTTAGTATGGAGATACAGCCTCATTTTTCACTGTAGTGTTACACTATTAGCATTCAATTACTTCCCTACATTTAATTAACTCCTCGCTGAATCTTAATGTGATAGTGAGAACTTTAATTCAAACCATATACCATGTCAATGCTATGATCTTAAGAGCAAAAATAGATTTAAGTCACCCAAGCCCCATCATCCCTCTGCCTTTTTTTAACACTGTGAGCCATATAAGCACAGCAGCTGCATCAGGACAAAAATCTTCCCCGATTGCCATTAAAAACATTAACAAATAAAATCTATTTTGAAATCCAAATCAGTTGGCTGTGATTAATAGTTCTCACTTGTTCATCTCTCTGCAAACTGAAGAGCAGCAGAGATGGTGATCAAGGCTCTCTGGCGATCCTGTACCTATATTCAAGCACAGACCTCGTTAGATCACTCTTCTGACAAAACTTTCACCTTCTGAACAACCCACAGGACAGACCTGTGATATGAATCCCTCCCTTGGCCTTTCTCTGCCTCAGACTTCATAAATGCTTAAAACCAGACTAGACACCTACCAAACCCAGAACGTCAAGACCCAGCAAGGAGCACACTTGACCTTCCAGCAGGCTCTTCAACTCTATCAGAAACACCAACAAAGAGAACTGGAAACATCACGCTTGGCACTTAGCAGCCAAATCTAACAATCTGACAAACCCAAACTTCCCAACCTGAAGGGTTGCAAAAGCACTTTTAAAACAAACTGAGGCACAAAATGTGTGTCAGGATCATGTGTTTCCCCCACCAGTGAAATACAGAACTGCTCTAATTCCCTGACTCCTCATGAAGAGCACACCAAGGCTTTCGGATGTGATGGAGTGCGTCCATAACAAGACATGTGCCTAAATTCACTGTTAACAGTGAATTTTCCAGATGTAATCTTCAACCTGGGCATACTTTGCTCCTGGATCTGCAAAGCACTTAAAGACCCATTCCATGTCACAGAGGTACCTAAATCCCCTGTAGGTCAATGGTGCACAGGCCCATTCGCTGCTCTCCTGAATCACGATCTGCACAACTCTTCCGGCATGTGCTGAAGACTTATCTTGCAGTTATTAAACATGATGATAACAGGAATGACTCCATGCTAGAAGATTCTGTTTAGAACAGCTGGGTAAGGCCTGCCGGGAGGGAAAGCCAAGGGGGAAGATGGGCGAACAACCTGCCACAGGAACAGCATCCTGTGCTATTGGCAAAACTGCTGAAATAACTTTCAGCAGAAAAGGGAAGGGCGAACAGCAGATGGGGATCACAAGATGAGGGCACATTTTATGATGGTTAAACTTCACTTAACAGCGATCATCCGAGTGTAATGACCAGAAGGAAATGAGATCCTTTCAGCCAAGGGTCCTGTACTCCTTTCTTCTAAATGAAGAGTCACACATGGCCTAAACTTATAGCTTTAAATAAGCAGGTGGTAACACTGCACTGTCCTAATTAAGTTCTAGGATCATTAAAGCCTTTCTGTTACCATGCACAGGGCTTGCTGCTTTGCCTCAGCCATCTCAAGGCCTTGCCATGCGCTGCTCACCAGAGTTCCTGCCTCAAACCTGAGCTCCCTTGCCCATGGACTCTCTTCTCCAGCCCTCCCATGGACTTTCCTGCTGCTTGGAAGCACCAAGTGAGTAATCTGTGATCACCCAGCCCCAGACTGGGATGGTTCTCAGCTCTCTCCCCTGTCCCCTCACTTCTCAAAGGGCACATCAAGCAGCTGGGGTGTGGGAAACACTCAGAATGTTGTCAAGGCTTATCTGGGAAGACAAACCCTTAGACGATTAGGTAGTCTGCTCATAATCCCCAAATTCAGATTTTAGTTTAAGTCCCAAATTCCTGGGGCTTAAAATCATTTTCAATTGATATTAATATTAGGCACGTTGAGCCCCAGGGGAACTGCACAGCCACCACCACGGACACTCAGCACATGCTCTCCTGAAATGACCAGAAACTCTGGCCAACATTAGTAACACAATACATGTTCTGAGAATATTTTTCAGTATCTAAAGTTATTTATTTTCCTCTCAAAGGGTCCTCCTCTCATTAAGAATGCAACTTCAATTTAGAATCATGGAGTGGTTTGGGTTGGAAGGGACCTTAAAGCTCATTCCATCCCACCCCCTGCCATGGGCAGGGACACCTTCTGCTAGCCCAGGCAGCTCCATGCCCCATCCAGCCTGATCTTGGACACTTCCAGGGGTGGGGCAGCCATAATTCATGGCCATTTGTCTCAGGTCTGACACTAAACAAAGAAGACTGCAGAGGAGAAACCACAGATATATCAGGAATAAGTCCTTAATCCCAAACATTCAATAAACTGGACTTCCCAAATGAAGTAGAAAGGCAAATTTCGCAGCATAATTATCTTGCTGAAAGGCAAAAGGATCTCTCAAAGTGTTTAAAATTCTTTAACATTGAAGTATTGATTTAAACACTGTAGAGTTGGTATTTATCACAAAAACCAGAGTACAGTGAATAATTTTGAAACAAGAAAAATAATATAATAACTAGTAATATGATTAAATTCTACATGCAGTACTCTGCTTCTTGTTATATTTGCTCTCAGCTAACAGCCTAGTGGAAAAGCCAGCCAAGAATTCTTCAAGCCCTGCCAGAGCTACAAATACTGGCCAGAAATATTTGTCATATCACAGCTCAGTTTCCAAAAAGTAAGATGCTGGACTTTTACAGCCAGAAAAATACAAGGTGCAAAGGACCATAAAAAATGAACTTATTTAATATTGTTGGAATGCATCAGATCAAATGAATCCAAGCACTCTTAATCCTGTAGGACTTCAGCATGACAAATACACTTCATTTAGATACTCAGCCCCCGTGAGTCAAACCAGTCTGGAAGATTCAGCCTCACAACTGCTGGATGTTACTCAATTAGTGTGAGGCAATGATTTCCAGCCCTCAGCAACTAAGGCAGCCTCCTCCTCTGGAGAGCCAAAGAGCTTTACCTTGGATTAAACTGATCGATTTTTCCACTGTGTGCATAGAATAGCATGGTCAGGCAATTTGAGTTCACTGGCCACATTATGAATGGACTTTGCTAATTTTTTCAAAGCACTCATAAAATACAAAACATGGTGTCTTATAATGAGGTGTGATTGCAGCAGCAGCTACTGCAGCACGTGCATCTCCAAGGAAAATGTGTTGACACAGACATGCCCTCAAGGAGCTTGGCTTTGTATTTCTTTACTGAAAATTTACTGTATTTCTATACTGAAGGGTATAATATCTTCAGCCACAGGCAGTCCTACTCATTTCAGCCAGCCCACCTGTTGAGTAAGCCCTGCTCCCAAGGAGAAGGACACCAGCAGGAATGAGTACCTCTCAAGGAAACCTCTTTGCTGTCTAATTCAGAACCCAGACATTCAGTAACACAGTCAAGGTAAATCCCATGTATAAACCTAACAAATCAGGAAAACATTAGGAACCCTGTTTCTTCATCTTGGATCAGGAAAAAATTAGGAGCAAACCCAAATTCTGCATCTTGGCTCAGTCACAGGTGTGCAGATGCCCAGCCTCCAAGCCAGGACAGCTGCTCTAAGATCCTGTTTTCTCCCACCCTACTGTAAAGCAGTCCAACCTGAATTTTTGCTTATTTAAAGTGAAAAAATGCCCTGAAAACTATCAATGATTGGAATCAGGAAAGTTCTTCAGATGAGTTCACATGTAAATATACTGAAGGTACTGACTCTGAAAGAAATGTAAAGCAGGATTTGTGTACTATTTTAAAGAGGATGAGAAAACCCTTCTCCAAGCTCATTTTGACACAATATAATGATGTCAAAAGTTCACTACTTAACATCTCTGTGGTAATTGATCAGAGTGGCTGAATCTAAGCTTTGACTAATACCACAGGGCATTGAGAAGAAGGTACTTTACATTGGAACATTCTTAAAGTGGAGGAATACATCAAGTAGGATTTTGCTGGTACCTGTCCTGGAGCTGGATTTTCACTAGGGACTGGGATGATGAATAATAATGAATTGGAGACTACAACTGCTTTCCAAAACCACAGGGAACATCAAGCCAGGGAAGACTCAGTTTAGCAGAATTCAAAGATATCTTGACAACTTGGAGAGATGTTCTGAAAAAGTCAGGAAATCTTTCCAACAAGGCCTAAGTCCTAGGTAGTACAGTGGCAGAAATAACCAACAGGATACAATAATATATTGATATATCAATAATAAAACAACCAACATGGAAGCACTAGCTTATGGAGTAGCCCTGCTGGACAGGATATAGAAGCTTACTGGACACCAGCCATCAGTATCCTGCTCCTGCAACCATGCCAGGCCTCATCCCAATGCATTTAGAAGTTGGGATGGCTGCGGAATGTGTGACTTGGCTACAGGCACCAGGAAGGTCTCAAAGAACAAGAATGATGACAACGCCATATGAAGTGGAGAAAATACTCCACGAAGTAGAGCTCCTCAGCCTCCAGTGTGACAGCAGTGAGATACAATGTTCTCCTGCTCTCCATACCTACAACCATCCCAAGGACCACAAGGACATGCAAATGGACCTGTAACGTGGGGATCTGGATGGCAACGTGTTTAACTAAGTTTGATGATAGCACTCTAGTCCTTGCACTGTACCCTTCACAATCCCAACGTGCCTCCCCTTCTCTATTGATCCTATTCCTAGCTATCAATCCTATTTCAGCTCTCGATCCTTTTCCTAGTCCACTCCCACAACTTTGTTCCTGACAACTTCTTTATTCACATAAGGCAATGAGCTTGAAGCAAGAGCAGAACAATTATTTGGTATCTCCCACCCCAGTGTTAAGTTCCTCTAAACTCAATTAATCATGAAGAACCACTGGCAGCTCCCTATTTGACAGCAAAATACACCACAGTAATAAGTGATTTCACATTCCACTTCTGAAGACAAGCTATTAAATTCACACACTGTACTACTTTAATCAAGAATAGTTAATTAAGCTGTTCCCTTGATATGAATTTTTATCATTCTGCACCAGCCATACATCACTTTACTAGGACTCAGACCGGGGCCACGATGCATATTTGCAATTTGTCTTTCCAAATTAATCTGTCACCACTGGTAAACTCAAAGTGGATCCAATTCATTTTGTGTCAAAGGTAACTGGGCCGAGTTTGGGGACACCAAGGACTGGAGGGCGAGTGATGCTGGAGCACCACTTCACAAAAGGCTTTCAATGAATTACAAATCACCCACCATGACACAATTTGTTAATATTTTAGTCTGTTTACCTTGTTTTATTTCCTTAAGTGAACTCAGCTTCATGCTCTGTGCCACCATCATAAAATCAATTCAATAGCTTATACTCTCATAGTAATCATCAGCATCCATAATGCAGGAGTCATAAGTGCAGGCCATAAAGTGAGGGAGATCTAGAGTGTCAGGTTATTAAAAACATCAACCTATTATATGAATCTAAGTCTAAACTTATTACAAGCAAAAACCACCCAACAATTTTTTGTTGCCAGAACTTAAGCACAGGCTAATGCAATGTTTTTCTAGAAAAAAGACTTCAAACACAGCAGCCAAGGAGCCAGATTTGGATCTCTTCTCTTTTAAAGTATTCACAGAAGCAGGATAGCAAAAAAGAAAATAACATCACTGTTTGGCTATGGGACTTAATCATAGGAAAATAGGTTTATGAAGTAAAAAACTGAACAAAATTAAAACTTGGGCAACTTTTTCAAACATTAACTGGGAATACTCTCTTATTATCCTGTGAGAATCAGCTGGAATTTACCCCCAGGAAAATAAGGAACATAGGGAAGATGTGTCATCCCATGTAGCCTTTTGTGAATCTGTGCCATCAAGTCAAGCCGAGCCTTCCATAATCCCATCCAACCACTTCTATTTAGGTTTTCTAAAAGGCAAAGTGATGAGGTTGATGTGAACTGCCTCTTTTCACACGTCACAATTTTACAGACCTTTTAAGGCAATAAAAGGAAGGGGTTTAACATGGGACTACTGGATCCCCAGCTCCATCAAGAACCCACTGAGCTGGCCCTGGCAAAGCCTCTGTCTATGGAGTCAAAACAAGAAGCACATTGGGGCACTTAGGTCACTTATTTTTTAATGAAGATAGAAAAAACAACTATAGGTTGTTTATTTAAGTGAGAGCCAGAGCAGCTTCCAAAACCCCACCAGGCCCACAAGGAATATGCAAGTCCATTCCATGAGCCCTTGAATCAGCTCTTGGCGCTTGGGCCTTTTATGTGTTTTTCCCATTTAACAGATTTGTTTAGATACACTCACAAATATGGGTATTTACATAGCATGACAGAATGGTGTATTTAGAGATTTTAAATAGAGGAACATTCTTTCATGCTCATCATAAAATGAAAGCATGCCAAACTTTAACTAAAGAAACATGTTCTAACACCGAGAAACTTTTATAATTAATCCTCGCCTTAGATCATCTCAGAGAGAGTTATGAGTCTAATTACCGTCAGTTGAGAAGTTGCTCATGTTTCTGAAATGGCTGAAACCAGACCCTGGGTAACAGACAATCTGAATCCCTTCCATCCCATGACCAATTTACGGCTAAGCCCTGACTCACTGCATTAAGTCCAAAAATATTTCTCAGCATTAGAGACAGCTCATTGCAGGAGGAACAACGGACACGGGTGTGGGGGGAGAAATCCCCTCCAAACTCCACTGCTTTACAGAAGGGATGAAGATAATACATTGCTAAAATAGTTTTTTGGTTTTTTTTTTAAAGAGCACCAGGGCTATTCTTAGAGGAGTTACACGGTGTGCAGGTTGGCGAGCGATGGCTTGGCTGGTGGCCAGCCCCAGGATGGGTTTGCTGAGAGGCTGAGCGATGCCTTCAGCTCAGGAAGAGATTTCTGCTTGCTTTTTTAATGAAGAAAAGGAAAAGAGGATGCAGAGAAGTCCATACACAACCAGTTAAGAACGAGCTGTACTCTGGAAAGATGTGCCACCATCTCCTCACATCTGCCGTCACCCAAGCCCTATGTCAGTGCTGAATGTCTTCCCCAGGAAGGAAATGAGCATAAACACTTCAGAGGCAACATTTCCATACAGATGTTAATCTTTGGAAAAGCTGGGCAGGATGCAGTGACTTAGAGAGCCGGGAGATCTCCAGAAGCAACAAATCCCACAAATATACAAGCTGCTAAACTTGAGCATGCAGCCAAGCTTTTTACAAAATAAAAAATAAGGCACATTTTCACCTTAACTCACTCTTAGACACTATGAAGCAACTTTAAATTGGGTATTTCAGAACCCCAGCAGTCACCTGAAAGGGCTGAGGCTTCCTATGCCTAGCTCAGGTGATTGCTTGGCTAAGGGAACATGCTCTCCAAGTCTACAGAGAAGTTGCTGATGCCAGAGAAGTTGCCTGACACCCCATCCCTGGAAGTATCCAGGTTGGACAGAGCTTGGAGCAACCTGGGACTGTGTCCCTGCCCACAGCAGGGGGTGGAAATATAAGGTCCCTTCCCACCCAAACCATTCCATGATTCCATGAAAAGGAAAGGGTGACCTGGCAAACCCACAGCATTTCAGCAGAAGTGCCACACTACCAGCATTGTTCTGACCAAATCATCCTCTAGGTTCCATCATACCTGACAGCCAAATCTGTCCCTCCTCTCTCTCACTGTATCTTTGTTTCTCTGAAAGACTAAAGGAAAGGATAAAACCATGGGAAAATGGGCAGTCTGGTGGCACTCCCTCCCACTCCCACCCAAACTGCCCCTCCACACCATGGAGCCCAACATCCAAATATCCACAGAATCACAGAGTTCGGGCTGGAAGGCACCTTAAAATCCACCTCACTCCACCTGCCACCATGGGCAGGGACACCTTCCACTATCCCAGATTGCTCCAAGCCCCATCCAGCCTGGCCTTGGACACTTCCAGACACGGGGCAGCCCAGCTTCTCTGGGAAATCTGTGCCAGGGAAGAAATTCTTCCTAATACCCAATCTGATGCTGCCCTCTGGCAGTTTAAGGCCATTCCCCCTGTTTTGTCACTCCAGACCCTTGTACCAGGTCCTTCTCTCTTGTAGGCCTACACTGGAGGAAGAGGACAGCATAGACCCCTATGTCACATAACTTCCCTCTCACAAGGCTGTGTCTTTTTTTTAACACCCTGGGCTTTGGACACCCCCCCACCCCACTCACTCTCCTGGAAGTACAAGGATTTTGGAATAAAAGTACTCGTTTGGATGAAACTTTGGGGAAGAATTGGTAATATATGAGTCCATTCTTGCTACGTTTGCAGGAAGAGCAGCTGCTTCTGATTCCCAACACCTGCCTTCAGGTGCTGCTGCAATACACACTACATTTAAATATACATAGACACACACAATTGTAATATGATTACCTTATTAAGAAGCACTGGCTTTGTGTTCCCATGCAGAGATTATCTGTTGGCTTGATTTTTTTTTAAAGCTGCTTCTCTTTGATGGCATCCCATGGAAAGATTACATATTAGATAGAGCAGAACATGGTCCACACAGACCAAGCGTGGGAGATGAAAGCAGAGCACCAAGGGCTCTCTTTGAGCTCCAACACTGCTTCTTCCAGGAGCAAGGAACAAACAATTTAAAGCAAAAGAAAAGGGTTTTCTTCCCAGTAAGAACAGACATGAAGCTGCATATTAACTTAGGTCAGTACTACTTTACTATCTGTAATAGTATGTGTATTACTTTAGTATGTGTATAAACTACTGCTTTCCATTAGAAATTATTCATTAATTATTCAGGAGATTTTTTAACATACCTACATGTAATTCCAAACTCTGTACACACAAGAGTCTGAATTACAGTCTCAGTACTTGCCTTTACTGGCGTAAAATTATTTCCATAGGAGTTTTCTTTCTGTCCCTGACTTTTTCTTACTTAAAAAAATCCTGAACTCTTGAAGGTTATATTTTCCCTTCTCCCAGTCCAATTTCTTACTCTTCTTTCCACCATCTGAAATGCAGAAATCTCTTCCAACACACATTTAAGTTTCCCAGCTGCCTGCAGTGCAGCTGGTCTTGGCTATCCACAAAATCAAAGAGAAACAACTGAAGTCCAAAAGCTAAATTATAGTGAAAAACAGATGAGGCTGAGCCCCTTCCAGGCCTCGTGTAGGAATACACAGTGCAGATGGATGGATACACTCACTGTTTTATTCCTGGAGGTGGCTGAAGCACTTCTAGTTCAGCTGGAGGCAGCCCAGCTCCTTTTTCCTGGGGGGCTGTACAGGGCACCAGCAACACTCCAAGAACACCAGCAATGTCATCAGTCTCTCAATCCGTGAGCAGAGGTTACACCCATCCTGCTTTAATCAACCACCAGGGATAAATCCTCCCTCTTGGCTCACTCACCTGCTCCCTGGGGATCACCCCATGGCTGCACAGCATCCCAGCAGCACAGAGCCCTCCAGCAGGGTGCAGGTGAGGGTGCTGTGCCTTTCCCAGCACTCCCAGGACATGCACACAGGTGAGTGACTTCACACTGGGTCCTCGGGAAACCTGGATTTGCCAATCCTGTCACCCTGGGCACACAGCAATTAAGGCTAAAGAGCTAAAAGACCCATTAATGCAGATAATGAGTCTCCTCACCAGCTGTCTCCAGCTCTCTTTTCCTCTCTCTGGAGAAGACACCATTAAATCAAGAGCTTTCCTGCCCACGTGTGCCCTCATATCCCAAAAAACCTAATCCTGGGTAGCCCAGGCCCTGCCCAGACCCTGCATTTCCTTGGAAGAATTAAGAAGAAAAGTAATCCACTCAAAAATGTTCACCGCAGTTTCAAGTAATTTTGAGCAAAACACCATTTTCTCCACGACAAATGTGAAACATTTCCCACCTTAGCTCACAGCTTGTGGTGAAGCACAACCAAATTATGGAGCAAGCAAACACAAAACTCCAGTGGTGGGAATGTTCCTGGTCAAGGACAATGTGAGCACAATATTGCCTAACAGGTGGAAACCTAACAAAAGTAGTAACTACTGAAACAGGAAAGTAACATTTCATGCTCATTCAGTACAACAGTACTGAACTGGTTAAATAACCAGTCCTCTCTGCTACAGCTTGGGTACCTAGAAGTACTCTTCACTCTTGGATCTTGCTGGTTTATGTTACCTGTAAAAGTATTTTTCAACATTTCTTACTAAATAATCAGGATGAACGGGGAAAAAAACCAAGCTAAAAATAATTTAGGTGATGAAGAAAGCCTCATGTAGATTGGATTGTGGAGAAAAATGGCATTTTCGATGTAAAAAAGGAGCCAAAATCCAAGTTACTTCAAAACAATAATGGTATGAAGTGGATTGGGAGCATCTGGTTTTCTAATCCCAGAACAGAGAAGCAAGAGGGCTTTTAAAAAACAGTGGCAAATACAAAGATGAAATTTTGAAAAAATTGTTTGAAAAAATTGTTTGGAAAAATAAGTTAGAAAATTTTTTGTCAAATAATGACAGCTCTAGATTATGCAATATGCTGCTATCATGTGCTGTTCATGGCAAGAAGAGAAGTTCAGGGCTGCAGAAAGCCCTCTGAGTCTCTTCTCACCTCTCCTTGTGGTGCTTCTGCTCCTTTTCCCCTTTCCTATCCTGTTTTTCCCTTCCTCCTTTACCCCTCCAACCTCTTCCTGGGATGGTTCCTTAACTCCCACTAACGCACATTCCTCCTTGGGCTCTGGACTGCTTTAACCCAACACAAATCTTCTGAGATTTTATGGTTAAATCCCCAAAACTGGGTGCTGGAGATCTTCACATTTTCCATTTGACCAGCTTCAAGTTCACATCTTTTAACTGCTCTTCAAAGACATCAGTTAGGAAAGTTTGCCAAAGAAAACACTTTCTATTGAAAAAAATACCTGCAGCATAAACAAGCTTCAGCCAAAACACACTGAGTGTACAAAGGATCTGCCTGAAGCCAGCCCTGAAAGTGAAACCCCTCCAAGGGCTTCACCTCAGCTTCAATACATCAAAATTAATAAATTCATAGAATCACAAAGGTTGGAAAATCCCTCTAAGGTCACTAGTCCAACCATCGACCCAGCACTGCCAAGGCCACCATGAACCACCTCCCCAAGCACCACATCTGTATTGGCTTGGGGTTTAAAATGGCACATCCCCCCCTCTTTACCAGATGCAGTACTGTATTCAGACTAAAACTGAGAGATCACAAAGGCTGCACAGGTAAACATCTAATGAAGTACCTATGGATGAATTTGTTGTTATCTCCCTGCTCAACAACAGTATGAAATTAGCACCTCACCAGATATGGAAATCCTGGGCCCTACATTTCCTCCACAACCACCTTGGCACAAGGAGTCCCTGAAAAGAAAGTGTGAGCAGACCCACATAGTATCTATAACTAAATGTGAACAGAAGAAAGGCTGAATTACTTTGCCACTATCACAAGGAGGTCAGGAGATCACAGCTCACCAGTGGCCAGGAGCAATCCAAACTGGGACTCTCAGGCTGTAGCAGCTGCCTGGATTTACAGCTTTAGTCTCTATCAGTGACTTCTGATGATTTTAGGTATTTCTGTGTGTTCCATTCTGCCTGTATCTTGCCTCATCCTCTGTTCCAAAACAGCAGAGCTAATAATTAGCACCTACTAGGCAATCGCTGCTTAGCAAGTACCCAAACAGAGGATACAGAGAGAGCTTCTCTTGCTGACAATTTGCAAAATCCTACAGCTCATCTTTCTTAAAGCTTCAGTTCTGCAAGTGTGGAGAAGCTCAAGTTCTTTTAAAAAAATAGTAAAAAGAATAAAAAAAAAAATCTGAAGGTTCTTAGTCCTCAAAATTGTGGAAGAAACTCTTAAATCAAGAATGTGCCATGACTGCTGACTCCTGTTTCACCAACAGCTCTGTGTCCATCCTCCTCAGCAGCACTGGCTTTCCCAGAGAGGGAAGAAAAAATCCCAAGCAGAAACTCACCTGTTAAAATGATACAGGCATGGAAACAACACAACCTGTATGGAAAATAACCTGCTTCCACAAGTGACAGTAGGAATATCTCTGCAGGTTTTGCAAGAATCCTTTCCACCACCAACATGGGCTGGTCCTGAACCCTATTCCTGAGAGCTGCCCATCACTGCTACATGTTCTCCACATCAAGCCTGCTATTACACATTGCTCCTGGACACTTATTTTATTAGCGTTTTAAAAGCGTTATTTTAATACACTTTCAAAGAAATATAATTATATATTTTTAAGCTTTCTTCTTTAAAATCAAATTCATCAAGAGCTTGAAAACTCCTATCATTCTACCTCTCCATAGGGCACCGTGCAGATTTATTCAACAAACGGGGAAGAAGGAAACAAGGTCTGGTCTGAAGAAAGGCACCTGGAGCACAACAATTTTTATATGATTTTCTGACTTGCTAAAAAAATTTATTAATGGTATTCATTCATCTTCTAAATATTCAAAATTAAATACTGGAGGAAAAATGAATTCTTCTTCACGAAAATCATTTTAATGGAATAGAGAAGAAAAAGAATATTAATACCCAGTGCAATCATTTACTTTGATGTCTATATAATATGCAGTGACCCGTAAGTGGAATGAGCTAAAACTGTCATAAATTCATTATGAGAAACCATTCTTTGAAGAATATCAATGCAAATTTGAAACAAAATGGGCAATATGGAAATGAGCTAATTGCACAGCGTTTAAAATAACTGGCTCCAGTAACAATGTCCTTTCTGGGCACTTCTATTTCAGCTGCAAAAAACTGCAGAGGTTGGGTTATGAAAATTGAAATGCTGTAATTACTTAGTACTGATAGTGATAGGCATCATTCATTTAGGACCTCAGACCCTGGAGAAAAAAAAAAGCCAAAGGATGATTGTATAATTCTCATTTCTCTGAGAAAGGGAACCTCGGATGGCACGCAGTGCAAAATGTGCCAGCCCAGGCCCTGTCAACAAAGACTGGAGGAAAATACTATATATTCCCAGGGGATTTTCTAGGTATTATCTTATAAAAGTAGAATGCAAAACTCCTCTTAGTATCCTACAAAGGTTTCAGTTGGACGGGACCTTAAAGCCCATCCTCTCCCACCCCCTGCCATGGGCAGGGACACCTTCCACTAGCCCAGGCTGCTCCAAGCCTCATCCAACCTGGCCTTGGACACTTCCAGGGATGGGGTACCAGGTGTCCAGAACTACAAAGGTATTTTCCTCCACGGATCTGGAACGCACCTTGCCCAATTGGGCCCCAACCCCTGCTTCACCCTGTCTGTCCCAGGGCTGCTCAGAGTGGCTCTGCCTGGAGGAAGCCCCACTTTTGCCCTCACATGTGCCCAGGGTAGGGGGCCTGGGGTGGCCAGCCTACCCACCTCCTTTATCCCAGCTTGAACCCTGCCACCTTGGGCAGAAGGAGCTTGGTATTACACCCCTCCCTCCTTCATCTATTTACTTTTGAATTTTAATCCCTGGCTTCCCTTTACTCACTGATTTTGTAGCTGCATTTTTGTTAGCGGCAGCTTTTGCTTGTGGTTTGTTTCTTCAAGTGGAGGGAGGTGAGTCCAGATGTGGAGCAGCTCCATGCTGGGCTGTGAGGAACCTGTGGGACCTGTTCCCACAGAGCTGCCGCAGGCCCTGGGGTTTGGCTGACACAGCATCTGGGCAAAGTGGATGCCTGTCCCTGTGGGAAAATGTGGGGGAGCAGGCTGGCCTTGGAGCTCTTCGTTTCTGCTCTCTCCCAAGCTCTCAGCAGCACAGGAGCTGTATGGATGAACAGCACAGGAACCTCTGTACATTATCCAATCTCCATGCACACCTGGTGATGCTCACTTTGTCTTTTTAGCACTCCTATGGCCCAGGAACCAAAAAAAAAAGGGCATCTCAATTTCTTCTTCCCCTCCCACAATGAGGGGGAAAATCCCACAAATCCCAAGCTGCATTTTGCTGTGTGTTTTTATGGGTTTCACCCTGCCTGGATTCCAGCACAAGAACCAACAACATCTCCAAGTATTTCACTGAGCTGAGGCTCTACATACATATATATATATATGTGCTACATCTATATGTACTGGTGTCCCATACCCGAAGAGGCTCCTAGAGAGCTGGAAAGGGAATTTGGACAAGGGCCTCGAATGACAGGACAAGGGGGAATGGCTTCAAAATCACAGAGGGCAGGGTTGGATGAGATACTGAGCAGAAGCTCCTCCCTTTGAGGGTGGTGAGGCCCTGGCACAGGATGCCCCATCCCTGGAAGTGCCCAAGGCCAGGTTGGACGGGGCTTGGAGCAACCTGGGCTAGTGGAAGGTGTCCCTGCCCATGGCAGGGGGTGGCACTGGATGGGCTTTAAGGTCCTTCCAAAGTAAACCAATCTGGGATTCTGTGATCTGAAAGCAGAAGGGAAAATAGAGGGGGCAAGAGGCAGAGAAATTAACAGCCTCTTCTTTATACACGGAAAATATATATTTAGATATCCATTCTTTACAGTGGATAATGAACCAATAGGGTGAAGTTTTCCCAACCCTTGTACTGGAGCTGACCCTGTGCTGGTGGAACAGGGCTCCTGGAGAATGTCACACACAGCAAGGAAAGCAAACGAGGGGCCTGCACAGGATTTAACACATCCAAACTCTTCAGGATAGACAAAACCCAGAAAAAACCCTCTTCTTTCTAAGGGCTTGAAGGGTCTTGGGCATTTCTGGTTTCTTTCCACTTATAAGCAGAACATGAGCAAGTTCTATCCTGAAATTGTGTGTCCTGAAACACTGCCACGGCACGGTTTAAAATAAATAATTAGGACATTAGAGCCAGAAACCTTCACACTGGAATATGCATTAATACACGCTAACTTCAGTTTTTACAAAGCTCTTCACTTATGTACTGCACCAGTGCTGAGATAAATATGCAGTTATGCATTTAAAACACTGCAATTCAAAGCTTACCTAGCAATAATAAACAACATTGGCTTTAAGTACTTTAAAGTACCAAATTAATTATATTTCCATGCTTAAATTTTCCCTTGTGGTATTTTACATCTGTAGAAAGGAAAACACCACAAATACCCCTGATAAACTTAGTGGTGGCTTCTTTTTTATTTAGGTTTTTTAGCACTTTGACTGGGCAGGTTGGTAATAGAATTAAAATGTATTTTCTTAAATCAATGTGGAAGTCGATATATACCAGTCTTTGCACTGCATATCAAAAATATTTATGATTGATGTATCTATAACAAGCATTTTACAACTTGAGTATAATAGGTATATTTAAATAGGGGTCTTCCCTTTCACATATTATATTTTATATAGTTATTAAGGTGTTTCTTTCTGCATTTTCTGCCAGGCTCTTAATTTCACACACTTCATTTATCAGATATTACTGTCTACTTTAAACATATCACTGAAAATGATAGAAAATGATAACTAGTGTTGAATACAGAGCCACAGAGGTGGGGGGTTTGCAATTTCAAGTTATGTGGAGCTGGATGATAAATGGAGAACAGCAGCTGGGCTGAGAAGCTCAAGAGAGACAAAAATTACATTTGCAGGTAAGTCAGGTGGAAATTTGTGGAAATTGGGTAAAATAAAAAGCAAAACATTGTTATTAAAGGTGGAGTGAGAGATAGCAAGAGCAATAGAGAAGCAATTTTCTCCCAGCTCCAGCAGGAATTCATCTCAAGCTCTAACATGCAATTTCACTACGGAGCTCTAGGATGAAACGCAGGATTATATCTAATTGTTTTGGGGGTTTGGATAACAAAGCATAAAAATCCCAGTAAGTGGCCTTTTGTGCCTGTGCAGCCCAGAAAAGGATGGATAAAAGTTAAAAAAACATCCAAAACCTGAACTGCAATAAATATCAAGATAACCACCCAACAGAAAAGAAATGCTGCTTTAGGGATTTGGTATTTTTAGGGATATCTGTATTATGACAGCCTGATTCAGAGAAAAATTGATCCAGCTCCTGAAGTTTGCCAAAGCAATGCTAAGATGCAGAATACCACACACCTTCTCATTTTACTTTGTCTGGCAGTAATATTTTACAATGGAAAGCCAGGAGTGCTGAAAGAGTATGGAAATGAGGACAATTAAAATTGTCCTATTAAGAGTATTAAAAAGGCTGTTATGTAATTGTACTCTGTATATTTAACATGATGGTGGAGAGCTAAACAGTCCTTTCCAAACAAAAAGTTAATACATCTTTATTAATGTGTTATTTTAGTCATACCTGCTTGTAAAATGTTAATATTGCCTGAGTTTGGGCATTTTACCTTTCCAAAGTGACAAATCCATGTGATTAGCCACCATTACCTTTTGCTTACACTTGGGGCCAAAAAAATCCCATGCAGATCTGCTGAGTAGCAAATTCAACGTTGGCAAAACACCCTTTGTTTTGGAGAAGGCTTATCATAAAACCTTCTCCTAAGGAGATGGGGAAGTACAGGAGAGGTTTTGTAGAGTCATTGGGGAATCATGGGGAGCTTAAGTTTAGTTTTAAGACACAGTGGAGTTCAGCACCACATGTGGCACGTTGGCACAATGCTAGGCATGGAGACAAAGGCCAGCATCCCAATAAACCATCCCAGCCAGCCCTTCTGCTTCTCAATTCACAAAAAACCATCCCAGCTGCTCATTTACCTCCAGGAATAATAGCACACACATGACCTTCTATGCACTATTTCACATGAAAATTAGCACAGCTTCCATGTTTCCTTACATGTGTGCATATATATATATGCACAAACCAACACTTACAATTTAAAAATATATAATATGTAGTACAAATTACTTCCTTCTTTCCCATATCCTCTAGCTCTTCATTGATCTGACACCAAACATCCCTGGTTTAGCTGAGCAGCCACCAAAGCACATGGTGCAGTGACAGCCTCCAGTGTAGCCCCAGCTCTTCAGTGCCAAATCATGCTATATCCCATTCCCATGCTGCAGGCTACAAGGGTGTGGGACTGTCAGCTAAAGGCAACAACTCTGGCTTCGTTTTGAGGGTGGAGATGCTCAGGAAGGTGTCAGGGGTACCTGGAATGAAACCAGGAGCAGAGAGATCCCAGTGGCAGGTGGAGAACTGGAGAAACAACCTGACTAAAGAAGTGAATCAGGCCTACGGATACAAAGGAAACAAGGAAAACAAGGAAACAAGGCAAACAGGAAAACAAGCTTAGTCTATCTTTTCTTTTCTTTTTTTCCCCCCATGTCAAAAGCCTACATTTTAAGCCAAGGGGGCCTTTGATTCCGCTAGAAAATGTCTTCCCATGGAGCATCCTGTGTTTTCCCTGGCTGACAGCCCTAGCACAGCCATTCCTGTTAGCACTGTGTCTTAGGAGCATTTCTGCTTTACACTGCCAGACCTGCTCAAGTTTTGAGCCTTGCTTAAGCCTCAGGGTGAAGCTGAGAAGGTGGTGATTCACTGACAGAGCCTCATCTCTCCCACAGATACCCAAATTTGTACCAGCCCTTCTCTGGCTCTTCCTCAAGCAGAATCAAAGCCTGGGACTCTGGACCACAGCACCCCAGTGTGAAATGACAGTTCCCCTGGTGACTGATATGTCCTCCCATTCTCTTTATCTACTCGTGTGACCTTCTTTCCCCAGCTCAGAAATACTGCAGCACCAAAGGCAGAGATGGCAGCACATCAAAGAGCCTAAGTTACAAGGGAAGCGGGTTTATTTGCACTTGAGCTGAGATTTTTTTTTTCAAGCAAGACTTCAAAATACCTTAAAAAAGTAACAGAGATGATAATGGGATCAAAAAATTCCACAGCATCTGAATAACATAATTCAAGCATCAGTATCAGGGGATATGATAACCCACCCAGAGCAGTTCCCAGACACTGAGGTTACACATCTCTTCTGGCCTGTGTTTCGGAAGGGGATGTGAATTTGCAGCCCCGTGACAACAAAGAAATGTGGGATTAAGAAACAACAGAGGAGGAAAAAGGGCCAGTCCATTCTCCCACCACCTTTTCTTGTTCCTAAAATTTCAGTTGCCGGGAAATGGCTGATGAGAAGATGGGATTATTTAAGCACTTGCCAACTTCTCACACGTTAAGGAAATTAAAGCCTGAGTGATGGGTAGCTTAACCCATCTTCTAAGCACTGAACTAAAACATATTTACTTAAGAAGAACTTGAACAGTGAAACCCCTTTAAAAAACCCAGGAGTGATGAGGACTTGACAATTCCCAGGATTAAAAAGCTGCATATATTACACACAAGGTAATCTCCTTATAGTAAGATGAGGAAAAGGAGAAGAAAGCCTTTTTGGTGGGCAAGACAGTTTTTGTTTTAAAGCACATCCGTCCTGTCTAGCTGAAGACTTTCTTGTGCCTTTTTTTTTCCCCCTCCTGATAAACATGACAGAAAAGAGCTGTATCAGCCTTCCAAATCCTTATTGTTACATTTTCCAACAAACTCACTGCTCTCATCAAACATGACCCACCAATAATAAAATAAGAAGCACTGTGCTCTTCCTACATTTAATCAGGTGAACACTTGGGTGCTACAAGACAGCAGGCACCAACCTAAGTGCCAAATTAGCTGGAGCTAGTTTTGAATAGAGTTTCGGCAATTGTGTCACCCCAGCAGACTTGAGCTTTTCTGAGCTCTTCCAGGAAAGAAAAGCTTGTCTTCTGTCACATGTCTGCTGTCATTCCAGTGACATGGTACCTTCTGCAAATACTCTCATTTAACTACAGATGAAGGCCAGGTGAAAATCTAACGTAGAATCACTGAATATCCAGAGTTGGAAGGGACTCAAAGGGATCACTGACTTCAACTCCTGGTCCTGCACAGGACACCCCAACAACCTCTTAAAAACCTCTAAAAAAACGTCTAAATCCTGCTCCAAGATGAAGTTGCATCACTCATTGGAGCATCAGCAATGCAAAATTGCAGATAGCAAATAGGTGATCTGGAGAGGTTGAAGAAGAAATCGTGTTGCCTGCTGTTCAGCCACAGGATAGGACACCAAAATAAACTCCATTTGCTACAGGAGTGCACCTGTACTGTAATGTAAGTATGTGTGTCTAGGAAAGGGAATATGAAGTAGCCAGGTTGCAGGAGCTCACATCTTCATGAAAATTTAAAAATCCCAAGCAGTGGCTTTTTCTACAGCCACCCAACAATGGCAAAAGGCAAATCCTCAGCTGGTGATAATGGTTAAGGTTCCACTGGAATCTGCTGCTATTGTTTCCCCTCTGGACCTACAGATGGAGAGGGGAAAACCCAACCATTCTATGTGAAGAAAAGCTGAATGAGTGGAACCAGATGTGAAAAACTGCACCCAGCTACAAGATTTGTAAGATGTCTTTGAAGACTTCAACAGGGAAAAGCCCCAGCCAGCTAATAACAAAACCTATGGTCCTTCAGCTTTAGAAGGGAAGAAACAACTTCTCAGAAATGCCAAAACTGATTCAATCGTGATCTTTAAGCTGCTTCAACGGCATCTTAGTTATTTCAAGTAGTTCTAAGAGTTTACCTGTGATTGCCTTCCCTTAAGTGGAACTAGGAGCTGGCAAAGTGCTCAAATCAAGGTAAAAGAAACACACACCATTTTTGTGACTGCTGTGTTATGAATGTATCAGGGTTTTCTGTTCCAAACTGCCTTCCCTGAGAATTTTAAAATATGGAAACCAGCAAGAGTAGAGCAAATAATATCTACATAAGTAGTCATTTTCTTAATGGCAGGGAAGTGCTGTTTTGCTTCAGCTCGTTTGAAACACAGACACACACATTTCCAAATAAAGCGTATTTTCGGATTTGCAAGGGAGGGAAGGGACTTATAATCATGGAGGCACTCACTCCAAGATCAAGTAGAGCCTAATTCAGAAAGACAAGCAGAAAAAAAGTCGTATTTTCCACCTTCCATGAGAGCTTTGCAGGGAGTTCTGACATTTTGGAGAAAATCCTCTCGTCGCACGTAAGCTGGAGCTGGAGGGAGCTGCACGCTGCATATTCCATTATAAAAGCAGAGGCACGTTAGTTCATTAGAGAAGCGATAAGTGCAATCCTTACCAAGTTTTCTTGGTTCCTGGCTGCTATTTTCTGATCATCTTCTCCCCCATTTTTCATGTATTTGACCTCTTCCACTGGTTTGATCCTATACTCATCTGAGCACCAAGAAAAAAAAAAAAGAAAAAAAAAATTTTGAACCAGTGTAGTTCAGCAGCTGGGATAAAAACCAAACTAAAACCAAAACAGCTGACTAGAATAGACCCTAGTTAAGCAAAGCAACTAAAAATTACATGTAAATCTTTACAAATGCTTACATATGACTAATACAAAGGAAGTTTCTCCTGCCTGAAGGTTCAGTAAGAATTTCAGTAGCTCTCTGGTCTAGGATAGTCATGGCACCAGGAAACAGGGATGTTTGGTGTTTTCTATCTCCCAGATCCCTAGTTTTCTGTTTAATATGTTCAATACAAACAAATTCTTTGCTCCTGCACCCTCCCTGGATTTTCATTCTTAGTGGACCAAGAAGCCATGTACAGTGGTTACTCCAGAGAGGAGTCTGCTCATGGCTGTTCCTCGCACAGCACAGCTGATGGAAGCTATTGAAAACTTAGGTTAAAAGCTGGGGAAAAGCCAACCCACACCATAAGCACTTCGCTTTTTAAAATTTTGTTTTTCCTAATGACACAATGCACACTTGTAGAGTGATTTCTGGAGAAAAGGGCTCATGCTGACCATCTTCCTCTTCCGACTTCCCCTGCCAACCACCATTTTTCCTGCACATGAACGCTACCCAGATAGAAATTCAGCTTGAAAATAAGTAAGAAAAGTATGATTCTTGTTTTGTCCTTAATATTTATTATCTCTTCAAATACTAGAGTTCCCAGCTCTAATGCCAGCATGGAAATATTGCTAACATACAGGTGCTGTACCACAGTAAACCCAAAGCTCCAATAAAGGGATTTTTTTCCTTGGTAGGACAAGATGGGATTTCAGAAAAAATGATTCTTCCCTGCAGCCTGTGAATCCAGTTCTTGCAGGATCAAACACTGCCTTTGCTCAGTTGCTTTTTGCTCTCGTTATCATTGTAGCATATGAATCTATTGGAAAAAACACCCAGAGTTGTACACCCACTCTCCTCCAGCCAGAATAAGCAATGCAGAAGAGAAACTTCATCCAATGAAAGTGAAAAATATTACCACAAAGTGAAATGAGACTTAGAATAAAGGGCAAAACGCTGGCAAATTAGATGACACTGCACAGATTTTCCTCTTTTTCTTTGGGTTTTCAAGCAATTTCTTTCACTTACTAAGGGAAAAACAACACAAATAGATTTTTCTCTGTTACTGTATTGTTAAAAAAATAATCAACATTATTTATACAAAGTTCTTTTCAGGAAAGTGTTAACCACAATCTAGAAGTTATATAACTCCTGCTTTGAAAAGTATGGCTTAATTTTGAAATAAAACTGTTTCAAAAAACAATCTTATTTTAAAAAATACATCATGGTTTTGCATTTGGTCTAGTCCACATCTATACATTTTATTTATTGTAGAGTTCAAATAAACTGAATCTATGAAATAGAACCATCTCAGATGCAGAGCCTGAAATCAGATGGAAGAATTTAAGACAATACTATTAGATTGGTAAATGTGAACAACTCTGAGTTTTTTTCTTTTTTTCCAGTGTAATTCAGCTAGTCTGGAGGTGACAATCCATAAATCCAAAAGGGCTGAACACAATAAAGCCTGGAAATTAGAAGTACTTGATTGACTGCAATTATCTAACTTACATTTTCCTCCCTGCCTCAGTGCTCTCTGTTGTGATTAGCAATAAAACCCACATGCAGAAAAAGCATCAAACTCCTACAGAGGTATGCAGGGATTTGAATGGGGAAACAGATGAGAAAAAGACAGCAGCAGAAAGGACATTTCCCAACCCACAGCCAGTCCATGTGCACCAGAGGAGAGAGGATGTTCAGCCCAGCCTTGTGGAAAACCAGGAAGGTATGGAGAGGCTGATGTTCCATGGCAAAAATAACCTTGAAATATGTCTGCTGCTTATTCCAAGAGATTAATTAGGCTCAAACACCACATCCAGGCAGCAGCTGATCCTGTGGGGATGGTATAGGAGGTATACTTCCTTAGAAGGCATCATTCCTAGGAGCATGTCAGCTGGGGCACCAAGGAGTCCCTAACTGATAGCCAGGATGATCAGACTGACATGAGAAATTTTGATACACCTGGATAGAATGGAGTCTTCTTAGAGATCAAAAATGCAATTTTAAATTCACAATGGACATGGGCACAGATCCTTCAAATGCTGTATTGTTTGCCAGATGCATCAAGTAGCTCTGAACTGGTGGCAAAGATCTTTGCCTAGATTTCCTAAGATATTTCCAACAGTGTTAGTGAACTTCAGTACTTTCCTGGTAATACAGTAAGTATTCAATTATCTTCGGCACAGTTGGTGTTACTCTCCCCTCCACCCTACCAACTGCAGAAGTGCAGACACCTGGGTAATGTATGCCCAAGATATGCAGCAGCCAGAAAGTTTCCAAAAATAAACCAGTCATTTTTCATAAACATTTTTTTGACAATTTGAATCCACCACAGCAAACAGCAAGTCTTATTTTGGAGAAATCCACCTTCTCCTTAGGAGAATGGCTTCCCACTGCCAGAGGACAGGGTTAGATGGGATATTGGGAAGAAATTGTTCCCTCTGAGGGTGAGGAGGCCCTGGCACAGGGTGCCCAGAGAAGCTGTGGCTGCCCCTGGATCCCTGGAAGTGTCCAAGGCCAGCCTGGACAGGGCTTGGAGCAACCTGGGATAGTGGAAGGTGTCCCTGCCTTTGGCATGAGGTGGCACTGGATGCACTTTAAGATCCTTTCCAACCCAAACCATTCTCTGACTCTGTGGATATGGATTAAAAAAAATCAGGAAGTCAAAGCAGAAGCCCCTGCAGATGCTGGCAGAATCAGCCTTGCAATAGAAAGTGTCTTATAAAATTAATATAAATGTCCTCACTCTAGTAGATGGTATGTGTCTGAGCAGAAGAAATCTCTGCTTTTATCTCAAAAAAGCAATAAAGGTTTGACACAATCTAAAGCTGAGGAACTGCCTTAAAGGCCAAGAGATTATCTCCTGGGATGAGGCACACTGGGGAAGGGGTTGAGTGGCTGGCACTCAGGCTCCAGTGCCTCAAGGAGTGATGAACAGCCTGGAGTGCCAGGCAGTTCCTAGCTCCTGCAATCCCAAGGGCTCTGAGCAAGATGTGCACACACCAAGATCAGACCAAAAGGCAAATGCAGCACTGGCCTGTGGAAAGCCAGGGATCAACCTAATTTTGGTTAATAACTGAGCTATCAACAACTGTTTTATCAGCTACACACAGAGACAAAGGGAGCAGATCAGAGGTTCATTAGGTTTGAAGCAACATCATTACTCATCAGCTCTCCTAGTTCCCTATCCCAGGCTAAACACTTTCCTTAAAACAAGGAGCACTGATATGATACATTGGTAACATTTGTTAGTATTGAGTAGTCTCTTGCTGGAAGGAAGTATAAACAGATATGATTCCACTTTCAAAGGGAAAAGAACAGCTAAGTAATTATATAGCTAGGGAGGACACTGCTTGCTGGTGTAACAGAGAAAGTAACACCTTATTCACATGTAAGACAACATCCTTTATTTCAAATATACTAAATAAAATCAAATCATTATTTACAGAAGATGAGTCTTGCACTGCATTATGTTATTTTTTGGGAGCACACAACAATATATAGATTTTTTTTTTTTACTAGGTGAAGACGAAATATAGATACGTTATGCATAAGGTAAGGTGTTCAGAAACTACAGATTCTGAGCTGTTTATGAGATTGTTCTTATTCTAAAGTTACTGGCAGGGTAAAAGCACTGCAAGTGAAAAAGAAGGGATGTTTAAGCAATACACAGATCTTGAAGTAGATCATGAGGTGTAGGGTCATTAATAGTTTTAAGTGAATATAGTTAATAAGTTAAAGACAGGTTGGATGCTTGGGCCCTTAATGCCTTTCCTGTAGGTATGTGCAAAAAACTGCCAACCTGGTTTTGCTCAGTAAGGTAAGAGTGACCCGGAGTTGAAGAAGTAAAGGATGATAAAAATCACCTTTTGAGTTTTGCCCTCTGATTTCTATTGAGGTAAACACAGCATTTTGAGGTGTGGAGACCCAGGAACCCACTGTTGCAATGTCCTGGAAGGAAGCCCCTGAAGCAGAATACTAAGCATAGAAAAAGGCCTGCCCCCCTAATGCTTTGCCACTTTATGTAATGTTCCTCAGTTCTCTGTACCCCAAGTTAGCCTGTCAGCTTTCCCTGCCCCTTTTTCCCTCCTGTGGCTCGTGCCTAGAAAGTTCTTCTCCCCTCGACACCCCATCCGCCCATGCCCTCATTTCTCCACCCCTACGTTCCCGTTGGCTCCTTGTTGGGAACTCCACGTTAGCCCTGCCTTTGCTCCACCCCTGTGCCCTCAGCCCATTAGACTCTTAGCTCTCTCCGCTCCTTTTCTTTCCTGTATTTGAACCCTGGTCATTCCATTGTTCTGGGCATTTGGTCACTGGTTCCCCTGGTGTCAGGGTTGTCGGAGTCCAGGGAAGCCTGGAAGCTTCTCCTGCTCCTCTGGTGGTTTCTTTATATCCCCAGAGCTCCTCAAAAGTGTCCTAGCCAGCGACCTAGGCTTTTGGAGAAGCTCCCTCCACTTTTGGGAGAACCTGAATGCACCAGAGAGNTGATAAGAAAAATAAACAACTCTGAAACAGCAGAAGAAGATCTCTTGCTGCATTTTTTCCAACATGACAAATCAAAGGAAGAAAAGCCCCAGGGCAGAGGACAGGGGTTGGAGCCCCCGGTTCCAACCCCAGCAGAGGCCCAGGCCTTCGACAAGGATGAATAAACAGGCACTGGACTGCTGTACCAAAGCCCCTCTGGTGCCTTCATCTGCCTGCCTGCTATCCAGGCCTCAGCGATCGTGTGTGTGAGTGTGTGTGGTGTGCCTGCTGCTGACCGCAGTGCCCTCCCCAGCTGCAGCTTTTGGAAAGTAGCACCCTCCCATACCACCGGACCACGCCACGTTACGTTAAGTTATTTTGGTCTGAGTGATCAGAAACAAATCCAGAGAAACCCGGAAATGTTGACTGGCAGCCAACAAGACCTTTGAAACTGTAAGAAGTTCAGGATAAAGGAAATCTGTATTCTGTGCGTATTTACCTTGGTCTTTTCCCTAAATACAGTTTTATATCAAAAAGAAAAGTGAAACATATTCATGCTTCTTTTTTGCATGGAACTAAAAATCAAGTAGTGAATATGATAAAAAAATTAGGACACTTATCAGTCAGAATTTGATATGTCATATATATAGAGAAATACATCCTTATGCTCCTTTCAGGAGTAAAAAGAAAATCAAGTCCTGTCTAATATTGTGTGGTGTATTATACATAAAGAGAAAATTTCCAATAACTCATATGGGGGAGGAATGGCTTTACAGGACTGTCACAGCAAATCCCGAGTTGAAGAAAAGCAACCAATTAAATCAAACAAAAAACAACACAAATGAACCACAAATAAAAGATAGAAATACTGCGAGCATAACACCCACCACAAAATCACAGGATATAAACCAGAAAGCAATAACGCCTCTAGCTCCAAACTGTGGAAAAGCATGGGGAGGAAGTATTTTGAAGTTGAATATGCTGCAAAAATTCTCAGCAGGCAAATCTTATGAATTAAGATCTCCATCTGGAAAAAGATAATTCCACTCAAACATGTCACCCGGTTGCCATGGCAATGTGACAAAGAAAAACAGCACTCATTAATAACGATTTCAGTGATAAATGAGCATATCAACTTAGAACACTGAAACAATTACTGGGTGAGGGGCACAAAACTGTGATGGTTTCTATGAGAAAAATGTCTTCAGCACTTCCAGACATGGCTGCAAGTGCCTTCACCACAGAAATATGGGCAATGACACTAATTCTGACTCAGTTTAAAGAAATGAGAAACACCAGAAAAAAGCATAACTTCATCTAATATATCTGGAGTCACTGTGACTTTCAGAGAAATATTTGATTATCAGCAAGCCTTTAAATAAATAAATAGAATGCTGATTTACACTACATTCCCATTTCAGACATCTAAGCACAAACAGATTTGGTTCCACTATCATCAGGAGGGACAATGGGTGAGCCTCTCCTCTATTTTTAGTGAGATACTAAGTATCAGGCAGGAGGTGAGTGGTACTTCAGTAATACCACCAGGAAGGAAATTTCTAAACACACCTTCATTTTCTTGTGCTACACATTTTTCTGCAGTCTCTCTTGTCTTTCTGTTGCGTGACATGCCAAGATTTACCCTTCATCCGTACTAAACTGCATCCCTGTTCTGTAAAATAGGAGCTTTGTGTCTAAAAAATTCCTCTGCACCAGACTTACTTCTGCCAGGTGTAGAAAGTGCTCCTACTGCTGTGAACAACTCAGATCAAAGCTTCACGTGCTCCCCTCTCCCAAAGGCTTGAAAGCTCAAAGCTATATTTAGATAAAGGACTGAATTGCTTTTTCTAAAAATATTTGTTAAGAATCATAACAGATTTTGATGCAATTTAACTGAAACATAGAACAGCTGGTGAGCCACTTAGATGCTGAGCACAGAACATGCCAAACATCCCAGAATGCTTTGGGAAGGGACCTTAAAAATCATCCAATTCCAGCCCCCTGCCACAGGAAGGGACACCTTCCACTAACCCAGGTTGCTCCAAGCCCCATCCTATCTGGCCTTAGACACTTCCAGAGATCCGGGGGCAGCCACAGCTTCTCTGGGCACCCTGTGCCAGGGCCTCCCCACCCTCAAAGGGAACAATTCCTTCCCAATATCCAATCTAAACATACTCTCTGTCAGTGGGAAGCCATTCCCCCTTGTCCTGTCACTACATCCCTTCTAAATAGTCTCTCTCCATCTTTTTTTCGGCTCCTTTCAGTTACTGCAAAGCCACAATTAGGTCACCCTGAAGCTTCTCTTCTCCAGGCTGAACAATCCCAGTTCTCTCAGCCTTCCCTTACAGCAGAGCTGCTCCATCCCTCTGATCATCTTGATGGCCTCCTCTGGACTGGCTCCAACATCTCCATGTCCTGCCTGTGCTGGGATGCTGGAGCTGGATGCAGCTCTCCCAGGGCCCAACTCGACTGCCACTGGGAAGGAGGAACATGCCAAGATGTGCAGCTGCACTGGGAGAACACGAGCAGTGGTGGGCTCAGCTCTAGAAAGAGCCAGGCTATACATCAGGGGAAAAAACAAAATCACCAGGACAGTCAAGGAGCAGAATTAGATTGCTTGGGTGGCTGCAGTTTCCATCACCTCAGCCATCAGCCTTGAGTGCCATGGGTTCATGTCCATCTGGTCTGGAGCACTGGAAGGATGAGATGAGCTGCTTAGGTTATTTCACCTCTGTGACGTATGTGGGTATCAACTTCCTGGATACCAGAGAAGTTACATCAAAAATCCCCAAAAGAGTAATAATCAGAGAAAGCAGTTGCAAAAATCCTGCAAATTCACGTTTCTTGAACTAAATATTAAGAAATGAAGGGATATCTAAGTTATCTTCTAAGCACTCACAGAAAGCAGCAGCTCCATGGTTCATTTGATTCTACAGGGTTGAAGCATTTGCTGAGCTGTGGGGGTGGGTTTCTGATCCACTTGGATGTGGGCTGGGAATGAAATTTCATCAGAGATCAACGAGCATTGGGCGAGCAGCCTGTTGTCTTCCTCTGTTACCAACCCTCAAAGCTATCAATTCACAGGCAATTCTTGATCCAAGTGATCATGCTTTTACTAACATGAATAGAATAATAAAAATAGCTTAGGAAATAAGCCAACCCATTTTTCTCAAATGATTATCTGAAAATGCTCATTCAGATTTCCTGAATTAATTTACTTTACCTTAATCCAATCTAAAAATACAGCCACTGTTGGGAGTCGAGGCAGTGGACACCACCAGATACTAAAGAGAACAGGTGCACGAGCAACACATCACTTCTGCCAACAAAACCTAAATCCTCTGACAGAACAGCTCTTCAAAAATCAACACACCACACAGATTGCAGCACATCTGCAAAGATCACCCTCAAGCATTTTTTCTTCTTCCTACACAACCCTAACATGTACCCAAGGAATGCCAACGACTGCTTCTGCACAAGGCAGATGTGACTGCTAGGGCTGTTTTTTTGGAAGAAAAAAGGGATTGAGACATTCAGTGTAACAAAAGCCAGCCTGTAAATGGAAGGATTCTTGCAGAATTGGAAGGACATTGAGTGAAACAGGGGTAGCTCTTTTCTAAGCTATCCAGCAGCCCCATGGCATATCCAGTACTTCATGAAACATTAACTCCCTCAAGGGTGATGCCTAGCAGAAAAAATGCAGCAGCTTCCCTTCTACTTTATCAAACCTCCCTTCTGAAGGCCCAAACCATGACATCTTTCAGCAGCAATCCCTGACGCCAACAGGTCTGACAGAACACAGCTCCATTAGCTGTCCTGGGCACGATCTTGATCTTTGCTGTTGGAGAAGCACAAACCTTCACACTGCCATATTAACCCACCCCTGACCAGTGCTGTCAGCAGTTTGCAGAGCTGCAAACTGCTCACAGCTCTCCATCCCTTTGGTACCTCTGTCCTTTCCCAGCCTGATGTCTGTCTGTGGGAGAAGGCCATTTCATTATCTTAGGAAAGATTTTAAAATACAACCTCAACATTCCCAAATCCAGCTAAGCACACAATTTCTGCCTTGCTCATACCATCTTTGTGTTCAGTATCAGAGAAAACACCACATGTGAAATGGTATTGAAAAATCCTGCCATGTGATCATATAATTAAAGACTTTTGTGCACTCCTCTGTAATTACAAAGCCAAAGAACAGTGCTGGTGGTGTGCACTCATAACTATCTTTCAGCTAGCCAGATTTCTGCTTGATGAAACGATATAATTCATATATACATATAAATGTAAATATATATACACACACACAGACACTCTTTTTTACCTTTTTTTTCATTTAATTAACACATAACTTTGAGGCAGACGCCAGGTTGTTCAAAGGAAACCATTTCTCAGGTGGAGGAGATTACAGCCATGGTGCTTGGCAGGAAGGATACTCAGTAAATGCAATTATCTAGCCCACTAAAAAGAACAAATTGAGAAATGAAAGCAGGAGAGGAAACAAGCAGCAGAGAGATTAATTAAAGGAATGGACAGGAAGAAAACAAAGGGTCTGTGCCTTGAAAATATGACTGTTCATATGAAGCCCCCAGGTGGGTGTCTGGATCCAGGCTGCCTTGAACACAGCACAGCACAGCCACCTCAAAAAGGCTCCTTCAACTCCATTTCACTGCTCTGGTTTGTAGTTCTCCCTCAGAAAATTAAAAAACCCACCAAGCACAAAATATTTAATTCTTTTCAGGTTTTTCAATGTCACTATTGAAATTCAGTCTCTGTTGACCCTCCTCCAGCCCCCATCTGTCTACGTGCTCCATTGAGCATTCCTTGCTTTGGCACATAACCTGTCAGAGACTACTCAATTCCAGGAAAAATACCTAAGTGACCATTTCTGTGGGCATCCCTCATGCAGCACTGGAGGCCCTGCCCCTTCCAATATATCCATCCACCCAAAACCTCTACTGAACAGAACTGCCCCAAGGATTCCATGGAAAATAAGTCATTACCACTCCACACCCTTGAAATTACACATCTCCTATTATTGCAAATACGGGATAAGATGCCTTCAGTTTCCTTGTCAAGAAAAAAGCCAATTCCTCTTTCCTTAACAAGCAATGCCATTCTCAATCAGTCAGCTATTAAATGAGATTGTTGCCCTGCAACGTATGACTTGAAGTGGATTTGCACACCCTTTCTGGCATAGTAACTTTTTTCTATTAATATTAGGATATCAAATTTTCCCAGCTCATGGACCTCAAAGAGTATCTGTAAATCAGCAGCTATTTCATTTTTATTAATTGCAATATGAAAGGGGCTGAACAAATACCCAGAACCAGTAATGTCTCCTCACTGTCAGTAGTTCTTTAAACCAAGAGGGGAGATCTAATGGAAACTTGATTTGTAAAATACAGCACACATTTCCAGATGCAAAAGATACAAAAGTTAATTACATTATTTTCCTTACAGATCAGCTGGCAGCTCCAAAAGTAAACTATTGGAAAGATTAATATTTTACTCTGGCTACAGATTTTCCATGCCTTCTCCCCTTCCCTTTGGGCAAAACTTTTAAAAAGAAAGCAAAATACTGATGTCTGAAAAAAGGGAGTTTAGTAATAGCTTAAAAAAAAAAAAAGTAAGAAATATATGCTTAGAGCACTTGTATTAGATGGGTACTTTCATCCTAAAAAGATCTCAAGATGCATCCAGTTCCTAGTTAGAAACACAGTAAATCATGGAATCAGAGGATCCTATATAGAATCTGCTGTGATGGAAAGGATCCACCAGGATCATGGAGTCCCACCCCTGGCCCTGCCCAGACACCCCAACAATCCCACCCTGTGCATCCCTGAGAGCACTGTCCAAATGCTCCTGGAGCTCTGGCAGCCTCGGGGGCTGCAACCATTTGACGACAAAATACAAGGGATAAAATGCATGTAACTGTAACAAACACAACCTTTAACACAATTTAGGAGACTTCAGTGGAAAAAAACGAACCCCTTTTTTCCCCTCTGAATAGCTCAAGATAATTCCTGAAACCATAACTCCTGAAAGGTGACTTCATGCTCCTTCCCAGTACCACAGAACATGAAGAGCTCTGCACCCCAGTTGCCTGAACAGTCCCTGCAGTGCTCCCACGACAAGAGCAGAAAGGAAATACAGAATTTAAAAGCACCCTAAACGTGATCCTTTTTGGCAGAGCCTCCACTCATACAGGTAAGAAGAAAAGGTGCACGGCAGGGCATAATCACACCAGCTTAGCAGAAGCCAGGCTTTGTTTTTCACAAGCACATGAGGCAGAAATCTTAATATTTTCCATTCTTCCCATTTTTTTCTGGTGCTAGCTCAAGACAGAGCACTGTCAGCCTCAGGCCTCTCACCAAGGAGAACATGAGACCATTTGATTCTAAGATTTATTTAGAATACCATGATGGCACAGTGTTCTGGAGAATTACCTGGAAAAATGCCTTTTCTCCATTCACTTCTTTTATCCTAAAAAGGCACCTTTGGCTGTGTATGCCAAAGGTGCACAAATACTTACTGGTCAGGTACCTTTTCTTTGTATTTAACAGCTATTTCTACCAGTCAATATTTCCTACTATAAAATTACAGCCTTAAAAATTTAAGCCTTGTGTTGCTGAAATGAATACACACCCATGCAGCTACACAAGGCTTACCTGGGGAACTGGGAATTATTCCCCAGAGTGAGTCTTTTCTGGCCAAATTTCAGGTTTTGGGGGGTTTTTTTGAGTTTTTTTTGGTTTTGTTTTTTTCCCTTCAAATTTGTGGTCCAGTAATAAAACACATGGAAAATGGCTAAAGGAACACTGCAGTAATTGAAAGTATATGGCATTTTTACCATGATTTTTCCTCGTTTGCACCTACAGGTAGGCAATGAATGCCAGAGATTCTGCCTTTAAAAGGTTAAGTGAAAAACTAAGTGTGTCTGTACCATAAAATAAACGGATTTCCTTGAGCACCAAGGCTGCCAGAAAACACATCCTGGCTCCTTTCTAGCCAGCGCCAAAGGCGGATGTATGGCCCTATTTATAGCCCACTAATGCAATTGTGAAACGCACACCCCTTGCACTTCATCTGCACAGGCTGGGACTGGACTCTCCATGGGGCTAGGCAGCTTGGAGGAAAGGTCACTCCCAAGAATAAACACCACGTTCTCTCTGCCCACATTCCAGAGCCTGCAGAGACTCAGGGTCCCTCAGAGCCCCCCACCCTCTGATCGTTCTCTGGGTGCTCAGATGCCAACGGGGAGCTTGCAAAAGGGGAAAAGCTCACATGAAAATAAGAAGCAGGGAAGTGATGACCTGCCTGTGATTAATTTCTGCTCCTAAAACAGGGGTATCAACTGTTTCTCCACCTTGGCTCACCGTCTGTCTCTGTACTGTAAATCCCCACTCAAGTGCCAAGTCCAACTGTGTGTGTATCATTCTAAACCCAGCACTGCAAAGATCTGGATAGAAACAGCTGCCTTCCACTAAGGAGAATGACTTTGCAGAATAATTCCCTCATCTAATACCATGGCAAGGGGTTGTAACAACAGTGCAAGATTAACCACTAGAAGAAGGTCACTATAGAGCATGAGGGCTGTCTGACTAACTTATGGATACCCATTATAAGCCCAACTCTCCTTCAGGTAGGAAAACCCCAGCAACCTTTCCATGGCAAAGACCTTCTATCCATTCAGGACACTCATCTCTTTTAGAGTCTTTCTGATTATTTTTTTCAAAGGAAAGAACTGAAACAATAGGAGACAGAACTCCAAATGGGCACCAAGAAATATCTTCAAACACTGTTGCTCTACTGCTTTGACCATTTACAATTAAGTAATTTTCCAGCACCCAGGTATCTAAAAAAGCTACTTTCCCATCAGTTCTGAACTGGTTTTCTTCTCTGCTTTATCAGTGAAAATAAACACTGAAAACCAATCTTGTCAAAAGAGGCAAGGTACCTTCCTGAAGCCTGCAGGAACCTTTCCACAGACCTGGATCTCACCCTTAACGACCACCAAGGGGAAAAAAATGGGAAAAAGAGTAGGAGAAGGGAGAACTTTTTCAATCACCATCATTACATACATAGGCCACAATTAATGGATAGCTGCTGTCCGAGTGCTGAGTGCAATTACAGGACACAACCAGCCCCTTGAGACTCCACCTGCATCTCCTGCCCATGGATCCAGGAGGTCTGTTTCTGCTGAGACTTGGGCCTCCAGTCCCTGCCAGAGCAGGTCTGCCTGACTCTAGTCCTGCCACTGGTCCCATCTCCTGGAGGGACCTCAGCCCCATGTTGTAGGTATCTTCTCTCCCATCGCTCCTCTCCCTGTCTCCAGCCTCATTCCTGGTGCTCCTCACTGCCTTCTCTGGATCTGGCTCATTGCCATGCCTGGGACTGCTCATTTTGTATTCTTGATATATCTATATAGCTGTATTTCCTTGCTGGAGAGGGAAGAAGAGCTTGTTTTGCTACTACTCAGAGCCAACCCACAATCCAGAGCAGCCTCTTCCTCTTCTGCAAAACCAGCACCTTTTCCAAGAGCTATAAAGATAAGCCTCTTCTATACATAAAAGTTGAAAATACAGTTTTAATTTATGTGGAAAACACTTTCTTTGCACATATTGATCATGAATACATAACTAGACAAAACCTGAGGGTGTGGTTTGGTTTTGTTTTGATTTTTTTAAACCCTGTTGCTTCCTTATGGTAATAAAATAGTAGATTATTTACTTACCAAGGGTGCTCTCAGAGTTACACAAATACATCATAAACCTAGATAACACATGCAATTTTGTTACATTTCCCACATGAACGTAACCAAGGTAGGGTAGGGTTTGGTTCTATTAGTTTCTGTCACTTCCTGAAACACTTGTTTAGAACTGCCTCCTGTTTACTTAGATAAGAAGCAGGCTATCAACAAATCACTAAACCAGGCAAGGAAAGAGAGAATCACAGAATGGTTTGGATTGGAAGGGACATTAAAGATTATCCCATCCCATCCCCTGCCATGGGCAGGGACACCTTTCACTATCCCAGGTTGCTCCAAGCCCTGTCCAACCTGGCCTTGGACACTTCCAGGGATCCAGGGGCAGCCACAGCTTCTCTGGGCACCCTGTGCCAGGGCCTCCCCACCAACATAGGGAGGAATTTCTTCACAATCCCTAATCTAAACCTGCCCTCTGGCAGTTAAGAAACAGAGTCCAGTACAATTCTGGAAGATGCTCCTGCACTTCAGCCCTCTGCTGTAATGCACTCACTCACCGTTTAGCTTTCAAGCACTGCGGCAAGACCTACTTTACCACAGGAGCTGCTGAAACCATGAACAACATTCCCTTTCAGGAGCTCAGCCAAAGTCTGAATTTAAGAAATGAAAATCTCCTCCTTTGAAACTCACTGTGATATTTGGTTTTAGACCCTTGAGACTGAATTTTCAGAGAGTGGGTGCCTACAGGCCACTCACTTCCATGGAGCTTGGATTAAGAACAAGTGCCTGTGATTGTACCAGAAATATTTTTCATATTTGAAAACGTCTTTTAAAAAAGTTATAGTCTCAAAGTATGGAATTAGGACACAGCATGGGGCTGGTTCCTTTATGCATCTGTCCCCAGAATGAGTAAGAGCTGACACTGCAGAACATGTCAGGACAACCACATGAGCTGGAGCAGTTCCTCGTGGAGTGTTCATCAGCTGACCACCTCAGTCCATCAAATAAAGGCTGCCAGGCAAAAGGAGTTGCATGTTTAGGTGCAGTTAGACCTTCTGACCCCATTACACATCCACACTTGACATGACACAAGTTCTGTTGCTTAACCTACAGCATTCCAGACAGCCTCAGTTCACTGAGGATGGCCACTCTGTCTTCCAGAATAAAGAACTTCTTGTTTTAAATATTAGCACTTTTTTTTTTTTGACAGTTGAGGGGAAGAGAGAGGGGTTATAATGGTGTAACAATAGGAAGGTGTTATTCACTGAAAACACTACTCAAAATACTTTTCTTACTGAAAACTTCCCCACTTCAAACGGCCAGATGATCTCCAGAATTCTGTGTACCAGAACTAGATGGGTTTAGGAAGTTATCTCATATTAATTAAGGACATCTGAACAATCTTGCCAGCCCTAAAGGTATTTTGAGCAACAAAATTGTCCTGAGCAACATCCCAAGACTGATGTTTTCAGTACGACGATTCTTCTGGCCTGTTAAGGAAAGAGCCTTCAAAGCAAACTAATCTCTACAAAGGTTTGGATACACTATTTCTGGAGAAGACAATGCATATATAGGAAAGGTAAACCATAGTCCCAATTTCCCCTTTTTATTCTTCTGCATACAGTGGGCATGTTTTAAAGGCTTCAATTGTTTTAGTAATTTGGGTAATTTATTTCAAACTAAGTCAGGGTTCTGCTGTCTTTGACAGCAGATTAAGACACCACATGGATGAGATACAGCAGAGACAAGGAAGGAAATACCTGTCACAAAACAGGGATGAACAGGAGGGAACAGTTTTATGGGAACATCCCATAAAACACATAGGAACAAAGAAAACTGCCCTAGAGCTTGTGAAGCAATCAGACACTACCATAGAATCCCAGAATGATTTGGTTTGGGAGGGATCTTAGAGCTCATCTCCTCACAGTCCCTGCCATGGCCACGGACACCTTCCATTAGCCCAGGTTGCTCCAAGCCCTGTCCAGCCTGGCCTTGTGCATTAATCATCTTATCAATCTCATTACCATACCTTACTAGTGAAGATTTCCTTTCCTAGCCTTCTCCCAGCTTCTGAGATAAACTGGTTTATAAACTATTGTGCTTTGCATTCAGCTTTATTTAGACAGGTTTAGCAATTGGAGCTGCTCATAATAACAGAAATCCCACCCAGACATTCCCATTTTGTCAAAGATTCCTACCTTACATGTTCACTCCCCCTTTTGCAAAGCACCCAGGAGCTCCATGGAAACGTCTGTATTAAACCTCTCAGATTAATGAACAGATTCCAGAATATTTTCTTCCCAAATCACATTACCACTTACTTTCTTACAGAAAGAATTACTTCAATAACCTCCTCCCCAGATAAACATCCCATAATTTTTTATAGTCACAAATAAAACTAATCTACAAGAGATGTTATATTATTAAAACATATGCTGAAATCAACAATGCTCAAGGCTTTATCATGGTATTTTGTTCGTTGGTATTTACATATTACAGTTCTTATGTATTGCCCTGGAAATCAGCTTTGAAGTGGAATGATGAATAAATGAAGATTTATTATTACTATCCTTATTAGAGGGATTTTAAAGTCATTAGAGACCAACAGCCATAATAATCGTATTATATTCAATCTTCTCTAGAACATCTCCTTTGATAGGCCTGCTAACTCAATTATTTAAATATATATTACAGCAAAATGAAGCATGACTTCTACACTTTGGGATAGGGTGGAAATTTTTATGTTTTGGTTTTATTTATCAGATTTGTCCTTACAGAATTATGGGTTTCATGATAGGTTTCTCGGTTTTAAACACCAGAGTTTCAAATTCACAGTGAGAACTGGGCTCAATGTGTCTGCTCAGCTAAAATAAAAGGTTAAAAGCTGGGGAAGAAATAGGGTACTGGAGATCAATCCTAACCTGCAGTGACTTTTAAAAGTTTAAAAAAAAAAATCTCTCAGAAGCCATGTTCTCTCCAATAGTCAATACACTTGGCTGCAACCAATCCCACCAGGGAAGAAGGAAAAAAAAGCCAGAGGCTCTGAGGAAGATGCAAAGCAGAACTGCACCACTCTGAGAAGCACAGAAAATTCTCTCTGGATTCAATGTGACATCTGCAGTCGAGTAAAAACTATTGATGGGGAAAAAAAAATCCAAACACTGCTTAACTGGAAAGTACAAACCTTGCTATTGACTCTTTCTGCCTGCAGCTTGTCTGGCAAAGGTGTTAGAGGAAGAAAGGAGAATTGTTTCCAGTTGGGTGTTGTCACACTATGAGGGACAGTTCCTGTCAGCCACATCCTTCAGACCCCACCATCTGCCCAGGGAAGGCAGCACCAGCATTCTGCTCTTTTCCTTTAATCCTTCCATTGCTGTACCAAATTGCTCAGGATTTCCTCCCCTTGTGAAACATTTGAGGCAATGCAGCTTCCACAGCCACGAAGCTCATCCATGTTAGCTCTGCACAGGCACTTAATGTCACATTAGTCCCCAGCTACCAACACTGTCCATGTTCACTGTCCATGCACAGCATAGTTTATGTTCACTGATATTCTCAGGGTGTTACTGACACATCAGCCACCTTCCAACCCCACTTCACTTTTGTTTCCTTTACTTTGCAGCCTCCTCCCCAAAAACTAACCTCTAATTCCCTTTCCATCACCTCCTGGCTCCTCATTTCCCTGCCACCCACCTTGGTGTAGCACTGCCTAATCATCCTGCAGGGAACTTTCAATCCCTACAGGCAGCACAGATATTCTGCTCATGCCCACTGGCTGGGTGAGACACTTCTGTCCCTTCCCAGAAATAAGAAAGGAAGCATCAGGGTGGTAAGGCCCTGGCACAGGGTGCCCAGATAAGCTGTGGCTGCCCCTGGATCTCTGGAACTTTCCAAGGCCAGGTTGGACGGGGCTTGGAGCAACCTAGGCTAGTGGAAGGGGGTGGGACCTGTAGAACTCCAGCTCAACCTCCTCATGCACCCAATTCCTGACCTAGAAGCTGTCTTTCACTAGCAAGGGAAAAATGTGACTTCCATGGTTACCATTCAACAAGTTGTTTAAGTGAGACTCCAACTCTGCTAAGAAAGAATCAGTCATGGACTCAGATCTTTAGGAATGACAAATCCCATACCTAACCTAAAACATAGACCAGAAAATGGTTAACAGCAGGTATTACTTCTGACAGTAAAACAGGGAACGATTAACAGCCCTCAGATGGATCCCAGAATAGCTAAATGATACTGCTGACACCAGTCCAGCTCTATAAATGGGAGCGTTTTAAGATCCTTTCAGTCTTCTTGATCCTCTGACTCCAGAAGCTACTTTAAGTTTCCTGTGTTGAAGTTATGATCTTTGGCCCACAGCATGTGGTTAAACCACAACAAAAAAAAAAAAAAGGACCAAGACTCACATTTTGCCAAAAATTGTTCCCTCACTAAGTATCAGCCAGAATCTAAACTCAAATTCCTTCGAGCAACTGATAGAATTTTCTGCTCATGACAGCACTTAAAGCCTATCTTAAACAAAAGCAACTGAGCTCACAATTCCAAACTCAGCATCTCCCAGGGAAGAGAAGGAGCACTGAACAGTCTGGAAGTTTGCTGAACACCTACTTTCTCTTCAGGTAACACCTCTGGGAATTCTTACTCTGGGATCCACTGGGAGAGCAAGCTAGCCCTCAGAAAGGCTGCAAAAAACCAGGGAGGTTTGGTGTACTCAGTACCAAGGCACCTGTTTTAAGAATAACAGTACCAAGGCAGCTTGTTCACAGCTGACTTAACTTTCAGACAGGTATCTGGGCAGATCTAGAAATTTAATTTCTCAACAATCTTTCAGATAATTACTGACATTTTAAAACCTGTATTTAAAGATTTACATCTTTATCTAAAAAACAGTTTGTGTATACTAACAGAATCTGGGGCAGAAAAAATGTGAAGCTGACTATGATTTTATCTCCTATCACTTTGCCTCTCCAGATGCACAAGACCTGGACCACACACCCATCTTCACAGTGAAACAGATGTTTTCATCCCATGTTCCCAGCTTCCCAGTACCACTAAATCCCTCAGTTTCTCATTTCATTGTACCTTCAAACCCTGTTTGCTACAGGACTTCAAAACTAATGTTTTATTAACTCATGTTTTATTACAGGACACCAGAAGTGAGAAATTAGTTTTCTTACTGAACAGGTTTTTATTTTTAGGAAATGAGTCAACTATGTTGTTACCCAGTGACAAACATATAACAGAGACATGTATATAAATACATGAGGGGGTTGTGCAACTCGTTGTCTTTGAACCATTTCAGGGTTTGTAGAGGTAATGACAGTGCAGTACTGTACATCACTTAAAATGTTATTTTTTCGCTAAGGATTTCACCTATGTTTCAAGTGTCATGGTACCCTCCCCTGGATGGGCCAACTGCTCTATCATTGTGATATATTTTAACACGCATTTTAATTTATATTTCGTGAAAGGTTAAGACTCCCACATACACCTTCCAGAACATTCATTGGTGCTGGGAGAAAGACAATCCTGCAACACTCACCCCCAAACACATCTCCATTCTGGTAGTTCTTGCCCTTCTGAGTTTCCTCTTCGTTTTGAACAGTAGACACATGCTTGGCGGAGGCACAGCCCATAGCTTCATTCAGACAGCTCCAGCTGGACCGAACCACAGATCATCTCTAGCGACGCCCACTCATCCCTGCAGAAATAATCCACCTTCCTGCTCGGCTCTCACGTCCCTTTCACCTAAACATGGCCAAAGAGAGAGGAAAACATTCACTGAAGGTACCCTCTGCATGGGGAGCTTCAAGGAGATAAAAAATGGGGTTTGTGAGGAGGAGCACAAGGGCACAGCCTCCATGGCCTGAGGCTACTAAAACCATATTCTGTAACATCTGGTACAGGCAGGTCATGATAAAGGTACCTCCACCCTGCCCGGGGAAAGAGCACAGCAGTTGAACTCAAAGCCTCTTCCAGCCTGATTCTTTAATCCATGGCTTGAACAAAGCAACACACAGATCTGTTTCCCACCCAGCCAGCTATTCCCACAGAACGCAAAGGCTTTTGGGAGAGGAGATAAGAAACCATCAATATCTGCTCCTCCTGCTCCCTTTACCAATCTACCCATTAAGCCAGATTTCTTACAAAGCATTTTACTGATTAAGAGCTGCTAATTGCTAGTGTTCAGACAAAATAACCCCTCTAAATCAATCAAAGATCTTATGTTCCCAGATGTGAAAGGCGATAGCCAGCTGTATTATCTTTTCTCTACATGTTCATTATTCTACTCAATCCATAAAACCTCCACCACTCAAAAAGACAACTATCCCCATTTTAACAAGGAATAACACTCCCTGAACAGTCCAGATGTCACAGATGAGATTTCAGATGTCATAAAACAAAATGGAAAACAAAAACTGAATCCAGAACTGTGATATTTTAGGTTAAAATAAATTCAAATCCATGAACTGTTTGCTGCTAAATGGTTCTGCACTGAAAGATAAACTACCTCAAAATTTGCTGAGATGACATGGTTTGCCTTTCCACCAGCCAAAGTTTGCCACCAGCCAGAAGAGAGAAAAACAAGGAACTCCCCTTTTTGCCAAGTTTTTTAGTTCAGCTATAGCATAAGACCATACACACAAGTTCTCAATTCATTACTTTTGAGCATGTACATTTTGCTCCATGCTGACCACAAGAATTTTGTGTGTAACATCAGACAAGTACTCTTACCTAGGATAGGGAGAGCTGGACCAAGATGATTTTTACGGTCCCTTCCAACCCAAAGCATTCTATGACACAGGAGTATCCATACCAGCAGAAATGTATAATCCCAAGGGAAATCGTAAGTTTCCTTTTTCTGAGCACTCAGCAGTCGCAGGACAGCTGCCCCATGCCCAGGCAGCTCAGTCACACATGAGGACATGGTCTAGCAGGGCTCTGCTCTGGCCTCCAGAGGGATTTTCCTGCCCATCCCCAAAGCCACAGACAAGAGGATGTGGCAGCTAGGCTCAGAGTGATTCCGTTTCTGCTACTGCAGCCCGTGGCTTTCACCAAGCAAGGGGAAGGACCCTGGATGCAGAACCACCTCTAACTCCTACTCACAGCTTCCCCCTTCTCTGCACAGAGCAGTGCTTCTCTCCACTTGGCGAGGGCGTTGTAGAACAGACAATGTATATCTGCTAATCCCTGTTCCCAGCAGCCACCCCTCCCTGTCACCCCTGTACAGTTTTATGTTCAGTACATCCCCCAACGTGCTCTACTCCTTTTTTCCTTCTCCTGTATATGCACACCTGAGCCTGAATTTCTCATTGCCCCATTCTTCTCTTCCCCCTTAGTCACAGCTAATTAGTTACCCCAAACCACAGGATTTTATAGGATCATAGAAAAGCTTGGGTTGGGATGGACTTTAGAGCCCACCTTGTTGCAAACCCTGCCATGGGCAGGGACACCTTCCACTAGCCCAGGTTGCTCCAAGCCCAATCCAACCTGGCCTTGGACACTTCCAGGGATGGAGCAACCAGTATTTTGGGCAACTTACACCAGGCATTGATGCTGTTAGTGGAAGGGAGTGAGCACACCCCTCTGGAGCTATTTTTTAACTCTATATGGTAACTCTTTTCTTTCCCCCCCCAGGAAAACCTAGATTTTACAGGAAAACTCAGTATAAAGCCAGGGAAGTTCCTCAGTTTTTGCAATTCAGGGAGGCTCAGAGCTGACAGTCCATCCTCTCATGTGTCCAAGTGGCAGCCTGGACTAAGATCTTCATCTCACTGTTGGGGGGGAAACAAGGATCCAAAGGGATTTAAAGCATCAGCCATGCTTTGCTTGGAGACAGGTAAAGACACACAGAGGTGTGGGAGACGGAGGAGAAACAGGAAAGGAAACTGCTGGGAAAGGAAACTGCTTCCTGGGCTGGAAATGAAATGGGGACTTACTTTCCCAGAGGACATAAATTTGGTTAAAGACAAGAGCTTTTAATGGACCAGCTGAAACAAATGAGGGGGAAAACATGACCAGAGTCATGCTTCAGATTTCAGAGAAAAGCAGGAACCTCCAGGTAGACAAAGCCTGGAAACACTGACTTCTGAGTTAAAATACAACCAATAGCACTATTCCAGGGAAAAGAGTGTGGCCAGCTATGGGAAAAGGAGCAAGGGAAGGCTTGATGTAACCCTGGAAAGGATGTGGAGGTGTTTGGGTGAGACCTAGGTAGGAGGCTGTCCATCAGGGAATCACTGCCCCCCACAGCTCAGCACCTCTGAGCAGGAGAACTGCAGGCACAGAAGTACCTGCTGAATGAATTATGCTCCTGCCTTATTCAATTATTTTTCCTGTTGCTTTTTCTGTCTCTCAGCAGGGACCATTTACAAAAGGGAAAACAGCTGCTTAGTAATAAAACCCAAATGTATTTCACAAAGGAGCAGTGGGTTTTGGGAGGAATTTTTTTTGTGAAGCCTTATACAGCACAACAAAATGCAAAATACTTAATTATTGACTAGTGCCCAAGACAGTGATGGTCCCAGGACCATTGAGGTGCAGGAACAATCAGGAACAAAGAGACAGAACAGGAATGCAGAAGGATAAAGCTCTTTGGGGGAGAAAAGGAAAATATATCCACGGTCAAATCTCTCAAGCAGCATTTTGATAGCACACATCAAGTCTAAAAATATGGTCATGTTTGAAGGCACGCTGTGATTAAAGGAAACAGATGGAGATCCAAGAACTGGAAGTTTCACCTTTTATATTAAAGAACAGCAATCACAGCAGCACCTGAAAAAGCCATACAATTAATAGCTGGGTTATGGAGGCAACTTCTCATGGTGCCAATAAACTGGGCTGAGAAAGCTACTGCAAAATGATCTCCAAGGTGAGTCTAACACACACTTCCAGGCATGTTCCTTGGACTGCTGTTAACTTAGTGCTGTGAGACACTTTGTATTAATTCCTCTGCTACCCTTGGGTTGTGTTTAGGTATCCATGCCAAAGAACAGAGTGGGAGAAAAGCATTAATTTTACAGGGGATGAAATCTGTCATACAGGGCAGCACAATGCTCTCCAGCCTTGGGAAATCTCCCCTGTGTGAGGACTGGAGCCCTCACAAATGAGGTTTGGGAATCACTCAGAAGTGAGGGCCTGGCCCTCACTCAGTGAGATGCCTGGTGAAGTTTCGGGATATGAAACACAGCACTTCACATGGCAGCAGAACACATCCGTTCCTCCTCCTCCTCCACTTCTGCACAAATGTAATTTTTCCTTTTGTCTTCCATAGCATTTTGGGGGCACACTGATTTATCAGAAGCCAAAAATAAAAAGAAGAAGAACACCTCAAACCATTTGCAGTTCATGTTCACCACCCACCATCACTAATTATCAAGATTTGAGAGGCAATTTGCAGGCTCCAATCTGCAAAATGCTAGTGAGAAAAATCTCTCAGGCAGATCAAAAGTGTCTATACCACCCCCAAATGAAATGCAGCAGGCTGAGGATTAACATCTTACACACGGGTCAGGAGAAGACCAGAGACACTCTCAGATGCTGTACTTTGTACCCCAGTGTTTGTCTGAGCTAAAAATGGGGGAGCTCAACTCTTAGAATAGAAATTACCTTTGGAAACTTTAAGCAATTCCTTTCTTCTTTCTTCTGAGCAATGTCTCTGATGTGGTTTTTTTCTTTTACCAACTCTTTCAAGACTTTGTTAATCTACTCATTATACCTTCACCTCTTATTTCTGATGGTCAAAGGCTGCATCCTTGACAAAATTGCTTCCAAAAGCACTTCATGCAAATGGAGGAGCTCCAGTGTTTTACAACAAATCCATGTCAGTTCTTCTATTACCACAGGTGTATTTGCTTTCATCTTTATTGCACTGATATAACCCATCTTTCATCATTTTCAGGCTGCAGATACATCTAGAAGTTGCTTTCCATGTTGACCATACAGGAAATCAGGTTAAAATTTCACAACGCTCAAGAGATCAAAGCAATGAGTTTCATGCAACCATGAAAAAACCTAAGCTACAAAGAGAAACAAACTGGCTTTTCTTATGAAACAACCTGTTCCAGGCAGAACTCAAGGGTTTAACTTAGTGCTATGAATTACATTTATTTCCTGTAAGAAATAGGCCTGTTTGATTTCCTTTTTTTTTTTCCCCAAAAAGAAGAGAGCAGAAATTAATTCTGAATTTGTCCTGCACAAGGGCTGCTGGTAGTTAGCACCTGGGACTTCTCCATTGAGACATCCTTCTTTCTCAGCTACCCTCCACCACAAAAGACAGCCAGAAGGCATTTTTGGAGCCAAAAAGATACCACTTTTGCCTTTGAAGTGCATCAATGGCTTAAAGAGGGAAGGAAAAAAATATTAAAAAAAAATGTGTAATATAAGGTCTCTTTCTCCTTCTTCAAATTATTCAAATTGGAATAAATAGTGCAGTTATATTGAAAATTAACCCACTGACTTGCTAAATGAGCAGGGCTAAATGAACATCAGAATGAGAGGTGCAAACACTCTGGAGCAACAACTTCCAGTGGCACAAGGGGAAGAAGTCAAAGTGAGTGGTGATTCCTGTGCCTTGGGAGCCATGGGACAGAACACGCTCCCCTCACCCACTGGTACAAAGAGCCACGAAATGAAGCATTTTATGCCCTTCTGTGAATTGTGTCTCCCTGTGATGCACAAGTCCTGTGTTTATTACACATTTCAGCCTCCTACTGGAAACAGGCTGTCCCAGGGAGCCAGGTGAGCACAGCAGTGACTGCCTGGAAGGGGAGGGAATCAGCTCTGTGCTGTAAACGAGGAGCACAGGGAGACACACCATGGCTTTACACTACACCAGCACTGACACACAAACCAGCCCAGCTGCCCAGTCCCACGGGGAAGCTGCCACGTGTCCTCTCCTGGGAAGCTGCGCTCAGCACAAATCCCCTTCCCAAGAGAAAACAGGGATACTGCAACTAGACAGCTAAAAACCCCCAGCATAACAGAGAAGCTCATCTACCTAGTTTTTCCCAACAGGGAGCACCTGGTTTGAATTAATTCTACTAATTCATATCATTGGCTTAATACAGGACAGCCACTGCTCCTCAGCTTAAGCTGAGGCTTAGATGACCTTTTTCATCAGCAAAATTAGCTGATTTTCTTTTCTTTTGTTTGCAATCAGCACTTCTGCTGATCCAATACATGGGGGTTTTATATATTAAAGCAACAAGTGATTTCTAAATAGAAAAGCTCCCAACTGCAACATAATACTTCCCGGGAGCATCTTCTGCTTCCTCAGATTCTTAAGGAAATATACCACCAGTAAATCCAAGGAAAAAGATTACGAACATCACAGAGTAAAATACAAATATGCAAGGGAAAGGGAAGTGCATTGCAGTCATCCTCTTCATTCACGCAGGGTGGAGTTAAAGTAAAATCAGTGTGAAAAGCCCAGCAGCAGAAGAGATGTCAGTCATACAACTTACCAGTTTTGCTGTTTCTAAAGAAAATTACATTTCATTCCAAATTTTTTTTACCCTCAAATACTTTAGGAGTAGTGATACAAAGATTGCCACCACCATTACAGAATGCAGTTCTAATATTTAATTATTTCCCCCCCCCTCTTTCTGTGAGAATTAATAGACAAAATATTATATTGAATATATTCACCTATTGAATATAGGTGAGATGTAATCGGCTAGCAACACTGTAGAACATTTTGTTTTGTTTGCACACAGAGCTGGTCTCTTTCAGGTGAGAATCCAAACTTTTCAAACATATTTCATCTGCACAGCCTCTTCCAAACCAGAAGTGGTATCATAGCATGTCTTTAACATAGAAACTGGTGCTACTCAACCAGATTTCCAACTATTTGGGACATTTATCCTCAATACTTTGCAGAAAAAAGAAACACTTTTCATAAAAAATAAGATTATATGACAATATGCTGAGAACATCTAAATATTTCCTGCTTCTACCAGAAATTGCTGTGGTTGTTAGAACAACATGACAGAGAGATGGTGACAGAATCCCAGAATGGTTTAGGTTGGAAGGGACCTTAGAGCTGAGCCCATCCCATCCCACCCCATCCCATCCCATCCCATCCCTGCCAAGGGCAGGGATATCTTCCACTATCCCAGACTGCTCCAAGCCCCGTCCAACCTGGCCTTGGACATCCAGGGGCAGCCACAGCTTCTCTGGGCACCCTGTGCCAGGGCCTCCCCACCCTCACAGGAAGGAATTTCTTCCCAGTGTCCCATCTAACCCTGCTCTCTGACAGTCTGAAGCTGTTACCATTGCCATACTAAAAAACACTACAGTCAACACCAGGTAACTGAAAACCTACCAGCAGCCACCATAAGGGATCTGATTAAAAGCAACAAGACCTTTCCATTGACTTTAGGTGCCTTGAGGTCACTTCCTAAACCTCCAGTTTCAGGGAGCAAAGATGGTTTTGTGATTTATTTCCAAAAGAATTTTGAAAATGCAGTGCTGGTGGTAGCAGCCTAGGCTGGTGTGATGTGAGACACTAGACAGGACTATGGATAAGCCAGGTTCAATTCTCAGTACATGACTTCCTTGTGTATCTAAGTATAATCTCGAGCACTTACTGTAATAGGAAGGTAGCCCAAGCACCTCTAAAGTATAAAAAAAAGCCAGCAATAAGTGCTCCTATTTAATTTTATTTCTGTCTTCATGGTTTAAGAGTAAGATGTGCTTTACTGAGCAGTAAAAGGCTCTGAGATACAGGAACAGTGATTTATACAGTATTTTGTACACATCTAAGCACAGGTCTGAGCATCATCTCCCTTTTGAAGACTCACTCCCCGGTCTCCACCTTAATAAAATAATTTAAAGATGCAACCACTACACCTAGGCAGTCACGAACATCATGTCAAATCAGACTAAAATGAACTATGTAGAAGTTGCAACCACTTCATCAACAAGACTCACTACTTTGGAGGAAAACCTTGAGGGATAATTACCACAATGAAAAAACAGCCTTGTTCTTCTGAATTCCTCCTCTTCCCACCAGGGCTGGGGGATGCATCTCCAGATGTCAACACTGACTCTGGCCTGGAGCTGAGCTCTTTATAGGACTGCCCCTCTCCCCGAAAAAGCAGTGGTTTAACAAGTCTCTCCTAAAAATGTGAAACACATACTTATTTATTCAACAGGAAAAGCATCAATGATCTAATACCACCCACTAGTGCGGGAGTGAAGACCCGGAATTTTAAGACTTGAATGTCTAATCGTTATTCTTTGTTCTTTCACACTTTGGTTGCTTTCCCAAACTACTTCTTAATCTTTCCTGTGCACCACCATGAAGGTAGAAATAACCACACTGAGATGGGTCCTAACACAAGAATCTGTAACTGCATGCTTGCAGGGTCTCACCTCCCTTTAAACCCACTGATCTACCCTAAAAGCCCTACCAAAAAAAGCCCCACAGTCCGTTGACTGGTTATTCCCTAGAAAATCCTTAAAAATACCCACAAATGAGATGACAGACCCCAGCATCTCCCTCCATCTCCGACTCCATTCATGAATGATGAACACATACACAGCAACAATTCACCTCTCTGCTCGGAAATCCAGCACAGAATTACCCCACCTCACCTTGGGAAACTGCTTTGACTCTCCCTTTGATATAAATGTGTCAAGCCAATTAAAAATTAAAACTAGAACTTTATTAACAGACAAAAATCAGTGAACAATAAAGGACCAGAACAGCGGTTTGCGAGGCTACGGGGCCAAGGAGTAGCAGCATTGGGCATGTAGCCACAGGTGGTTCATGGCCACAGGCACACATCTCGGCACTCGTGCCTTCTATAGCCTCTGTCAGTCAATCAGGGTGAATCATCACACTGGTGCCATCAGGGTGGTTTGGTTTGGCCCTTCCCATTGCCACCCATAAGGGGCATGCCAGGCTGCTTGGGGCATGCTCAGCTGCTGTACCCGGGAGGGGCCTCAGCCTGAGTGACCTGTGCTGGCATTCTTGATTGGCACTTCCACCGCCTCCTGAGAAGGTTCTGGATGCCCTGGTCAGCCATCTTGTCCCCAAACAAACCAATTAATAAGAAAACATTGTGAACTTATTTCAACAATTCTTATAACAAGGGTACCCAAAGCCACACAACCTTAATTCTCTACCAGCAATTAACAATTCATCCAAATTCTAACCAGCCCCTGGGATCTCAATTTAACCTGATGAACAATTAACAAGGCACACTTTAATTACTAATCACTATTTAGTAAATTTATAATGGGCCCACTAACTTTTCCACTAATTCCTTAATTATTTACATACATACGAAAGCCAACCTTCAGCTGTCATTTATAGCACCTTGAATGCACACTCTCCAGTTATGTTGTGAGCTTCCAGCTTCCACCTGGAAGCACCCTGGTAAGCTTAGCCAAGCAGCACATTTGGGCCAAATTCCTCCCCAGAGAGGATGATGGAAGCAGCTGCAACCTCGAGAGGGGTTGGCAGGATGTCCCTGGTTGTCTCTGCATCCACACAGAGCCCATCACCCACGCCCCACCTTGCTTCCAAGGCATTTTTCATCCAAAGAGCTGCACCAGGAGCTACTTTATGTGCCACTGAGAATAAACTTAACATAGAACAACTGAGCTATGCAGAAGCCAAGGGGCTGAGCTGCCAGGGACCTGCTGCTAATGTGTCAGCAAGGAAACATTTGCCATATGCACGTCTGCTGCTGCTGTGCAATTAGGAGATGGAGTAGTTTCAAGGGGCCTCCTTTTTTTGCAGATGAGCTAAAGAAATAAGAAATTCTTCTTCACTAACCTGATAACACTTAAATGACAGAGTAAGTGCAGAGATGCTGCTCAAAACCACAGGAGGTGACTCATCCAGGCTGCTGAGCAGCGATCCCAGCGCAGGCACCCATTCCATGCACGTCTGCCTCCTCCACGACTGAACCAACAGCTGCAATCTTGCTAAAAATCAGCAGGTAAAATTCAGGATAAGAGCTAACAAAGCTGCTCACTTCACTCTTAGCTCTCCTGAACAACTGCATAGGATTCAGCATTTCTACTGGGATTTTTTTTTATGATTTCCTAACTGTAGTCCCATGGAAATGGCACAAGCAGTAATGAAAGGGAAGCACACTGCAATCCACGTTCCCAAAATGACACTAGTCACTGCTTCCTCCTGCTTTGCAGGGTAACTCCTCAGCATCAAGGAGGAGAACACAGGATTTCTGGTATTGAAGGCCACAGTCCCTGAATGTTTGTGCTGGTATGGTTTGATCCAAGAGCCCTCTGCCATATCCTATCCAATCTCATAGCCTATCCTGCAGGTTATCCCTGGGAATCCCCAGTTGGGAGGGGAGCTGAGAAAGCAGGGTGTGGTCTGAGCAGCAGAGCTTGAGAAACCTCCAGCCCAGAATAGGCAGTTGGAAAAACATAGGTAAAAGAGAAACTAGGTTCTGATCCCTTAAAACCTGTTGTGATAAAGTCCCTACTTTGATCCCACCTCCCCATCCAGCACTCAGGCATGGGAGCTTCTGGACATCCCTGATGGAGGCAAAAACATTTCCTTACTCCACTCCTTCAACACAGATTTAGGAGTTTACTCCAGTCCCAGCTTTGGGCAGGGGCTTTTTCCCTTTTTTTAATTTAAAAAAAAGTCCTAGAACATCATCAGTTACAGTTCCATGCTGAGATGTTGAATGGATATATCCATAACCAAGCCTAGATATTCACAAAATAAGATCTAAACCATGTTTCAGCCTATGATATAAATAAATGAGCAGCAGACTAGCCAAAAGCAATTGCAGTATTTTCAGTTCACGTTAACACAGTTGTAACTCAAACACAACCAGCCAGTGCAGAGCTGCATCAGTGGCACAGGAGCAGGGAGGACTGCAGATCTCTTCTCCCACTGATGACAAGGAGCAGCCAAGTCAACAACAGCCCTCACCAGGATTTAAAACACAGAAACCAGCTTCTGTGTTCTTTCAACTACCTACATCTTATTCCAGCTGGTAGCATCCTGTCTCTGTAGTCTGACTTAATGTTACATTTCCCAAAAGTGACCATGATAATTTTCTGTGTATAGGGAGCTGGGTCCTATTCTTTATCTCATATACCTGTATAGTGCTCTTCAGCTTTGAGTCACAAGTTTAAGGACCAGTTTAAACCCAAAACCCACCATTTAAAACCAATTGTGTATAAAGCACAACTTTCTGTTTTATGGTGTAAACTTTACCTGGATACCACTTGAATATATTTAAACCAAATACCACGCAGAATAGTAACAATGAAGCAATTTTTAGTACATAATGAAATTTAAGAGCCACTCTGAGAGCATTTATACCTCACCCATGAATCCCAGCTCAGCAAAACCCTGGCAGACTTGAAGCAATGGGACGCAGCATCCTTTTGGAAAGGGCTGTGAGATATTGGGTTAGATTCAGCACCAATGCATTCAAACATCGTGCCAGTGCTTCCTGCATGCACAGCATGGATGCGGGGATGGCAGAAGGCATTAAATAATACAAGTTATCCTTGCAAAGTGTCTGTGCGCCTTCACATCTCTGCAGGAACAGTGAAGGGTATAAACTAATCCATGCTGTTCACCACCAAAAACTGAAACTGGAGCTGACCTGGCAACCAGGAACCACTCAAAATTATTTTGAGTCCTGCTTCCAACTCCCATTAGGCAGCATATGCAATGAAACCCATCGAGGAAGGAGCAGGGGGTCACACATCAGTCCAGCTGTGGAACTGGGAAGCTTCTGGATGCAGGGAGATGAACTGCTGGCTCGTGGTCCTGCAAGTTGTGAAAGGTATATCACTGAGCAGGGCAGGGCTGGAGGAAATAACCCTGAAAGCACAGGGCAAATGGAGTATTCTCCCACACTCTCTTCACAGCCACCCAGTCACATTGCTGAGCCTACACTGGCTTTTTTTTGCCAAATCAACACATGAATAGAAAGGGGGGAAAAAGCCCAGCTGAAACAGCCTCACAGCAGTCAACGCAAGGAGAAAAGCCATACAGAGCAGGGAAAAAGTACACATTCTGTTCAGCTGTAGGAGAGAAGAAAAAATGTATTATAAATAATTGAAAAGGCTTCCAAAGACCATTGAATACAATCAGTAGGAATTAAAATGTAATAGGATTTTATTTCAGAATTGTACTGTCAGAACAATACAAATGGCAGTGGTGGAAAAACCAGATCAAAATAGGCCAGAGCAGACATCCAAACACGCTAAAGCTCTGCAGATGTTTGTGCAGTTTTCTCGTGAAGAGAAAACTGATGGGGAGAAGAGTTAATGCAACACTGTCCAATTTGTGAGAGTGGGACAAAATAATACAAGGCCCCTGAAGAAATCAGAAATATGGATTGCAAAAGACTGAGACGACTCCAAAGAGCAAGGAGGACATAAGTTCACTGTCTGTTTGGCTGGCCTTAAGGAGGGACCTGAGCAGGGACTGGCTCTGAGAGTGTGAATGCATCACTCGGGCTGGCCCACACCAGGACCATCACACACCTGAGGGCAGAGGACAACATCCATAGGCAAGTGAAAATTTTACCCACCATACTGTATTTATCATCTCGAGGACAACACTTTCTCGAAAGTACTTCCAAGTTCTTCCACTGTACTCCAAGCAGAACTCCTTTCTCATGTGGATCAAGTGAACTGACCCTCTAGGTTATTTTGAGTCCTCCTTCTGCCCACAAGAGCAATTTTTACTTACAATATTACAATTACAATATTGCTTACAATTCTTACTCAAATGCTCAAATACTGCTCCTTTTCCAATTCAATGTCCACACATCAGGGCCTCAGTTATTACACAGTGTCATTAGATGAGGGGCCGAGGTACAACACATACCCCTGTGAACTACCCACACAGCCAAAAAGAATTGCTAACGCCATCCCATCTGCCTTCAAACTTTACATACTTTGGCCTGCTGGCAATTTGGGCAGAAACTACAGGAAAACCATCACATTTCAAAGGTGCTTATACTCAAGTGTCCAAGGCCAGGCTGGATGGGGTTCTGAGCAATCTGGTCTAGTGGAAGGCATCCCTGCCCATGGCACAGCATGGAATGAAATGAGCTTTAAGGTCCCTTCCAACACAAACCATTCTGCAATTCTCTGATTCAACAGCACAGCATCACCTTGGGTTTTTTGATAGCCTCTCTAAAAGGTTGTCAAAAGTTTTATGATCTTCCCCAGGGACTCGTCTCAAAAGGTTTTTAACCCTGGCACGTTTATTACTTTGGGACGGGATACAGTGTTGCTTAAATTCCATTTATATCTTTGTGCCTTCTTTTGTTTTGTTGTTATTTCCCTCCTTGTGTCCAGCAAGGACTAACTGCAGTAATTTGAGGTCTCCATGTCCAGCTTTGCAGGCCCAGCAGAACCATTCCACTGCGATTCCCTGTGACAGAGACACTTGGATACAGCTGCATCCTATGTTAAAAGACCATCCAGCAGGTGGACACTGTCAAGCTCATGGGCCCCTTCACTCCCACATTTAGCTTTCTGCACATGAAAATAGCAGCTGCTTTCCTGAGAGTCAATTCTGAAATATCTTTATAGGTTTTCTCTCCGCCTTTTAGGATCAACTGTGAGGAGGATTTCTTTTCAAAATTAGAAAAAGAAATAAGTTTATGAAGGCTAAAGCAGGCTAGGTCTCTTAGATACACTTTTATTCTGTTAGGAAAGCAACACTGAGACCAAATTCAAAAAACATTGAACTGGATATTATAAAGAAGAAAGAAAAAAAAAAAAAGGAAAACAGGAGAGACAATTGTGCAATGTGATTGCACCACATAAACCCAGCTGTGAAACAGTGCAGCTACAGGGCCCCAGGTATAAACCAGTACTGTCCGAGGTCCTGCAGACTGCGTACCTCCCTCCCAAACCCATGCCTGAGATGGTCATGGCTGCACAAGAAGCCTGTAGCTGAAAGCTGATTCAATGCTATTTGTAAGAAAAACCATTTAACTGAGTCCAGTTCCGTAAAACAGCATGTAACTCAAAACAACAGAACTGTGAATGCTGGTGTCACTTATAGCACCTGTAAATCAACCACTGCCAGAACTGCCAGACAACTGATAAACCAAGGCTCAGGAAAATCAGCATCCAGAGCAATCTGCACCAAAACACCATAAATCCTATTACTGTATTTTTCCATCCCTGTCTTATATGCAAATTCTGTGCAACTGAATTACAATACTGTAGTTGAACACTTGCCAATTATATTTTAAACAGACTATTTAAAGGTGCCTTTATCCCACTGCAAAAAACATCCTGAGGACAGCAACAGCAGAGAGGCATCCACCCCAAAAATAATAACTGGATTCTTTTCTCTTCACTTTGTTTCTCTTCAGTTGCATTTTTTGTAATTAAAAATTACATGATGGAGAGACACTATTTTCTCATCTACAGTGAATCATTTAATACATATGCCAGTGCTCATAAAATCCGTTACTGCATCCAGGTGAAGTTGACATCCTTAAAACTCCAAAGGCTAAATCCAGAATGTCATTGTGAGAGCTTGAAGCTAAAAAACAACAAGGACAGAAACACTGTGTCTGGTTCATCAAGAGCAACCAGTTTCTGACCAAGGCCAGGTTGGACAGGGCTTGGACCAACCTGGGCTAGTGGAAGATGTCCCTGCCCTTGGCAGGGGGTGGAATGAGATGGAGTCCCTCCCAACCCAAACCATTCTAGGATTCTATGGCAGGTTTTAAAAGATGCTGAAATAAAAACTAAAACTTTATGCTTTCCTTGATTTTTTTTTCTCACTTCCCCTTGACTAAAAGAGAAGCAAAATCTAAGTGCTCAGGTTTACCAAAAATGCTGTTAAGTTTAAAACCGAAATTAAAAAAACTCAAGACATTCTGCCTGGAAATAATTTAATTTTCCTTTCTGATAGGCAGCTTTCTGTAATGCAACACTCCCTCATCTCCTTACTGTGCTGTGTGGTAACACCTGAGCCCTTCCTATTTATGACACCACCATCACCACCTCAGATGAGTTATTCAACTCAGCCAGACCCAGTGCTTGGCTGGAAACCTGCCATAGGAACTCACAAGGAATCCAAGAAGCAGTTTTGAGAAGGAATTAGGTGAAATCAGCTTTGTGTTGCACCAATATCATCCTGCCTCCTCACAGTGAGATTTTGGGAAGTAGTGACTGCTTATTGGATGGAAGAGATCCTCTGAAGTCCACTGGAACACCAGCAAAGGAGAGAAGTGCCTGGGGAAGAAGGGAAGAAGTTGCCTAGCAACTCTCTTATTCTGATGGTCAGTTGGGTGAAAGAAGTTGAAAGGATAAAGGTAAAAGAATTAAACATAGAAACTTTGTCTTCTCCAAGGTCATCAGCTGACCTGAGTCACATTACTCAGATGGTTTCTGATGGGCTAAGTCAGCCTGTGCCAGCTACAGACGCAGGGCAAAAATAACAGAAGTCAGTAGCTACCCAATGAAGAAATAAAGCAGCAGAAACCTTGGGAAGGCAGCCTTGATCACCTTCAGGATCTATACAAAGCAACCACTTGGATTTCCATACCCAAATGGCAACAACTTCCCATCAAGCAGCCCAAAAAGTGAGTTTCTAAGCAAGCACCAGAGATCACACTTTAAATACAGCCAAGATGCTAAACCGGGACCAGCAATTCCTGGGGCGTTTGCCAGCCAGCACCAGCTGGAACAGAGGCTTAACCCCAACAGCTCAGTTACTACTCTCTTTTTAGGCAATAAGATCTTGTACAGGCCTCTGAATTCAAAGAGCAAATTCTAACGTTAAGTTAAAACATGACAGGAGGAATGATGTGGGTGCTCATGGATCCTACGGCTTAAAGTTAGGCTTTCCAGCAGCTTCAGCCTGGGCAACATAGATCCCCCAGCTGATATCAAATAAAACAAGGGACTTACTTGATGCAAATGAGTGTTTCTGTAGATACAGTGGTTTAAAAAGAAAAATAAAAGTACTGATTATTGCTATTATTTGACACAGAAGATCAATCTGCTTGTGACCAGTGCATTTCAGTCTACAATGTAACTGATAAAAGTGTAATGGAATATTAATCTTCCCTTAGGGTTATTGAAGTGCCTTACAGGGAGGGGGAGTGGGAAGGATCTGATTTTATATAAGACAAAGTACAGCCTGAGAGAGGGACATTAACAGATTTTTTATCGCTGTATAAAAACCAAGACTTTCAGAGCACAGCAGACTTATTCATAAGGAGAGGAGCAGGTAATCCCATTTCACATTTTAAGATCCCAAACTTTTTTATTTTCACCATGGCACTTAGATTCCCTCAATTTTGAGAGTGAAAAGCCAGCCCAGGCTGGCAATTTCCCCCTGAGCCCCCAGGACTTCTTTCTCTCCCTGCGAGTGCCCATGCACCCTCACAGAATACCAATGACATGGGATGGCACAACTGGGAACCAAACCAAGGGGCTCCAGAACAGGCCAGCACAGTGCAGCAACAAATTCTGTTTATTTTAGCAAATAAAACTAAAGACATGAGGTAAATACATTGCCCTGGTCACTTTTCACCCACTGCACAGCGAGGAGTTAATGGGTGTATTACAGGCAGAGCTCGAGGTGCATGGCATGCCCCTGACACTTCCCTGATCTCCACTTAGGAAGAACATGATTGATTGATTGATATAAAGCCATAAATGATTGATTTACTCACAGTTTACCAGGGAAATATATTCCATTTACCATCCAAGCCAGCTAGAGTGGGAAACACTCTGCAAAGATCCTGAAAATTAAGACTGATCAGCCTTACAAGCTGTTTGAAATCAGAATTAATTAATGATAGTGTTTGAAAGCAACTAGAAGAAGATGTTAAGAAATTTTAAGCTTAAATCAGGGAAGTCAGTGTGCTTGGTTTATGGGATAATGTTGTGTTACTTGAACGTTCAAAAGCCAGGGACAGTCTCTTGAAGGAGCTTTATTGGAGAAGTCTGGGAAGTGGCTTGGAAGGAACCTCAGAATGTCACCAGGTCTGCCAGGTGGAAAAAAAGAGGGAAATCTTCACAGGAGCACATCCAGCCTCAAGAGGCTCCACTGAATGTCAGCGAAAGCGAAGAGCTGCTCCAGGAGCACTCTAGACTGGTGAGTGGTCCCTGCCTCCATTTCATCCTCATTAATCCCGCTCCAATCATACACTAATCAACTTCAGTGACAAAAAAACACCCCAAAACCCCACGCCAGCATTCATCCTTGAATAGAGAGATGGGCTAAACCATATTTCCTGCAAGGAGTGTCCAAGGAAAAGCTATACATGATGGGTGGCACTAAACCGTAAATTCATCAAGAATAGAGAAAATGGCAAAATACCAAGGGGCCAGAGAACAGCCAGACAGTTAAGATGTTTGAACTTGAAATAAACTTATTTTGACAAGCAAAAGGTAACACAGATTAGGAGGAATAATGTACAGCTGTGACACAGGCTTTACTGTAGACAACTCAATGACAATGTTTCACTGGGATTCAGAAAACTCGGTGAAAAAGAAATAACACATGAAGCTAGATCAGCACTGTGATATTTTATTTCTTGCCTTCATTTCATTATTCACCATAGGATATTCTGAATACTGAGTTAAAATACTTAGAAAAAAACCCATCAAAACATTTGTAGTGATTTGTATAGCAAGATGAGCTGTAACAGATATAATCCCGATCACCAGAATAAAATGTATCTCACAATCATCCTTACACACACTTTGTTTATGCACATCAACAGTCAATTGGTCTCACCAGCAGAAGGCTTCACCCTGATAGACTGTAATTCAGTAGATCTCTCACAAATTCTAAAAAGGCCTCTAGAAGGCACAGCACCTTTTCACAGCAAGTTCTAGTCATGGAAAACACTCTGGAGAGGTGTCATGATGTAGCATCGTAACATGCCAGGCAGTTCTTGGAGATTATGCCTGTTTCATACAATCCCTGGTGAAAGCCCCATGAGCCCCTCACTGCTGGGCACTATTAGCAGACCCATGAGCTGCAGCTCCTCCTCCCTAATTTCTACCAACCAGGGGATATCATTTACCCAGATTAAATTTTCACGCTCAGCATGAGAGATTCCATATGCAGGCCCCAGTGCCTTCCCTAAGAGGGAAGAATTTGTATTCCTGAGCAGCATCACAGTCAGCTTATGCTTCCAGACAACTCCTTGCCAACAGCCCTTCATTAAGTCTTCAACTCAACCCTAAGCTTCCCATTCCATGAGCTGCCCTGTCAATGGATGTTTTCCCTGTAAAGAAGCATAAAGAAGTGTATTTTGTACAAGGAGGCTCAATCAAAATAGCAGAGCAAGGAGAGCTGAAAAACAATCCTGACTGGCACATTTCCTCCCACTTTCCTAGACTGAGGGCAATGCACTCTTCCCACTTGGATCATTTCCTGTTGGTCCCACACACCGAGTCCATATATTTTCACTTGTCTCACAGTAAGAGTTACTTGAATTTCCTTTTTTTCAAGGAGTATTTTGGACGGCTTTCTTAGCCTAGAAAACCTCTGGAGCAAAACCCTACATGAGCTTTTTTTTCTTCTCCCTTAGACATTTTATGGAAGCCCATTAGATGTTTCAAACAAATTACTGCTGGCTAGAGGGAAAAGCCCAGCCACCTTCAGCTCCTCTAGATACTGCTGCTCTTGGTTCAGAGAGCAAAATCTGTATCTTCCAACTCTGCAAGGTAAATGAGGCAAATCTAGGACAAGTGAGCAGAAGCTGTGGGTACCTCTGACTGTGTGTTCCCGTCCTCCTCTACACCTTCCCCTCTGCCATGAAAATGTCAGGAAGGTGTATCTGCCCATACAGATACATACAAAAATACATATAGACACATATTTATACACAAACATATGTAATGTATAGCCTACAAAAGAAAGCATCTGGAAGGCACCAATACACACATCTTTGCATTTCAAAACCAGGATTCCTAAAAATGCCAGTCTTTACCTCCTTCCCCCATGGTGCCAGGCTCTCTCAGCTCAAATAGATTTAAGAGCACTCTGTGCTAGAGCTTCTGCCAGCTGGTTTCCAGGACAGAAAACATCTCTCATCCTCTTAAACATCAAAATTGCTTTCCAGAGGGGCTGCAAGGCAAGCTTTAAAACTACTTTCCTGTTAATTATCCCAACACTGATTTTTAAAATCATTTCCAAAACTGTTGCAAATACTTCCCATGGTTATAAAAGCTGCATTTATTTATTGCCTTTAACCTAAACCTCAAGTGGACTTGATTAATATTAATCCAAATGAGATCTCCCCCTCTAAATAACAACACTATATGGATCTTCTAAATTAAAGCAGTATATTCTGTGACTGTGGAGCTCTCCTCCAAGGAGAACTGCCTCCAAGGCAATCCTGTCTGCAGGAGAGGAAGGATGGGGTGGGGGAGGAAGGGCCCATAACCCTTGTAACACGAGCATATCAAGCTCCCCAAGCCCAGGCACTCGCAACAACTCTAGATGAATTTTCACTAATCCTGGGAAATTTCATTTCTGACAGAAACAGCCCCAGCCTTCAGATTTATGTAATTTCTCCTTGATGCCAAGCAACAGCCAGCTCTGCTGAGTTGTGCTCTGATGGTTCAGGTTAAGAATAAGCCATGATATCACAGCACAATTCCAGATGCCAGGCAAAGAAATGGCTGCACCCTACTGGGGTTCTGCTCTCTGTGTCTTTCCAAACATGAGATGACAAATATAAAGGATTGTTAAGACATTCGGTGCCTGGCTGAGCAGCAGATTCACGTGTCAAAGAAGTGTCTTTCAACAGAGCAAGCAACTTTGGTTACAACAAATAATAATACAAGTTTTAATTAAAACACAGCTCTCCAGGAGCATCAGTTTGGTATCCATTATGAAAGTGCATCACTTGGAAATTGTTTTGTTTGGGGTGGGTTTGGGGTTTTCCACTAAAAACAATGCATTTGTTATGCACTGACAATATTCTTATTATGCAAAAGAAAACTTTTCACGCTGTACAATACTAAAAGCTGTAAAGCAGAAGACAAGGACAAAGTATAAATGCTGACAAACCTACAGTAAAGAACAGAAACCTTCAGATACTAAAAATATCCTTTCTTAATTGGAGGCTTCTATTGTTAGAGCTTCACACTATGGTGATGGGAAACAACAGACATGAAAAATAAATTTTAAAAATCACTCATGCCATTCATAAGCATGATATATCCTATCCCCAGCAGAAGATAAACCAAGAAGCAGATCATTCTATCAAAACAGCAGGAGTATAGTACAACTTTAAATCATAAAATAAGGTATTAAAAATCTCTTGCTTGAGTCTGAGTTTGATGGGAAGCTCTCATATGATGTCTCTCTACACCCAAAAATATTTGTCTCTGAGTGCACGTATTTTACTACCTTGAATTCCTTTGCTTTAAGTCCCTGCCAAAAACAGCCCTCCCCAGATAATGAAATATTCACCAAGGGCCTCCTCGATTCATACCTGCAGCTGCTCAGGCTGTAAGGCCCTGGTGGGGGTGAATTATTTACAAAATTGGGTTTTAACAACCACAGCTGTCAAAGGAACTTGTCTCATTTCACCAGGTACAGCACCAGTGAGTGTCTGACAAAGGATGCTGATTTGGGGGTGAGCAGTGAAGATGAAAAGCAACTGTACCATTGAATGAGACCAAATTAAAACTCCTGTGTAACCAAACCTACCTGGCTTATCCCTTGCACAGTGACCCCAGGAGAAGGGAGTCAGCCTGGGATCACACCCCTGCCCCAGCTGACCACATCCACGCTGCTTCTGAAGCTCTTGAAGGACTTACAACAACCCCACACGATATTTTGATAATCCTTTGAGACAGTTCCCATTCTTTGAGCATTTCTTTAGCCTGATGCTATTTTATTGTTACGGTTTAAATTTATAATCATTCTGGCCTGAGAAGCCACAGCTCACCCTGACAGCAGAACCCTGACTCCACTAAACAGGATTCCTGCACTGCTCAGGATTGTCACCAGAAGAGATGCTACAAGCACATTACAGTATTTATACTGTAAATACTAATTTTAGACTGTAGATGGCTGATACAAATCAGTCCTTCTGATGCCTTAAATGGCTACCTAGAAACAGAGACTAGACAGGAATAAGGGAATAAAGGAGGTATTTATTTGAAAGGCCTTCAGAAGTATACTCTGGGCTCCAGAGGCTCCTGCCTCAGTGAATCCCAAGAGAAAGACAGGTCACAAGTTCTTCACACTTTTATAGGTTCAGTCCATTTGCATATCAGCATAAATTCACCAATTAAAACTTTAACAAATGATGTAATTTCCCAAAGCTTGCTCCCCTTCTCTGATATGATGGTTTACACTCTTTTGGCCTAGGATGGTCTGGGTGTCCTTGGAGAACGAGCTAGAGAGGCTTTGTTATGTCTATCTTAACATAAGAGAACAGCAGCTAACAAGAAACTTCAGTTACACTAGCAGTACGGGATTTGAAAAAATATAAAAGTTAGAACCTAAGGCATCACTTCTCTTACATACAGATGTTGCTGGCCTAGAGAACATCTATCTTCTAAATACCATGAGTATCTCTTATTATTTCACCTTTGAGCTTTCTCCTTGCACCTGAAAATCCCCTTCTGGTGTCTCTGCAGGTTTTCTCACCTTGGCTTTCCTCATGATCAGCCTGTTCTAGAAACATCCTCACAGGTAAGACCAACCACACCTATCCCAGCATGAGTTATTATGTGGTTATTATTGCATGGACTTAAAACATTCCCCTTGTGTTGTTTTGTATTATGCAAAAAGACTGCAAATGTCTCACCCAAGGTGACGAAGAACTTTGTCTTCCTCAGAGCGCCTCTGCTCCAACCCTGTGACACAAGGCCAGTGTGGGAATGCCACCTGAATGTGGCTGTCACTGACCCCATCAACAGCTGCATCATAAATCCTTGGCATTAACCAAGTACAGGTGGAATGTTCAAACCTATCTGGAGCTGCTTTACCAACCACTGGAGGAGGACTGGGAGCAATATTGATCCTACCTGACCCATCTCTCTGGAAAACAGAGTTCCTCTGGGCATCCCTAACAGCCATGCAAAACTGGAAATCTCCACTAATCCAGGGGATCAAAGAGAAGCTAAAACCTTTAGGGATTTGGTTGTCCTTGGAATGGTGATCTTCCAGAATTGTATGTATGTTGGACCCCTTCACTTATGCCTTTTTTTAACAGCATTTATCCTTCAAAATGGAGATATGCTGCATTTGACATCTGAGGTCTTTGCACAAATTTTTCTTGATCTTTTTGTCCAAGTACTAATTATATTATTTGTATAATTTTTCACTGTTTAAGTGCAGGTATAACTTTTAAGAAAAAGCTGGATATCTGCCAAGGAAAAAGCTTGTAGTAGAAATTTTTCAGGGTAAAAGCATTGTGTCATCCTGTTCGGTTTGTAAAATCCTGAGTATTCCTGAAGGCAAGCAAAGAGCCAGGGAGCATCAGTTAAAAGTTTTAAGGATATTGCAATGGAAACAGTAAACCAAAATAAAAAGAAGTTTTAGCTGACTCAGTAAAATGCATTTTAACATAGCATCTTAAAAAATTATACCTTCCAGGCATCATGATAGCACAGTTCATTCACTGTGCTTCATGAATAATCTCTCATAAGCCAAAAGGTACGAGATTATGTAGTCAACAATTGCCACAAGTGTAACAACCAAAAGAGTGATCAGTGCTGACACTTAAGGGGCACAACCTCTTAATGCAATAAAAAAGCACTTTTACAGGAAATAACAATGATTTCAGAGCTGAGGTAGTAAGCTGTGATTCTGCAAAGATTAATAACCTGCCCTATATACAGATACAATTGTACATGAGGAATACAAGCATTTTTCAGCACATTATCCGCGCTTTAAAATAATTTGTATTTCAGGAAAAAAGCCAAAACAAAACCAGCTCCTCCCTCCTTTACCAAACAGCCTTAACTTCAGCTAGAGAGCCAGAGGCACCCAAGTTGTAAAAAGTAAGCATGTAACAGGAAGGCAGACAAGGTAATAAAAGCTCTGTGCAAAAAAGGATGAATTAAAATTGCAATTTAACATCTTCTCAAATTCCTGAAGCCACCTCCAAATCTGGGGTAGGAGCCCATTCAGGATCTGCCATGGCAGCATTTGGATTCCAGGCACAAGCCAGAGGCGCTTGCTACCAGCAGGAACAGGGTTTGGGGAACAATGCACAGGGGCAAATGCTACTAACTTTTTAACTTGCTTTAAAAAAAGAAAAAAAAAATTTGGTGTTCAGTATTTTCGTATCCCAAATGCTCAGAGAAGCACAAGCCTCAGGTTCACTGGAAAAGCTGTTTCCAGTGCCTAAAGGAACTCAAAGAGAGCTGGAGAGGGGCTTTGAGCCTGACCAAGGATTACCTTCATTTTCTGCCTCATTCAAAACTTTATTGTGACAGCGAATCCATATCCAAAAAATTCAAATACTCACACATCCTGTTCAACATCCCCTCTCAACAAGACATCCCACAGGGCTTCCCTTCTGATACAAGCAGTTTAGTTCTTACAAGTCAACCAACACGCTCACCAAAGTGGCATTCCCTCAGGAAAACATTCAAATAAGCTCCTCTATTAAATTACAAAATAGATCTGCCTGCAGTTGTTTAACATGCACTTGAGTTTCTCTTACGACAGGGCATCCTTCAGTATTTATCAGGAGCATGTTCCTGTACTATTCAATTATTTTCTTGCTAAAGAAACATCAGACCTCTGAAATTAAGGTTAACCATTTTTGATGTGCAAACACAGCATACAAAGATATTTAGGACACCACTCATATCATTAATGACAATATTGCATTTATATGTAGTTTACCTCCATGAAATTCAATGTAGAAAATTGGCTTCAGGCTGCAAAAGCCTGAAGGTTTAAAAAGGGGTACCATTATCATTCAGCAACATTAAAATCCAACAGAGGAGAAAACCCTGTCAATCTTAACTCTGTTGTCTGCCTTTTATGAACTTAAAATCTACAGAAGGATTTTACTGCAGGGTATTCCTGCTGATAAATAACAATAATAATCCAGATAATCCTGATGATCTGGATTAGAGGAAGGTTTCTGCATCCTCAGCAGGAATATTTCTCTAGAAACACAAGACAGCTTTGACCAAGACCTCTTCCATGACTGTGAAAATGCCTTCCCTGCATAGAGGTGGGAGATACCTTGTTGGATCTCTTACCAACTCCTCACTCAATATATACTTTTTTTACACAAATGAGTTCAGTTTCACGAGCTGTGACTTCAGGTGAAGACACAGAGATGCACATCCAGGTCACAATGACACATTTATCATGCTGCACTGGGAAGTCTTAATAGCAGAATAGCTGGGAACATGGATTTGTGCTCCAAGCATCCTGACCCTGGTATAAACAAGAATGGTTACCACAAACTACCTGTACTGCACAGCTGGAACCAGGACCCTCAAAGGCACCAAGGACCAGGAAAACTGCACCCAAGGCTGTGAACAGAGCAAGGCAGGACAGACTGGGGAAAACATCCAGCAACAGAGATATCTGCTCTACCATGGATCAGGAAGAAAAAGGCCACGTAATGTTCACAGAGCACAACATCAACATAGGAAAAAAAAATCATGTTGTTTCCAATCAATTACAAAGAAGTCAATAAAGCAAATTATCACTGCTTTGTTAGGATTCCAACCCCAAAAAGCCAATAAAATCTTCCCCTTTCACGTGCATGTGTTTTCTTTATAACTAAAGGAAGACAATTCCACTAAATGAGAAAATAAATTGCTATAGTTCTCAATATCAGGCTTTGTTTTCAGCCACTCACAAAAACCAAATTCTTGTATATTGTACAACTGGAATGCACTGGCAATAAGGGATTTCATTTCAATCCTACAGACAGGGATCACAGAAGCCCTGCCAGGCAGGTCAGTGAGACCCAGAGTGGAAGGAGCTCCTTCCAAAGGCTCCCAGCACATGTGTAGGACAAGTCAGCACCACCCAGCCCCAGGAGGACCAACACTCACACAGTCTTTCACAAGAAACTCAGTGCAGTTCTTCTGCCTTTTAATGCTCTCAAGGCTGCATCCACAAACCTCTGCAGAAACAGGAGTTCCAGTGTTCCCTTAATTCTTGTACTTGAAAGGAAATGTTTCAGATGACAGCAGAAGAAAAGAGACTGATAATGGGAAGCAAAAATTTGGTGGGGAATAATTCAAATGTGAAACTGTTAATGAAATATGCAAAATACTTCCAGAAGGAGCAAGGGATAGGAAAAAAAAAAAAACAAAACAAAACCAAATGCTGTATCTACTGTAATCAAGTGTGAACACAGAGAGCAAATACATCTACCTTCCAAACTGGGATTTGACTTTCTAATCCCTTGTCTACAGATTTCAGATTTGCTTCTTTTTTAAACACATGTTCTGTAAAAGATGTCTCTGAAAGATTAAGACAAGAAGTAAGTATTTAACAGGAAAAACTGTTTGTTGTTCAAGATTTCCTGAATTCCTCAAAACACAGCAAACAACTTCTGCTCCTGTTTAACATAAAAGTTTTACCAGTATGTAAGTAAACAGTGTCCCTTGTTATCAAACAGGCAGCAGAGAGCTCTGACAAGCTCAGAACAATTCTAGGCACAATTCACAGGGCTGCAGATAAGAAAGGAGGAGTTGAACAATTTAAAGCAGCTTGTGGAGGAGAGGAAACAGAGCTGCATGCAATTTCATTATTACTTCAATTTCTGCAGTACATAGGAACAGCATGAGAAAGAATCCCACTGCCCTGGACACTGTAAACATGGAGCAAGAGCAGGCTCCCCCAAAAAGCATAAACCGGAAGATGAACACTAGCACAAGGTCACACTGAAGACAATTTGCAATTCCTACTCCAACTAATTTTACTTCTATAGAACACACAAAAAACTCAAACTGGTTTTAAAAATAAACACTGCACCTACTATAGCCCTTATAAAATGCTGCTCATTCCAGCCATCAGGATGAGTTTTCAGAACATGGTGGGTACCACACAGAAGATGGAGGGTACCACAACTGCCATCTTACATAGGTGCAAAGAGACATCTAAACATAATTGCAGTGGTTTCAGATTAAAACAGATCAGCCCTCGGCGTGTGAACACAATGAATCAGCCTCAGCTTAAAAGATGGTGTCCTGGTTTAGGCTGGGAGAGTTAATTTTCTCCCTAGTAGCTGGTACAGTGCTGAGGTTTGGATTCAGTCTGAGAATAATGTTGATGTTTCAGTTGTTGCTGAGCAGTGCTTACCCCCTGTCAAGGACTTTGCAGTGTCCCAGGCTCTGCCAGCGAGGAGCTGCACCAGAAGCTGGGATGGAGCGTGGCCAGGACAGCTGATCCCCCTGGGCAGAGGGATATTCCACACCATGGGATGTCATGCCCAGTGTGTGAAGCAGGGCAGCTGGGAGGGCCAGTGGCTGCTGGGGGACAGGCCAGGCATCAGCAGGTGGGTGGTGAGGGACTGCACTGGGATCACTCATCTGTCTGGCCTGTACTCCCCTCTTTAATGGTCTCCCTTTCCATTATAATAATAACAACACTAAAAATATCATTATTCCTTAATTCAAGTATTAAACTGTTCTTACCTCAACCCACAGGTTTTACCTTTTTCTGATTCTCCTCCCATTCCCCCAACATCTATTAAACCAAGATAGATGGTTTCCAGAAGCAGATCTAGTCAGCTGAGGTCTCTGCAGCAAGCCTGAAGCATCAGCTAAAACATTACATGCTCATAGACAAAACCAAGGCTCAGAACACTGCTGGGCTCCTGGCAGGAGCAGTTTTATGGGAAAAGGGGAGTAAACCTTTTGGGGGGAGTTTTATGGGGAAAAGAGAGATGCAGATAGACCAGGATGAATCTTATATATACAGACTGACAAGGAGAGACACGCAGTGATTGATGCTGTACATAATAAACACAACTGGGAAGAGTCTAGACAGGCTTTCAGTGTGTAAATATCAAATTATATGAAACATGCTGGAGGGACTTGTAGCAACCTCTAATTTTAAGGTTCTACCTGAAATTTAAAAGAAAGGCAGCAATACCCTCCCTGGCTCCTTACCTAAGCAGATTCTGCTGATTTGCTTAACCAGACAAATCACATAAACCCTGCGGTTTATAAACACCTTTACAACACCTTTACTCTTAATAAGTAAATTGAAAAAACCTATGGGTCTGGGGTTTTTTTCCCCCTGAAGAAAAAGTGGGTGAGGGAAGAGAGTCCCTTTTCCCTTCATCCTTCCCCTTCATTTTCACAGTGAGTTACAAAACTGCATTGTGCCCAGCACTGTCGCTGCCCTGCCCAATGCTCATAGGATGGATTCTATCTTCCCTCTGAGAACAACATGAAAATAGTTTCCCATTGCATTCTTCCCAAACATTTTTGCCAAAATTATTAAAATGCAACATTACCTGCTCCTGCCACAACGCTTGTGCTCTGTAAACGCTTTCCAGAAAGCCTATCTGAACCACCAATCCTTTATCATCTCTCCAACTTCAGAAATGTTATCAGTCCTGCAGTTAAAACAACTCACATGCTTTTGTGATGGGTAGCAAAACCAGAAGTCAGTGGTACACTACACAACCTGCCAAGTAAAATTAAATCAAAGATTTGAGGGGGGTCTGAAAGGGGGTTTCATCTTTCACTCAATAAATAAGTGACCCATGAGATGAATGCAGCTCACCCTGAACACAGGGAGAAGCCCAGAGGGATGACCAGGATTGTATCAAAAAAACCTCAAGTTCTAAGAGCAACAGATGTTTCCTCTCAAACCACTGCTCTTGGGAACAAAGATAAATCACTGGGTTTCTGCTGGATGCAAAGCCATCAGGTGTAACTCACCTGTCTCACACCAGCTACATCTCTGCCTGCACATCTGGGAATCTACACAACAGAGCATCACATAATGTGGAAGAAATTGGATCCTCCCCAGCCAGCCTGCTCTTTGTGCTGATTCCCTCTGAAAATTTACTTTTTTCTCTCTTCTCTTTACTCTCTGTCTTTCTTAGGAGGAAAGCTGGACAAGGAAGGTTTTAGCAGACCCATCTCAAAATGCTGAAATTGCTTCAAAGGTTTCCTGATGGAGAAATATCAGCACAATAGTGAGTTTTTAACAGAAAACCTGAATCCCATGAGAAAAGATACTATTTTAAGCAATTTAATACTTCCCATCTCCTTACCAGAACAGAACTGATTTTCTTTTCAGGCAAAGCAATTCAAACACACACATAGTTCAACCACAACAAGCTTGAGGGCTCAAAGTTACACACATGCCAAGAGGGTCTGGTGAAAGACAACCAAACAAAAGACTTTTGGTCAGTCCAGAAGTGAAGTGACCAGCTTGCCACAAGTACTTCCAGGGGCCAAATGCAGCACTGTGTGTTTATTTTATTAACAGCAAGCTCACTTATCTTAAATATGCCTGACATCACCATTGCTCCACATCAGATGCCATTCTCCAACTCTGTCTCCTCCTCTCCTCCAGGCTTCCAGTAAAATTAGACCTTGCATTAAACTTCCAGTAAAATAATTACAGTTGGCAGATATTTTTCAACAGTGATTTGGAAGCCAAGAAACCGAAGCAAAACAAAACAAAATCAAGTCAAGCATTACCTAACTTTTCTCAGAAACACCTTGTTCTGTAGATCAAATACTGTCACTGGTAGATGGTTTTGCTCTCCCCTATTTCACGTGCTCTATGAACTTTGTAAAAGCACTGGCTGGATACCTTACAAAATTTTCCTATGATAAAATAGGGGAAAATGTCTTAAGTCCTTCAAAACAACAACAAACAATGATGACAAAGAGAAAAAGACCTCCTCAAAAACAGTGGACATTTTTATTGTGGAGAAAACAATGAAAGAAAAATAGGAAAGCAAAAAGGAGCCAGAGTCCTTCACACAATTTCTAAGCAGCATCCATCACCACCATCACTGTCTTCTGCATGCAGATGATATGCTAACAAGCCCTTTAGAAAATTTAGTCCATATATATGCTGTGTAGGTGTTTGCTAAAACACTAATGCCAGCATCCAGTCACTACAACTGGTGTGCTTTCTACTTAATTGCATTAAAAAATTATTAGAAGAAGTCAAAGAAAAATTCTACAAGACAGAGGACTCAATTTTCAAAATTATTTTAAGTCAGTTTACCTCCAGTTTGTTTTTCAGCAGCAGCAAGGCTGTTGTTAGAGCTGTTTCCTCCTCGCACTGCTAACTCAGCACTCCCTGGATTCCCACACTTTATCATTCTCTTTTCCTGTTTTTGTACTCACTGCTGCCTTTTGAGGATGCTGAGTAGGGGTAGGAGGAAAATCGAGATGAGAGCCCTCAGCTTTCTGAACAGCCGCCTCAGGAAGCAAGGCATTTAACAAACACACTGGAATGCTGATCTTTAATTTCCAGGTCATTTAGCCAAAGATGTGATGTACAGAAAGGAAAAAAGTGATGTTCTAACAATCCTTGATGTTTCAAAAACAATAATTCTGTCCATTCAGAGAATCATACCTAGCACTTCTCTGTCTATACTTACCACTTCTGTCTCATTCCACACTCTTTAAAAAATTCAGAATGTTTAACAAAAAGTGAAGCAGGTTTGACTGCAAACATCTTTTGCCAGGATAACTCTCAAAATTGCCTAAGGGCTTGAGACACTCAGATGCTTTAACTAATAATTGAACAGGACGCTGCATTTTGTATGTCTCCGAGATGGCTCTGAGACCTTTGTCAGTGGTTTTTTTTCCCCACATATACACAGTGAAGAGGATGGATCATTCTGGAGATGAGTCACTACTGAAACAACAGAATAAACTTCTGTGAAATGCTGTGGGGTTTGTGCTTAACATTCTCCAGCTCCTCTTTGGAGAATTTGGCACAGTGCTGGCAAATGCTCCTCCCACAGAAAACAAGCAGAGATTTTGTCAGTGAAATTAATCTAGAAGTGCTTAATATTTATTTCAGTCTCCACTTATCTTCTCCTCCTGCTTCAAGATTGCTTCCTCACAAAGCTGACAAAGGAGAATGGAAAGCCACCAAGAGCAGGGTGACTGCTGACACCAAACCCACACCAGGACAGGTTTCCACAGCTCCAGACAAAGCTCCAGCACATTTGCTGCCTTGTGTTGCGTTTCTGAAGATCACCTCAGACAAGTGCCTGAATATGTACATTGCTACAACGTGGTTTAGATTGGCTTCCACTTGTAACAAGTTCGGCAGCAACACCTTTTGGCAGGAGCCAATTAACACATGTAAAATGGGGGGAGAGTCAAAAGTAGGGCCAAGAGTGGCTTTGGTGCCAGCAGTCAGCAGAAAACCCAACCCAAACCCAGTGCTTCCCGCAGCCATGGTCTGTCTGCAGGACACTCCCCTGCCTCCCGAAATCCTGACAGACCTGTACACCTCTCCTTCGGCACAGGCACCGCAGTAATTACCGCCATCCAATTAAATCTGCATACAAATCACTAATTAACTCAGAACATGCAAAAGGTACCAAACCCGGAATGGCAGGTAGCGTCCCTGTCTGTCACCAGCGCTAATCTCGGGGTCATCAGGGGACACTGGGCGCTTACCTGGACAGCTGTCCTATGCTGCAATCTGCCCTATTGTCTCTGCATGCGTCCTTGCTACTTATTTATCCCTATTACCTTCTGATTTATCCTCATTACCTTGTGGCCCTGCACAACTCCCTGACAGGAGGGGGCAGCCAGGGGGGTCAGGCTCTGCTCCCAGGGAACAGGGACAAGATGAGAGGGAACAGCCTACAAACTGTGCCAGGGAAAATTTAGATTGGGAACACTGGATTGAATATTAGGGAAAATTTCTTCATTCAAAGGGTGGTCAGACACTAGCACAGGCTGCCCAGGGCAGGGGTAAGTCACCATCCCTGAGGGGATTTACAAGACATGTAGATGTGGCTCTTGGGGACACGGGTTAGTGGTGGGCTTGGCAATTCTGGGGGAACAGCATGACTGGGTCTTAGAGATCTTTTCAAACTATCATGACTCTGTGATTGTACTTAAAAGCTGCAATAAAGATTATTATTATCAATGTTACAAATAGACCTTCAGTTATGGGCACTTGCACCTTTGATTAGAGTTTCTTTGGAGGAACAGGTGCATTCCTACCATCCCTGCTCCCGCATCTGCACAGAGGCATTTCAGGAGACTGGACATGGCAAACCCTTTGTTCTTAAGAGTTGCTACCCAATCACTTCAGTCATTTTATGCTGTCCTCAGCTAAGGCAGGAATCTGATGGAGAACAGAATAACTTGCTTATTTACCATACAAGTTATAGTAGAACTAAAAAAATAACATTCTGATTGGCTATGCATAGTTAAGTAGGCAGAAAACACAAGGAAAAATGCTACTTGCAGGCTGTGGAGGTAAAAAATGCAATCTTATAAAAAGTGACCAACTCTAAAAGTAAATTAATTTTTCTACTGGCTTCAAAAAGACTAAAAATAAGGGGGTTTTACCAAAACAAATCATTAAGTGTATAAACATGAAAGTGAGTTTTGTCACTAGCTAACATTCATACACCACAGACACTGAGTCTGTGCAATGAGCACACAAGGAAAAAGTGCACTCACAGTGTGCTCAAAATTCACCATTTCAATTAAACTGTCAGTCCCTTAGCAGATGATAATCCATCATTCCTCGGAGACTGCAGGAATACCAGCACTTCCTTCAGCACACATTGGAGAGGAAGATGAGAAAACAAAGTAAAAGAAATGAAAGACAAGCACATCCCCCACCCCCCCCCAACAGAACAGTTGCTCCTTTTTATGAATGGGGAAACACTTTGCAATTTCACTGAGCTTTACTCCTTCCTTCCCCTGTGCTGAGCAGAGGTGGTTGGCATTTTTACACCATTTCACAGCTAGGAAAGCAAAGGGCAAGTAGCACAGCAGAGGCAAAAGAAAGCTCCACCTTTCCACCTCTCCACTCTTAAATCCATAGAAGAAACAGGATTTTTCTTTTTCGGATTTAATGGCAAACTTTCATTATATTCCTCTGCTTTCCCACACTGTTGTTATTCAAAAAGCTCCACTGGGGATGCACAGAAACAAAGAAAGAAGCAATTCCTCCTTCAGGAAGCATTCAGTGGAATCCCCCAATCCCCCGAGCCATCCTACACAGACCCTATAAGCCAACCCAAGACTTCGAAGATGAGCTGAAAACACAGTTATTCCCAGCAACTACATGAGGTCCATGAAGTCCATTTCATCCTGCACCCAAGAGCAGATACATGGGAGACTGTAGGAATACAGAAACGATGTAAGAACACTCCCTCCTACCACAACCCAAGTGCAGGGGCAACTCTTTTCTCTTCGAAGAGCAACTGAAGTTGTAGGAAGTGCAACACAGCAAGTCAGCATGGACTGATCATTACAGCATAACCTGTTGGGCTCTCCCATCCATTTCCCTGTTCCTTCCCTCTTGCCCCCCTCGTCAGTTTTGGGAAGCCAATCTCCTTGCTGACAGGCATGACTGCACTTCCCAGAACAGCACCTGATCTCATCTGGGGTTTCATTGCCCCAATATAACACAACTGGTCATGTGGTGAGGGGAAATTTAAGAAGAGAAAATGGGAAATGGTGCTGGTGCTGGTGAGAGGAAACTCCCTAAGAATACCTTTTTGACTTGGAAGCAAAGTTAACCAAGGAATTTCTTAAGAGCTTTTTAGAAATTCCTTAAAATTTTAAACCAATATAGAAGACCTCCATGGAACAACTTTATGTTGCCTAAGACTTTGCAGATACCACACACGTGACCTCCCTGCCCAAAACCAGCACTGGAGCTCTTTGTCCTGGACACGAGGCTCCAGCTGCACCAGCTCTGTGCCTTCCCTCCACTACTTCTGACAAGCTGACAAGCCAGTTCTTGTTCCTTGGTGTCCTGCCAGGACCTCTTCTGTCAAACATCCCATGTGCCAGCACAAGTGGCAGCATGAAACTGCATGGAAATTCATGCTGCTCTGGCTTTTGCAGGTCACTGCAACACCACATAGCACAGGTGGGGACATAAAACAGAAACACCAACAAACCTCTGTCTGCAGACCAGGACCTTTAACCAGCCAAAGCTACTGGAATTACAAATCACTGTATTCCTATAGCCAGTGTTCCCTCCTTCCCAACAGTGTGTCCATGCCATGATGAAACTGATTTCTTCCATCAAGCCCCATCCCAAGTTTAACAAGTGAAGGCTCATCCATTAAACTTCACCCATACCCTCAGTTCTCCCCCAAAAACACACACCCAATTAGCTACAGGTAAGGTGCCACAGAGAAATGGGTTTTAATCAAATGCAATTTCTTTTTTTTTCTTGTTGCCGTTGCTTTGCCTTTTATGTACTTATCTACTTGTCTGTCTTGCAATCAAATCCCAGAACACAAATCAGCACCACTGAGAATCAGGCAACTAGCAAAAATGCTAATATTTTCCTGTAACACCAGTTATCTAAGTGGTTTGTGGTAGAAAGAGAGAAGGTTTAGGGAAAAAACAAGGGGTGCAGGCAGAGATCAAAAGAAATACTGCTCCTAAGTGGAATATTAACATTTCCCCCTGGAAGAGATGACAAGAAGATCAGTAAAGTGCATTAAGCAGAATCACTGCAGTTCACAACTGGAATATTTACAAGCTTTTCAGCTGATACTTAGTATTTCAGAATTGAAGAAAAAACCCTGACTGAATCTTTCCTCTTCTGCCTTGCCCATACCCGTGGTGCTTTTCAGCATGATTCAAGTGACATATTTTTTGTCTGGATCCAGTCCAACTGTATGTCACCCGTTAGAAGAGAAGGGTGCACAAAAAGGAAAAGTAACACAAAGCCATGGCAGCCTAGAGAAATCAGCTCTGGCCCTAAGCACTCACTTGGAAAGCTTTTATTCACAACACATATCGTATGAAGGACAGGAGAAAGAAGCATCTGATCATTTCTGCCCCCGACCACACGCCTTGAGACAGCAATGCAAAGCACACACGTGACCTTACACAATTTCCTTTCCAACAGTAAGTGACTCCTTTTGGTTTTGCTAGGCTGTGCCTCAAGTTTCTCCTGCTCACATTTCCAGCCTCATGCCATCAGCTTTTCACGTTCCATCTCAGCCCTCCACCTTGCCACCTCCTTGTTTATTACATTTATGAGCATTATATTCCCATCCTCCACATCATTTTTTGGTTATTGACACCAGCTCTGGATGGTGACGATGCAGACACAACATGCTCGGGCTCTACCTTTACCACAAAATGAAGAGTCAGCCAACATGAAATACCCAAGGCCAGGCTGGATGAGGCTTGAAGCAACCTGGAGTAGTGGAAGGTGTCCCTGCTATTCCAGGGCTTGGAATGATATAATCTTTGAGGTGCCTTCCAACGCAGGCCAGGCTATGAACTTCTGTGAATACCTCCTTTGCTGGGCATCCTGGTGGCCAACCATTACTCTGAACTTCTTCCTAGATGTTAATTTTTAACGCATGCTAAGCCCAAGGTACCTGAAGACTGCAGTCTGTATGCAGGGACTGTAGAACAGTGGTGGGGAGCTGAAGCTGGGGGACAACCAAACACCAGATGCACAGGGGAGCCATACATCTTCTAAAGAGGGCAACCAGAAAGACATGTGCTAAACCTCATCTGCACCGATATTTACATAAATTTTCCTATTTGTAAACAAATTAACATAGCCACAATATTTGATTGTACTTCCGTCTTCCATGACCAATGAGTTAGAATTGTTGTTTACAGTTATTAGCAATACAACCCTGCAGTCCATCACCACCACCTTCACCCTGCAGAGGTGGGTGAAGCCTCAAAATCATTAGGAAATAGGGATGCACACCCCAACCCCAAGACTGCACTCTGAGCATTAGTATTTGTCAAGAGAAAATACTCTTCACTGTAAAAAAAAAAAATTACAAAAAACAAAACCCAAAAAAATCCATGTCAAAGGTGAGAAAAAGAACCAGTTTTTATTTTTGTGACAGCAAAGCTAGAACAAGCCCAAAGTCTTACCACAAAGTCAGCATTGTGGCTGCAGGGAGCCTGGATGGGCAACTCCCATCACAGCAGCTCCAGAGCCCCCTGGGAAAAGGAGCTGTGGTCTCCAAACTCCCATCCCAGTGCACCATTCCCTACCCCAAGTCATTTTTCTCCTATTCCAGCAGTATCTGGAAGCATGTACATTTTCTCCTCCTCATCACAGGCTTTAAAGCCATTTTACCAGTGCATGCTTGTTCTCTTTTCCCCCCAGTATTCCCTAAAACAAAGCAACCAACAGGACAGAAATGAGGGGAACTGCCAAAGGCAGATGCACACAGCACTCCTACGTTTCCAGCTAAGTACAAACAACTGAAAGTCTAAGGTGCTGCCCCTGAGCCTGCTGTAATTTCTATCAGTTTTAAACTTAGTCCTAGAGCACCTCAGATCCCCCAACCTACTCAAGCTGGTGACTAATGACCAGGCTGGGATAAGGAACTGGAAACTGGAGACAGCTTCAACTCCTATCACCAACAGGCATACTCTGCCTTAAGGGCCAAAGTCACTCCCATCTTCTGCTTTCCATCACTCCTTTGACATTTAAATCAAGGCCCAAAACCAGTCCTGCATTCTGAAGACACAGAAAGGTCCCTGCACTCTGCCAATGCTGGGGTTTTTCCCCCTCAACACTGGTCAGAATTCCCACAGTCGGCACCTGAGCTTAGTCTCTACTTGGAAAAGACCTTATGGATACGGATGTTAACTCATGGAGTTTGATTTCACTGGCACTGAAGCAGCAGGGTGAAGCTCACATGCTACTTTCATTTTTACACCCAGTCACACTCAGTATTTTGAAAGCAATAAAACCATTTCAACACAAAAATTCAGGCATGTTCATGGCATGTCAGGGGAGATGGCAGCAGGTAAGGAATGAAATATTATAGACAAGGAAAAAAAGAATGGGAAATTGAACACTTAAAAAAACAGAGAGGTTACCAATTTACTCATTAAAATAATCCAAAAGCAAACCAGACAGTGCCATTAACCACGTAGCAACCACGAAAGAGAAATCCAGAAGTCTTCAGGGCTGCCTCCAATCTTACTTGCAGATTTTATTCCTGAGGATATTCAGTAACAACAAAGATCAAAAGTGGAGCTGACCCCACACACTAGAAAAGCCCACAGATTCTGGGGCATAGTTTCCTTATCCTTATGGCATGGTTAACTTACCTGAGATCTTCCCTCCCACCTCTGACTAGGACTGCATCAAAACTTGCCTCCTGCTTAGGGAGACGACACCTCAGGAAGCAGCTGATGCTGATTAACAAGGCCTGTTTGTGCCTTTTCAAAGCACAGGATGATGCAAAAACGCCCTAGAAAAGAGTTGTTTATTCTGCACTTGGCTTAGGGCACAAAACATACAGGAACACAACAATTATCCTGGTTATTTACTCTCTACTAAAGAGATAAGGGCTGTGACGACAACAGCAAGCAAGTGGGCTCTTCATGTGCTTTCCCAGGATAGCACTGGCTCTCCGGAGAGCAGGGTGGATGAGAGGAGGCATTGCCATCAGCCTCCATCACAGTTAGATCATTCCTGCACCTGAAATGTTTTATTTCAAAATCGGGTCTTCAGACTCATGCAGGTTTGCACCTTGGGCTTTCTTTTGGAGGGCAGGCAGGAGGGAAAAGGCAGCAGTAAAACAACTACTTGCCTTACCCATCGCAATGGGAGCAAAGAAATCTGTCCTCACGCACTGAAGGCAGCCCCAGAAAAACAAGAACCCTCGACTCATCACACTTAATGAACACCTTCAGTGAACTCCCCCTTGCTTTTTGTAGTCTCCTGACTCCTGTGTTGCCACCGAACCTGTTCTGCCTGCAAAGGAAAGCCAGGGCAGGAGCTGGAAGGGTTTGGACCAATTTTTCACCGAGCAGCAACATCACTATGTGCTGATTCTGCCACATTTGCTATTGCTTCAACTTCAACGCCTTCAGAAGCCCAAAGCCCTGAGGCTTTGCCCAGCCAATCTTCCCTGACTCAGCAGGAACACCATCCCGATCCCGCGGATCCACAAGGACAGGATCTGTGGCCTGGGCGGCATTCGGACACGGGGCAGGAAGGGCGATGGTCCTGTTTCCACCCTCAGCAGCTGTGGGGTGGGAAGGAGCCGGGAGGGACCTCGGGCACATCCCTAACTCCCAGCTATGTTGGGCAGCTGAATCAGCACGGGTGGATGGCAACTTACTGCTGACACAAAGCTGCAATAAATCACCACCTTTCTGGAGCAATGAGGAACTTGCAGGGGTGACTTAGTCATCCTCCATCCTGACGCCATTCCAGGAGTGGAGCCACATACATTCCCTGGCTTTGGGCTGTGCCTGTGGCCCAAAAATAGCTTTTAAGCCAAATCCTGCAGTCATCATTCAAAGCTGAAACCCTTTTATTTACACTCAGCAAGAACTCATGTATGTTTCTGACAATGCTGAGAGTAACTAGTGCTTAAATTATTTGCTTAGCAAAGGAGTCTATTTAACTATAAGAGTTACACCAAGTATGCAATGTTTTCTGACCCACATAGAAGCTAATAATTTGCATTTTATGGAACCACTTTGCATAGACAACCCCTCTTAATGGCCAACAACTTACTGTACAAGAATTAATAATTGAAAAGCAACGCGTCAGCACTGTTATTTGTGTTACAGGTAACTCACAAACCTCATTACACTGTAGCATTAAATTTCCAATGACCTTCTGGAAAGCTACTCATTCTCAGAGTCTTTTTTTAAGGCATGAGCTCTCAGAATGCCAAGCAATTGCAGAGGAAGTATGTGACAGCTACTCAGAGTCTGGGGGAGAGGCCAGGCAAGACACCCTGTCAGAAATATGTCCGCCTGATCGCCCTTTGCCTGAAGAAACGACTCTGACTTCAAGAATCCCCTCTCTCTCCAGCCAGTCACTTGACCGAACTTCTCTCACAAATTTCTGCCTTAATGCCAAATTAATCCTACTTCATCCAGTCCCCAGACATCTAAGAAGCTCCAGCTCTTTTTCTCTCAAATCATTGGCTTTTAAACCGTTTCTGTTTCAGCACCCAAGCATTTGCTGTGGATGAAAGAAGGCTCAGAGACTAGCACAGAAGTGTAAAGGCAAACAAAAATTACATGGCAAAGCCTGGGATTTTTATAGTTTTAGGGAAATTAGGTCCCCTGAATCCCACAGCAACCCTGAGAAGAGTAGAGTGCATAATTTTCCATTATGCTTGTAAAAAATCCCCAAATAAATGTACAACTAAATGCAGCTTCGCAAGGCTGAGCATTTATTATTCTCCTAAACACTGTTACTAAGCCTGAGGCCTCTTATTCCATGTTTTAATGTTTGATTTTTCAGAAAACAGTCTTTCTCTTGCCAAAATTCCAAAGATGCAGTCCTGTCACTGGGGAGGAACAGCAGAGCAGCCCCACATTCCAAGCTGCTCACCCTGATGTGCCTGTCCCGCGGACAGAGCCTCTCTGTGCTGGGACCACAGTCACTCCTCTCTGTGACGTCTTTGCTCAGGGCTGTGCCTGTACACAATCTGCTCCAGAACATGCTCACTGACTCTTGCCATTCCCAAAGCTTCTCTGGCATATTTCAGCGGACTGAAGCAGGAAGATTTGGGGCAGCCAGGGGCTGATTTATCTCTGCATGAACGTCTGCAGGTGTAATTTGCACAGCTCTCACAAACAAAACATTTTCACTGCCATAGCAAAGACAAACTTGCCCAAACCCAATTTGTTTGGTGGTTAATTAGCATCTCTGCTGCAATGCTGAAAACGAAAGAAGCACTCCCCTCCTCCCAGGAGCATCAGGACTTTTTAATCTCAAAGATACACCTTATCCAACATGACCAAAGCAGAATGAAGACAGCTCCCTCTGACTATTTTCTTAAACAGAGATCATCTTAGGAACTCGTTCATCACGAAGTTTTGGTTTTCAGTAGCACTGGCTGATAGACTCCCACACCTGAAAACTAGGGAGTAATTTAAAAACATAAATGATAAGAAAACACAATTATATCCATTAGACCTTTGAGGAGTAAAAAGAATAGAGATGGGATTAGAAAACCCTGGCTGCCTTTCCTTTCACCTACTAATCAAACAATTCCCCGAAGTACTCACAGGAGTTTCTCCTCTCCACATTGCTGTGGCAGGCAAAGGGGAGAGCCAGATCTGGTCCCCTGGATTCAGCCTGGCTTATTCAGCAGCTTCAGCTCTTCTATTTCAGATTCCTGCAAAAATAAAGGCTCAAAAGGGAAAGCTGAGCCTCTAGGCATCCACAGCTACTGCACGCACATAAGAGGCACGGCTGTGCTGGGAGGAGAGGAGCAGCAGCCTGTCCTTCAGCATCACATGGCTAGCCATGCTCAGCAGCCTGAACCACAGCCTGAAAACACACCAGCTCAGAGAACGCCCTGGAGCTGGGCACAAAAGATGGGCTCCTGTACACTCCGTCGGTGCGTTTACTGTACATCAGCTGTGCTCCCTTCAAGATGCAGCTGGGGTGAGCAAGCCTCTAGACAATATTAAGCAGCAGGATCCAAAGTGGGTATTGCCAGAACAGAGAAACATCTTAGTCATCCCTCAAAGCTGAAGCAGAAATGGGCTTACAACCCATTACCAGCCCTTAGAAAGACAGCATTTGTTTTGGTTTACGAGCCGATTCTTCTCTCAGACTTTTTTCCACTGGAGATGTGCAAATACCTGCTACTGGGAGCTCTACTGAATAGCAATTTGAAAGGCATTCTCCAAACACAAAGGTGAACTTCAACAAGCCTCCTTCCCCAGGAACAGCATACCAACATCATGAACCCACACAGGGAACAGAAAATGCTGTCACCACAAGAAAGGGAATACGAGCACTGCGTTCCTTCCTTTGTGTCTTCCTGCAAAAACAATCTCCCTGCCCGATATCCAAAATTGCACAGGCTCCACAAATCTAATTAGCCACAACTCCAAATCGCAGAGCTCTGTCTGCCTAACATGCATAAACATTAAAGTTGTTTTACTTTTATTAATAAAATCTTGGGACCAGATGAGCTAAAAATCCTAAGGAGGAAAGTCTAAGAGGCAAGTCCCTCCCTCTCCCCAAGTAAAGAGCTGTCTTTGTATAGATAAACTGGGCAACCTGGATAAACTTTTCCTTGTTTATTATAAAAGCACAAGTTCACCAAGGTCCTTTTATGTCCTGATATAGGAAATGATTCCAGCTACATGTCATTTCACAGAGCCAAAGGGGTGAGGCTATGGTATTTATAGCTATGTACAGGGCTAGAATTTTGGTTAGCAGCATTTTTATGGCCTCAACACCTAACATACTTTTGGGAAAATGCCCACCTGTATATATAGATTCTGGAAAATCTTCCCTGTTAAATACGTATTTCAAGTGAACTTGCTCTTTATCTTTTTCCAAACTTAACAGATAAAGTCTATACTTCTCTGTTAAGAGATACAGAGAGAGGAGAACAAACTGAGGCCACTTCCATAGCAAGAGGAAAGCCTCTGATCCCATCCTGATGCCTTCAGACATGTTCACTAGTTTGGTTTTTTTTATTCTCCAAAACAGGGCCTCAGATTTCCTAAGTACATGCCACACATTAAGACATGAATCTCAGCAAAGAATTCAAAACACAAAGAGACAGACAGTGCTCCACAAAAAAGAGGAAGAATAGCTTTCTTTTATTCACATAACAAATTAGGAGCTCACCATGGTTTAAAAACCTGTTTCTCCAAATTTCTAACCCAGAGCCCTGCCTAAAGTCTGCTCAGGATTTGGATCAATACTCCAGTTAAATCACTCAGCACTGGCATCTCTTCACTCCAGAATTACCTTCCTTTGAAGCAAGCAACAGCAGACATGCAGGCAAAGGATGCTGTTGGATTAACACTGTTCCAGAGATCTTATCCATATGCATATACTGTTGTTCTGTACAGCATCATTATGTAAGCTTCTCTATTTTTAAAACAAAAAGAAAATGTTTGGTCAGTCTCTACTATTATCCCACCCATAAACCATCAGGCTGGAATTCCACCCACTTTAATCATAACTTTACAGGCTTAAGGCCAGAATAATAGTAGAAATGACAAGATGAAGAATTCCTATCTGCTTTGAAACATAGAAATTCTACCCATTTTTATCAACAGGATTTCAGAAGCCGCCACACTAAGGGCACTGCCCAGGCTTCCCAGGGAATGGGCATGGCCCCTGAGGCTGCCAGAGCTCCAGAAGCGTTTGGACAATGCTCTCAGGGATGCTCAGGGTGGGACTGTTGGGGTGTCTGTGCAGGACCAGGGGTTGGACTCAGTGATCCTGATGGGTCCCTTCCAGCTTGGGATAGTCTTTGATTGTATGATTCTAACAATAAATTACCAACCTTTGAAGAGCTTCTTTTAATAAACCAAACACAACTTTACCATCAGTATCCAGAAGTCTGTGACCCAGAGGGGTCTTGTAACCCAGACTCCTGAACCACCAGCACAAAAGCAAATACTGTAGGTCAATTCACAGCCAAAGGATCCTGGTCCCCTGCTACACAAAGAAAAAGTGGAATTTAAACCACAACTTCATTACCATCCATCTATTCCTGAAATGGTCAAGGATGACATGGTAGAAGCCAACCTTTAAAACAGTTCAGGGACTGAGTCACTGCTTTTTCTTCATCTCGCTGCACTTACTGGAATCTGTATTACTTAACTTCAAGCTCTTTAATACAACTTCTAAATTCTGTTCTCCACATTCTCCCACATCCTCTAAAATGTTACGCCAGATCCTTTGCAAAGATTTACTGTGGTAAGTCTTCCAGCAACATTGCTGAAGTTATTCCTTGGCTTGCAGCAACTCCTTCATCATCTGAGTGGTTCTGAATCAAGACTTACTCCAATCTATGTCCAGGATGCACAGCTGCAGAAAGCACATCTTCTATTTGAACATTTTTTTGCATGCTGTCACCTAAATATGACAGCCATAATGGTACCTATGCATGAAAGGTGACTGTAAACAGGGCTGGGATTACACCTCACTGCAAATAAAAAGCAGTTATCTTGATGTACCTTCTCAGACCTCTTAGCATCCCCATATATAGTTTGTTTCTGTGTGAAAATCTAAAAAGAAATATATTCTCCCAGAATTCAGATAAAATCATAAGCACTTCAAATGGCAAACTGTAAAATGAAAAAAATAAAATCCTTTTCAGACTGGACAATTATACCAGAAGTTCACCGGCACAGGAGGTTGTGAACACTAACACCATTAAGTTTTTCAAAGCTAATTAAGACTTTTTTAGAGAAGACAATCCATCAGAAGCTATAAAACACATAAGCCTCCCTGGAACTGCCAGCCCAAAGGTCTCCTAGAGCAGTGACTGCTGCAAGGGTTTATCAGGAGGAGACCGTCACTGTTCCTGTTTTTCTATGCATCTGGAAGTGGTCCCATCAGAAGAGCTACTGAGCTAGACAGACCTCTAGTCTGACAGAGTAACTGCTCTTACTTCATTCACAAAATTGAAGATGACAAGAAACTTGTCATCTTGTTAATAAATCAGAGCTGAAGTAAACTCGCACCAGTAAAAGAAATAGTCTTAACATTACTGATTGCATATTACATTCCACACTGCCTCTTCTGAGCATTCTACAACAACACAAACTTTAAAATATTACCTATTCCCCAAAGTACCTCTTTAGATTTCAGTGTACCCAAAATATGCTTGTGTACACATTTATCAGAAATGTTATACAGCACACACAGCAGCCAGTAGCACAGTGGTAGACATTTGCAAGTGCTTGTGAAATCCCTTTGCAATTCCATGTCTGCTTATGTAGAATTAAACACAGCCAGCAAGGAAATAAATAACAATAATAATAATAATAAACTCTTCCAGAGTATTTTTGAATATGTATTCAAAATGTAGTCCTGGTCCATCCCCTGCTAGAGGATGGAAAAGCAGCATCCTCAAGAGTCCCTTACCTTTCCCTGAATGAGAAGACTGGAAGGTCTCAGGCTCCACACCAACACAAAGGCCTCTGGAAAAGTGACTTCAGGAGTTGGTTATTCTTCCTTTCCCCCAAACATGGGATGCCATCACATCCTGTATTTTCAGAACAAGATGCACTTGTAGAGCAGCAGAGCACAGGCAAGCCCACCGCGGTGCAGCCACAGACGGGGGTCCCAGCGAGTTACTGCGCACACACAAGAGGTCCATGCTGACCAACACCTCCCTCTCCTCCCCACGCTCTGGATACTTCCCCCACATCCCAGCTTGCCCTTCCCCTCTCAGCTCCTGTCTCTCCCGTCAGGATCTCACCTCTGGCACAGCAGTGCCTGCGCCAACCTTTGCGGTGTGGCCCATTCGCCCTCACCGCCTTGCTGAGCAGATTCAGGGAGACAAGCCCTGAAAACCTCTCCTGCAGCAATGCTGCCTCCACGATGACAACAAGAAATGGCCAACTAATAATGGACCAGTTGATGAGCTGCCAGCTTCAGCAAATGAGGCTGGATTTGTACTTTTTGTTAAATTTAGGAAGCTTCCAGTTGAGCATTGGTCATCTTACTTGACTGAATCCCTGGGCTGCGGTAGCCCAGAGCCCGCATCGCACCCCAGGCACCACCGGCTGTGCACAAAGACGTTCGACGAGGCCTTGGATTGTCAACTAAATGAAGCTGAAAGTAAGTTTGCCCATGCGTGCTGGCAGCACCTAAGGCACTGCAGAAGCTCCTGGAGCACAGACAATTGATAATAAGTGCATCATAATCCCAAAGAGATTAATAAAAATTTATTTAGTACATTACTGTGTCCGCTCGTTCTGTTTCCATCCAATATTTGCAACACACCGACTGCAGCAGATCTGCCCAATGTAAACAGCCACCCTAATCCACACTGTTCTATCAATCATGTTTACCCAAAGCTGAATGATCATTTCAACCTTTGTTAATCTGATTGCATAACAAACCACAGCAGCCTGAAATAACCAAGCTGCTCTCTCCGGCACATATTAGTTGAAATCAGTCATTTCAGCACCCCACTTCTTCTACAAAACAGAAGAAACTAGATCATGCAGAAAGAAGAAAATAAACAAAGCACCTGGCCACTGCTTTCACAGCCAACCACCAGGCACGTCGCAGCGTGTGGATGCCACGGAGCACCTTCACATTTGGAGCAGGCTGCAAGCACAAGGCAAAGCAAAATGTTTTCAACCACTGAGCTCCATTGCGCAACTGAAGCACATTCTGCTGGATCTTATTCACAGCTCTGGCGCAGGCTCGAGAGCAAACTATACAGCATGGATTTTCAAAACAAGTAATTGCACGTATATAAACAAAGGCCATAATTTACATGACAGATCCTATGGAAGCTTATCTAGCACATGACATCATACCCGTAAATTACAACTTAAAGCACGTGTGCCAACTGCTCCCACCCTTCCACCCCAAAATGAAGACGATTAATATCAAACCCTGCTCATCCATGCTTGCGCCTCTTGGAAATAAACACACATGAAGTATCTCCCAAGACAGAGTAGTATTTAAAGATTCTTCCGACAACAGGAAGATTTATAATTATTATTTGCATTGCATCATCACAAAGGCTTAATGAAATCAAGCTGCCTCATCCTTTGACACCTAGGATATACAAGGTTAAACAACATCAAGCAGTATTGGTTCACTTCACTCATACAGAAGGGCAAATACCCCCAAACCCTGTGCACGGGGATCTTCAGCCTTACAGCTATTATCAAACAGCAAGTCAGACAAGCAAAACCAAAACATGCAGATTTCTTTGAAAAGGCTCAGAACCAGAATTTTTCCATTGAAATCCAACCAACCAGGGGAGAGGGAAAGTGAAGGGCAGGAGAATAGGGAACTGAATAAGGCAAGGGACATGTTTCAGCATCTCTCAGCTTTAGTTCACTAGTCCATGATCAGCTTGGGAGAAATCAAGAGGCGGCATCGGGAGCTAACATGACACTGCCTATTGATCACAGCCAGCTTTCCACAGCACTCAACAGAATTCCTCCTCTGGACTGATAATATACCCGAGGAGGCTGCCTTATGGCACAACTTGCAGACAAGACAGGCATCTGCCGGCTCTCTAACCAACACACGCCTGAATACCTTTGTAAGGCAAAGCCAGCCAAGTATCTCTGCTCCAGGCACAAATATCTGCTCCTCCGAGTCCGCAGCTACCCACAAATAATTGCTAATGATCGCAGCGCCCCACGCTCCGCCCGCGCCGGGGCACTGCCCCCGCAGCAGGCCCTGCACCGGGGAACAGAGCGGCTCCGCCGGGTCTGTCCGCGCCAGCTGGGTCTGTGCCGTCTCCATCACGCTCTGCCCGCACCGAATTCCCATTTCTGCGCGTTATTACCAATCTGACATCACCCCAGAGTAAGCACAGTCTGACATCTACAGTTAACTCGGTGATGGTGTAAGTGCCGCCCGGCGCACGGGCGGTCGGTGTTGCAATACGCTGCTGCCAAACATCGAAAAAGAGCACAGATAAATAGATACGGATATCGACATACGGCTATACACATAAAAACCCGCGGATAGAGGCTCGCAGGGCTCGTTTCCGCCCCGGCCGCGAAGGCGCAGCCGAGCCCCCTGGGCGCGATGGCCCCGGCGCTGCCGGCCC
>VZTN01000890.1:167666-245543 GCA_013400515.1 Erpornis zantholeuca
CGAGGGTACGGGCACCTCGCATGCTGCACAGGGACCCCGAGGGTACGGGCACCTCGCATGCTGCACAGGGACCCCGAGGGTACGGGCACCTCGCATGCTGCACAGGGACCCCGCGGGTACGGGCACCTCGCTTACTGCACAGGGACCCCGGGGGTGCGGGCACCTCCCAGACTGCTCAGGGACCCCGGGGGTGCGGGCACCTCGCATCCCGCACAGGGACCCCGGGGGTGCGGGCACCTCCCAGACTGCACAGGGACCCCGGGGGTATGGGCACCTCGCATACTGCTCAGGGACCCCGCGGGTGCGGGCACCTCGCATCCCGCACACGGAGTCCGGTGCCGCAGGGCGGAGGCGATGAGCGGGAAAGCACCAGGCGCCCGGTGAAGTCACAGATGCACAGACTCATGGAATCGATGGGGTTAGGGAAGACCTCTGGAGATGATCCAATCCAACCCTTCGCCAAGGCAGGGTTACCCGTAGCAGGTGACCCAGGGATGCTTCCAGGTGGGTTTGGGATATTTCAGAGTTGGAGACTCCACACCCTCCCTGGGCAGCTGTTCCAGGGAGGGTGCCTCCCTCCACGGAAAGAAGTTCTTCCCCATAGAAGTGGAGGAGCAGCTCCAGTCTCTGCTCTCCGTGACCAGGGACAGGACACGGGGAATGGCTGGAGCTGTGTCAGAGAGGGTCAGGCTGGAGATCAGGAAAGGTTCTTCCCCCAGAGGGTGCTGGGCACTGCCCAGGCTCCCCAGGGAATGGGCACAGCCCCGAGGCTGCCAGAGCTCCAGGAGCATTTGGACAATGCTCCCAGGGATGCACAGGGTGGGATTGTTGGGGTGTCTGGGCAGGGCCAGGAACTGGATTTCATAACAATGCGGGTCCCTCCAACTCTGGATATTCCATAGTTCCACGTTGTTAAATTGCTTGTGTTTTAGTTTTTGTCCATTACTCCTTGTCCTGTCACTGGACACCACCAAAAAAGAGTCTGGCATCATTCTCTTGGCACCTGCCTTTGAGATATTGATGTGGACCTCAAAGACAGGCCCCCATGCCTTTGGTGTCCTTGTCCCACTCAGCAGGGGGACAGCAGAGTGCTTCTCCTCCTTAGCATGGAAGTCGTTTTCCCAGGAATGCAATGCCTATCAGCTCTGTGGCACCACACACCCAAATTTTCACTGGAAACCCGTGTTTTTCTGTTCACAGAGGCAGAGTTTTTCATGAAAACAACTGAAAAACTGGAGATGGAGGTGAGGGCTCTGAAGATTGGGTTATAAAAGCTGTCTCAGACTGTTCTTGCCAGGAAATGCTACCATGTGAACTAGAAAGACTCCAGTAAGCCTACATCCTTTTCATCATTTTCAGTTTTAGTATCATCCAATAATCCAGGCAGATAATTTTTCACCTAAGGACATTTTTCCTTCACCATGATGCAAATGTCGAAATAAATAACAGTTTGTTTGCCAAATCTTTGGCAAGATTCCATTTGAAGTCATTTCTACCTTCAACTTTCTAGCAATTAATTATTTTTCACTGCACTGGAAATCTCTACCAGAAAGGTGCACATAAACAACATCAAAACATTCCAAAAGAGGCAATATTTTCAACTCTAGGTTGATAGCTATGAAGTTTGGCCAACTTTGGTTTTTCTGCACAGAGCCTGATACTGTTTCCAGAGAAATGTGGTGCTTTTACAGTGAAATATATATGATTGCTGTGCCTCTATAAACTGTGCTTCCAATAAAAATGACCATAAAAGAACAGCACAAAGCAAACATATTTTGTTTAGCCTCCACAAACAAACCTCCCTAATGTTTTCCTTGTGATGTGTGCAGCTAGTTAACATTCATAATAATTATTTACATGAAAATCCATTTCCTTATGCACAAATTTGTTGATGGAGTCTTTGTCTGCCACTCTCATGTAGTAAACAATATGTCTAAAAGCAGAAAATATCTATTTCCCTGATTTCTGGTGTTTGTTTTACTCATTTCTGAGATGAGACAGTACATACTGGAGAGTTATTTTTAGAAGCTGAAGAATTATAAGCAATGTAAACAATTTCTGATATCTAGGACATATTTGGCCCATCAACTGTGCCTGGTGCTCTGTCCCTGCCTAGTGGTGCTCAAACCAGATATTAGTTCATTAACCCAAGAATAAATTATGGTTTTAATATCAAAACCAAGTGCTGGGGGTTGTTCCTGAATGAGGAGGACAAATTTAATCCTGACTTTTTTGTACATGAGAACAGAAATTCTCTTTCCTGCTTCAGTTCTCCTTCTGCTGCAGGAATGAATTGACTTGGATCTGAGAGAGTCATGGACTAAAAGAAGCCAGAGACAAATATTTGCAAGGACAAAATTATCATTATTTTTATAATAACAAGCCCCTCAAAACTCTTGGAAAGAGGAAAGATGAGGATAGAATTGAGTATGGAAAACAGTTCCTTGTACCTGCTTGTTTCCTTTTGAAAGCAGCTCCGCCTCTGTGCCAAAAGAAAAGAGCAAGCCTCTTAAGATAGCAGGTAAAACAGTGGTGTGGAAACACCAATTTGGCCTATTTATGGGGGAAAAACATTGGCTTTCATCACGGTACTGCAGTGTAATCAGTGTGTGCATGCCTCGCGTGTTGCCTCAGTTTTATCAATACGCAATGCTAATGAGGATATGTCTGTCTTCCCCTAAAAATGGGAATGCAGTTCACTTGTCTATGCCAAAAGTATTTGTTTTGTACCTGTGTCCTACTTGTTATGGGTAAAAAATAGACCATTACTTGAATCAGATAGCTGCTATTAGCTCAACTATGTTTCAAGCTGAAAACTGTTTCAAATGCCTAAGCTACCGTGGTTTATTTTCTGAAAGGCACTGATGATTTCTTGATACTTTAGCGAAGCTCTTCACTTCAGAAATGGGAGAAATGAGAGCAGTCATGGCTTGCCTTATAGAAAAACAGGTGAAATTGATGCACATTTTTCCCAGTTAACATGAGTTCAGAAGAACTAAAATGCTGCACAAGCTCCTGCCAGGAATAGTTTAAGGATTTTGATAATTGAATATTGATATTGATTGATTTTGATTACAATTAATCACCTTGATCCAGGCTAAAGTAAACCCAATTGTAAAGTAAACAATGACAAATTCATTTCCCCTTTAAGAATTGTAGTCCCAAAACATTGAACTATTTCCTAACTGTGCTGATATTCAAAGATTTTTGTAAACATAATCCCCAGGGTTAGAAAATACGATCCCTGTGCATGGACTCTGACTGCCAGGGTGATGAGGCCATTCCTCCATCCCCAAGGACTGCTGGAGAATTGGAGTCAGGCTCATGTGGACCATATTGCTGGTGCTGCTGGAGGAAGAAGAGAAGGCACAGAAAGGCACGAGCCCTGCAGATGCAGTTTCCTCCCATGGATTTCCATGTCCTACAGAATTTGAAAATGTCAGGTACCAAAATTTTTTACAGGATGCCAGAATTGTTGAGGTGGGTTTGATGCTGCAAACCAACAAGCTGCTCTTTGAGCTGTTCTGCTGCTTGACAAATGACAGAGGAACAGACATGTGAACTTCCCAGCTCCTTTTTAATGGTGTATTAACATCAAAGACTAGCTTTACATATTTAAACAACTACAAATTAGTGGATGTTTGTTTTGCACAGTCTGGCCCTGCTCGTTGCACTCACTGTCATTATTAAAATGGAAATGGATGTTAATCTGCAATAAGGAAAAACATGGATTGAAAAATCTGGTCAAATAAGAAAGAATGCATTTTAACCTATAAATAATTGGTTCGTTATCTTGGAGTAAACAATGCCCTCAGAAGTATGAACTGCTCCCATTCACCTCACCCAGCACTACACCCGTTCAGAGGGCAAAAAGGAAAATGAAGTATTTAAAAAGAGCCAAAGAGTATTCTGTGTCACTTAAGGCTGCATAATTCTCCAGAGTTTTCTGTTTCACAACTTCATCATCACAGGACAGGGCCTACATTAAAAGCCCGGGACACAAAGCAAGACCAGCTGTAGGAGAAACTTACAGATACACCTGGGAATTTTCAGGCAATCTTTACTGATCCCAGTTCTCTGTGCAGTGTTTGTTTATTTACTATGCAGATTCAATTATTCTCTTTATACCTGAGCTTTCAATTAGGGATGATGGGACAAAATAGGTAGATAACCCCTCCAATAAGCCACCCACATTTTGGAAGCTATATAAACAAGAAGAAAAGATCCATGGTGGAGCATCCAATCCTGAGGTCCTAATTCCAGATTAACAGTTTAGCAAAGCTGTCTATTAATTTCAGGCAAGGGCTGAGAGAGGAAAGAATAAGCAGGAACTTTAATTGTCAGCTGTTCAACGTTTGGATGCAGCACAGATACTGCCAAGGTTATTAGACTGGGGTTTTAGCCTGAAGTATGCTTCATGCTGGGACTGGAATCATAGGCCATGTGCCTGTGCTATAATAAAATAAATCAGTGAAGATCACAGAATCACAGAATCATACAATACCCTGAGTTGGAAGGGGCCCACAAGGATCATCAAATCCAGCGCCCAAGATCCACTTTTATTTGTGTGCCTGAAGGTTTTGCTAGAAGCCCTCCCCCCTTTATTATGCCACTTCTCTAAACAGGCAATATATGGTCTGAAAACCCAGGGAAGGAGTGGCAAGTGAGGATTGGGTACTGTGGTCCTGTTCAGGTCACCAGCAGAAGGTCCCTCTGGCTCTCAAGGTGCAGAATTGGATCCAAAGCACAGGCTGAGCTATGCTCATTACTGAGTTAGCACCAAAAAAGCCAAGAACATTTTCTTCTATGCTGAACATTTGTTCCTCGGTACAAGGTAGGCTTGCACGACTTTCTCTTTAAGCTTTTTACGCTTTAACACAGCTCATTCTGACACTAAGTTATACAGAGAACACTTCTGTGAGCAGTTCTATCTCCTCCTGGGGAAAGGTGGGTGTCTCCTTTTGGGAGGGACACTGCTCGCTGGTGATCTCTTCTATGGCACAGGTTTGCAAAGCACAGAACCACTCCCACTCCCCACCTCCCTCAGGAATACACACAGTTTTAAGTTAAAGCCTAGTTTTAAGTTAGAGTTTTAACTCTAACAGTGACAGAAAGAGAACCTGTCCCACCCAGAGATCTTCTGTACAGCACTCCTTGGGCTCTGCCCTACCAACCCCTACAGGCTGCTGGTGATCACAGACCACATCCATGTGGATGTGCTCCTTTGGCAAATGCCTCAAGGGAATCTGCTAAGGCCTTGGCTCCAATGGGAAGGGTTACTGGGAAGCCATCCTTCACAGAGGGGTATTGCACTTCGCTGCCTGGTTACTTGGGGAAGGGCTGGGTTAGTGTGATAGGTGATCAGAGTGGCCATGTAATGGTTCCTTGGCAGGCTGCCAGAATACAGTAACAATACAATAACAATACAATAACAGCAGTTTACTTGTTGGGATAAGATCTCAACTGTATCTCCTACATTAGGAGATAAACACTGTTAAATTTTATGTAAATCAGTCTTTCAGGGGCCCATAAAAACACTGCTTGCAAAAACATAAAGCGAAAACTAGTGACTACAACAGTAATGAAGAATTTGGGGATTTTTTCATGTATTTTATGCACAAAAAAAAAAACCCCAAACAAACAATATTCTAAGTTCATAAATAGTTGAAGGTTGGCTTCGAGCAGTAGAACTGGCATGGGTGAAGTCATCATTTGTGCTCTACCCAGGGCATTTATCAGCATCACGGCAAGGGACCGTGTGCCATGTGCAAACTTAAACCTGTTCACAGCTTTTATCAGGTCAAGTCTCAGGTCTCAACATCTCAGGCAGGCAAACAGGGATTCAATAAGCAGCCTAAAGCCCAGAGTGGGCTGAGAAGAAAAGCTAGAAGCCATGGCTAGAAAGTCCGTGTTCTAACTGTTGGCACAATTTCTTGCTTTTCATGCACTGGAAGTGGGCATTAAATAGAAATATACAATTGGGTTTTCCTGCGTGCCTTTTCATACCAGAAAGGAGAACACACTGACTTGAGAATATTGCTGTCTGTATGGAATTGAAGGTCTCTTTCTTCCTGCACCAATGTGTGTTATTCCCTTTTAATTTTCAAGCTGAGGAAATAAAGAAAAAGTATTCTTGTCATTATGCTGCTATTATGGCAGAGAATTTAATTGCATTCAAATTAAGGCAAAGTTATGATTACCTTAGAAACTGTAACTTGGTCCAAAACACTGAGCTCTTCTGGAGCACTTGTTGCTGCACACCTTTACAGAAAACATTAAGCTAACAGAAGTGCGTGTTATGGTTCATAAGGGAACTATTACATGGAATTTCACAACTTGTAAGGATATGTGATTAATCACAAATGCATTTTCATTGCAGCTTTTACATATAGCTGATGATGCAGAGCTGTCGGTTAGGATTTGCCTGCCTTCTCCTGACACCTCAGAGTCAGATATCTGTGCTACAGCACAGACCCTTTAGAGTCAGTGAAGGGAAATAAAGACCTCCAAAGGCTGGTTTGTGTTGAAATGAAGTGACTGACCTTCCAGAGGCTTGTGTTTTGCTGGGATAATTGGCATGAGTACAGGCACCTATGTCCTGATGTCTAAAGCCATGTAAGGTGAATCCGCCCTTGGGGGCAATTTGATGGTGTTGAGGAGGACAATAATTTCCTCATCACTTTTGGGAGCTTCCTCTCAATGAACATGTCAAAAGTCTTGCCTTTCTTGCTGTCCTACATTTTTAGTGTCTATCTGTCCTTCCTCCTCCTTGTCATTTTCAGCTTGCCGATCGGTGGGAATGCTCCCGCTTCAGCAATAACTACTGCAAAAAGGGTTTTCAGTTCATTATCAAAACAAACTCCCTTGCTCCCTAGGCTGCTCAAAAGGTTCTCTCTGGGAGGAAGAAGCAAAATGTTAGTAGAAAGAAGGATGTTCCTTACAAAAAGGCAGGAAGGGTATTGCCACCAGTTACGTCTTAATCATCTCTGTAGGTTAGACACAGAGAGAGGAACTGGGATGGCAATAGGAGGCATTAAAAGGCAAGTCTTCCACAAAGTCATAATAGACACTCAAGGTGATTACAAGTTGCAAATCACTTAGGAGTTCACTCCAGGTAAGTTTAGTTTGTTTGGGGAGAAGTCAGAATTAGTGTTTCCATTGAAATGTGTCAAAATATGACATATTGTTTGGGTGTTGCTTATGCATGTTTAAGCAGAATGAAAAAATGTGCTTTCCATCATAATGTCTGGACAATGGAGACTATTATGGACCTAGAAATTCAGATTTGATGTCCAGTTCAAAAATTTATACATCCCAGTGAGAGGCTGTGTTTGGTTAAAAATGGTATGAAAACATTCTGGCCACTCTCAAACCAGTGAAGGGCAGTAGCAAAATGCAGTTCTGTGTTATTTTCTATCACAAAATTCAACTATATTTCTTTTTTTAAAGTCCAAAGACCTCTGTGGAGTCTTCTCACCAGCTTTTTCTGTTGCTGAACAACAGGGAGAGGTGAGGGGAAAGCCAGAACAGGTCCACAGGATGATGTGGAGAAGGTTGAATGTCTTGCCCAATTCTCCCCAAGTCTGCTTTGATACAACCTGTCTCTGAAGAACCACACAGAAAATCTGCTGGTGTTCCTCATCCCTGTGCAGGGTCCCAAATAGATTGAGCAGGGTGCCCATCTCCTGTCACCCCCATCAGAAAACAAACCTCTGCAAGGAGGAGAGATACAAGTCTGCATGTGGGTCAAATGGTGCTTTTCATGGCAAAAAGATGATGGATACACAGAAGTATGTCTGTCACCAGTGACCGTGGGGACTGGAAGGGAATCTGACCTCAGGAAAAAAGAGAGAGACATTTCCTCCACAGTCTGAGCCCAGGACAGTCCATGTTAATTTAGTTTTACAAAACCAGCTGAGGGTCACTAACAGCTTCCCTAAATTGCTGAGCCACAGCAGAGGCAGGAGTTGGACATATGACTAGGTATTAATATCCACCCAGGTGATCCAGCTAAATGTAGAGATAATGCCTCTTTTTCTGGGTGGGGGTAAGAGTTGAAAGTCTTACCCATGGTGCTGCAGGAGAAGAAAGGAAAGCTGCAACCTTTCTGCATCAGCTCCAACGGCATCTGCAGGCTGCTGATGGTGATGGGGTGCTCCCAAGCTTCAAAAAATATGAAGGCATCTCCCCTAAGGTTACTCTTGCAACAGGGAGTCTGAAGAAACTGTTAGCCAAACTAAATAATAGCCTACCTCCAAGGACCATGGCAGTGTCATTTTTTACAGTTTGCTACGCCTGAGACCATGCAAACATCTGTTACTGGTTTTGTTGTTTGTTCTGAGTCTCTGTGTGTGTGTGTGCTTTTTGGAGAGGGAAAGAACTGCCAGTCTCTGGAGCTGGCTGTGACTCAGAGGCCCAGGTGCAATGCTAAAGAAAAGTTCGATTGAACCAGATTGAAAGAAAACACTTTAAAAATCTTTAAACAAGCCTCTGTTAATGTTCGGAGGTGGAACACTTCATCTGGCTCCTAAAAACCCTTGATTTTCATCATCTGTGCAATGGTAAAGGGAGATTTCCCACCTTTGCACGGCTATGGTAAGGAAATGCAAAGTGTTATTTCCTCCTTGGTGGCCTTGGGCTGTGCTCACCTCTGTGACCTGCTGTTGGCATTGCAAAGGTGCAGGGCAAACCTGAACCTACTGCTTGTGCTATTTGTGACTTCTGCTGTTGACCAAAAAGGGGGAAGGCAGTTCTCAGTACCTAGTGTCCATCCAGCAAAGCCTTTCACAAATGGAAGAACACTCTCCCATCAGCTTTGTTCAAAACCTTTCTCACAGGGGTTCCTTGTGCATCTCTGCAACTGCTTTCCCCAGATATGAGTGGTGTGAAAAGCCTGATTAAATCTGAAATGTAAGGACTGGCTGAAAACAGGGGGTCTGAAGGCATCTGTCAGCAGTGGCTGTGGCATTTGATGTCTCAGTAGGTGAGATAGTCTGTCCTCAAACATCTTCCTTTAGCTGGCCTGCTCCATGCCAGGCTTTGAGGTGTCTGGATGAGCAGGACCTCTTATTTCATTAGTTCATTTCATTGGCAGAAGGTATAGGAAAAAGCCTGACCTATTTGTGCTCTTTAGCAGTCACCCACACTTGTGACTTTAGCTGGTGGTGGAGCAGTTAAAGGAAGGTAAAAAGAGAGTAACTGAGAGATTGAGGACATCCCAGTTATCAAAAAGCAGAGGATGACTGTTTTTCTGCTTTCCTTTCAATGAGCCAAATCAGGCTCCTAAATGTCCTAACACACATTCCAGTAGCTGGGGAATGAGACTACTCAACACATCTCTGCAACCACCTGCACTCCTATACTTCCTTTTGGAAAATAGCTGCCCCCATTAATCTTATTCCATTTAACTGGACTAAGTGTTATCTAAGTATTATCTATATTTTCTATACTGTGACCAGACAGGAGCCTGCACACTACACATAATCCTGTTATGTATTTGTGTGTAGAACCAAAGAAGCACCAGAGGAGGTTCAGCCTCACCCAATTCCATGGTGTTGGACAGGGAGAAAATCAGCCCAATAACTTCTGGTATGGAAAACAGAAACTGAGACTGCGTGAAAACACACCAAAGGTTGTGTTTCTATGGTTCAAAATAGCATGAGGGTTCCTTTGAATGTGACTAACCATTTCCAAAATAAAAGGAGCCTGCTCTTCCCTCGGTGTGGTGGGGGCCAGCACTGATGTCCCACCTGGGTTCATGGGGACACAGCATCGCTTCAGCCACTCACTTTCCAGTGAAACAGGAATAAACTCTTCTTTGTTCCTCACCCCAATGGTGCAACACTCTTATTTGCCTGTATTTGAAGAGCACTTTGAAGATACAAATCCCAAGCATTACGATCTGTTTCAACATGCATGTCCTGCTAGTAAAGTGCTGTGCAAAACCCAGTGCTCCTCTCAGCCAAAAGGGTATGAGGAATAATGCAAATGATTCAGAAATGTGCATGGTGTCCCTAAAACACAGCAGATGTAAATGAAGCCAACAAAAGAAAGTCTGCGTCCTACAAATCTGTGTTAAAAAAAGACTCTCATAACAGTAGTTACAGATTATAATTTGTATTGTAGGAGAAGCCCTCAGTATCCTCTCTGGCAAAAAATTGTATGTAAATCACAAAATCTTTTCCAAGATGCTCTAAAAATACATAAATCTTGTAGGCTAGGAGATGAGTTGGAGACTGGTACTCAATTTGCCCTGCAGCAGGCCAGGAAAGTCAATCTGCTGCTGAAAGAAACAATTTTCCTAGATTTATAGACTGCAAATATTTTATTTACTCTCCGAAGGAGTCAATACTCATAGCAAAGAATGTATACAAAGAGTGTGCAGGGCTATGTCCTCTTTGATTTGGTGAAAATAAATTAAAGCATCCCTGGAAGCCAAAGGAGTTCAGCTGTCCTTTGGTGCCATTCAGCACAGGGAGGGACAAGGAGGTTCCTCAAGCACATCCATCCTGCAATGTCCTCAGGCACCCATCACTGCAGGTAAAGCTGTTCACACCTCACTCTGAGCTCAGAAAATACAGGTGAAACATGAATACAGAGTATTCTGGTATAGTTTCCAATGCATGAGCTTGTGTCCAGCATAAGCTGGGAGCTCTTTCTGCTTTTACCTTTCTCCCAGTTGGCTCTAAGTTAGCTGGGACAGAGCACATCCTCTCCATTTTTCTGTACTATCCAGGCTGTGTCTAAGGGTAATGAGCAGGGGTTGGTGTGTGCATTCTCCAAGTCTTATTAGAGGTAGCACTAATATTTACCTGTTTGCATTTCAAATGAAAGGGAGTCTATTTAACACCATCAGTGATTTGGTCAATATTGGCACAGTCCAAGTGCCAGGTGGAAAGCTGGATGATGTTTTCATTAACTTCAGCTCTCTACAGTTCCTTGGATTTCCCCAGGAGATTGTTTTCTGCCACCATAGTGTGACCAGGGCTGTGAAGGAAGGGCACTTAGAGGGCTGTCTATAAAATCTCGGGTTGGTTCTTGAATGAGGTGCTAAAAGCGCCTCCAAGCCGTATTCTCCATCACTGTTGCTTCTGTCCCAGAAACCAGATGCCTGTGCTTTGTCCATTTAACATCTTCTCTTCCTCCTCCTTCTCAATGGGCTCAGGTTGAGCCCCATGAATCCTCAGCTCCATGTGGAGACCTCAATTTTTGCCCTTTTCCTGCCACACCACTCCTGTCTGTGGTACAATTGATACTTGTCCTTCAGCATTTGTGCTATAATTTTGATGTGACTGTAATTCTCCATTCCTAGGGTGTAGTTAGCTGGGAAGAGGGATACAATGCATTTCTTTATTCATGGATACCCTTGTGAAAGCACACTATGGATTACGTAGTTTTCAGTGGCAGTCATCACAGTATTCTGTAGCCAGAAGTGGATTTGTTCTCAAAAGTGGTCCAAGGAAGGAAAGTGTCCGATTCCCATGTTAGGGATGGAAAAGCTGAGGCAGAAAAGCAAGATGACTTGCTTGAGGAGTCTGTGGAGGAAGAGTGGGAGTGGAAATCCCATCTGCCAAAGAAGAAATTAATTCAGACTACAGGAAACATGGGAGATGACTCAGCTGCAGATGATAAGAAGGTTGAAAGGCAAGTGAAAGCTGGCCTGAAATCTGGATCAATGTGAGAGAGAGGAACTGCATTTTTGAAATTATGCAGAAGAAAGCCCCTGTACGTGTGTAGCTGAAAGGGAAATCAGTGCCTGGGCTGGGCCTGGGCTTATCTGTCAGAAAACACAGAAACTGTGAACTGCAAGGTCATCTCCATTTGGCTGGAGCCGTGCTGGGCAGCAGGCTTGGAGCAGAACTGCCTGCACACAGGCAGGCTGAATTCCAGCCCCTGAGCAAAGCACCCTCCCTGGATCAATAGTTCTGTTCACAGCAGAGGTTGCTAGACAGGGTCAAAAGAAAGAAGATGTTGTTTTACTACTGAAAATTCTCCATTTCTAGCTAGTAACCATTGCCATTTTCTGTATGTTACTGGGCTTAAGCTCGTGTTACTTCACATATTTTAATATTTTTTATCTTTAAAAATGATGGCAAAATAGTCCGCTGTCATGCTCCTGAGCATTTTTATCATTCAGGTTTTTTGCATAGTGGCAGAGATTTAGGTGAAATCTAAAATTACAGAAATAAATTATTCATATGAATTTCATAATCTACACAGGACCAAGTCTATCAGTCATCTATGGTAGTTTTTCACTTGTCAGATATTTCCCAGGCAAACAATTCCCAAGATGATGATTTCAACTCTTAACTCCAAACTTTGTATTCAACCACCAAAACACACTTTGACCTCTCCATCATCTGATGTTCCTACTCAGTTCCTTAGATAATATCCACACTGATGGCATGAATGACATCATAGCAAACAACATAGTGAAAAAACTATGTCAAAAATAAAGAAAAACCACGTCTTAGGGAAAGGATGAAAATTTCCTGTCAGCAGTGACTTAGATCAGCAACTGTTATTTTGCTGGCGTGAGGATTTCACAGTGCTCTTACTGAAGAAATATTGCACTGTGTGAGTAAAACTCCAGGCTTGGATCACCCAGCAGTGGAGGAACCTACCCGTGCCTTCCTTTCAGCTGCTGACAGAGCAAATACGTTGGTGCAGAGCAGTGCCCAAAGGAGCAGTGACTCACCAGGAATGAGTAAAGCCCGGCGAAATGTGAGCAGGCATGTTTTCCCTGCAGACAGTTCTGACAGCTCCTGTGTCCACGTGGGCTACAGATTGTGAGCAGAGATACTTTCACAGCAGAGATACTTTCTGAGTTGCAGAGGGCAGAATGTGAGGCAAATGTAAATCTTTGGGAGAGGGCACCTCAGGCAGCTGAGCCTGGAAAGCAGCTACAGCTCTGTTGCAGGGAAGGTTGGTAGATTGGCTCGAAGAGTTCCCTTGCCAGCCTTGCAGTAGATGTACTCCCGGCTGTGTCCGTGTTTGTGAGGTGGCTGCCTGTGTTTCTGGACCTCCTGTTTGTGCACACCTTGGGGCTGCAACATGGTGTTGCTTCTTTATCTTCAGCTAAAAGGCAAAATGAGGAATTCTTGCCTCCCATGGCCCCAGGATGCTGCATCTCCTCTGGGCCAGACCACGAGTGTCCTGAGCGCTACCCATTATTGTCCCCTGGCATCTCTCCTGACCACTGCCCAGGGTGCTGTCTAAGGAAACGCTGTATTCCTGCTTGATGTGAAACAACTGTCTTTCCTGGAATCCATAGCTTCCTGTCAGAGGCATTTGCTGATTTCACTAGCAAAAATAAGCCTTCCCTTCTGATAGTGGTTTTAATTTACCTCATCCCTGCCGCAAAATTTCCTCTGGATGCCACTGGGGGGTTGAAGAAACTTCTAGAAATAAAGACACAATAAAATATAAATAATACATACCTCTAAAGGTGGTAATATTTTAGAAGAAAGGCATCCTTCAAAGCAGTCCAGTGAATAGTGAATATGATGCCTTCAAAGCTGGCAAGCACCCAAACCAGCTTCACTGTTTAGATAACTGAACATCCTTCTCTGAAACCTGATGGTGGGAGAAATAGATGCGAAGATAAAAATTTCATTTGCAAAGAAGAGAAGAACTGGCAGAGATATATACGTTTTGAGACCTGAAGAGAGAATCACAATTATACATTGAACTGGCTTTATTGCTGCAGCGTTCAAAGTTTTGAATGATGTTGTTAATGTCCTATGTTAATGTCCATGTTAATGTATATTTGCAGTCCCTCACTGGTCAGGCACTGCCCAGGCTCCCCAGGGAATGGCATGGCCCCAAGGCTGCCAGAGCTCCAGGAGCGTTTGGACAATGCTCCCAGGTATGCACAGGGTGGGATTGTTGGGATGTCTGTGCAGGGCCAGGAGCTGGAGTCTCTGACCCTTGTGGGACTCTTCCAACTGGGGATATTCAATGATTCTATTACTAAACCACCTGTTGGGTTGATGTCAAGTCTGTCACCAAAATTAAATATTTTAATACTATTTAGTTCCTTTAGTCCTTAGGGCCACAATACCACTTTTAGCCTGGGTCATTGCCAGCAGCACCCTGCCCTAGGTTTACAGGCAGTTAAAATAAATTTTTGACTGGATCATGACAAAATCCTGTCCTTTCCTGCAGTGAGCTGAGGTGTAATTCCCACCTCTTTGCAGTGACCAGAGCTGAACAACCAGCTTGGGATGAGTGCTGGGCAGGTGATGGACTCTCATCAGAGGGACAGTGCCGGCGGTGATCTCACTGCCTAATTTAAACAGCCGCACTAGAAAGCTTTGCCTTGCCTCTGCTTGCAGTCAGAGAAGCCCATTTCACATTTGGCCCAGCCCAGCCAAGCTGTGCTCTCTGGGGAAGAGGTTTTTTTAGCTTTTCCTAAGGTTCTGGAGCTGGATGCATGGAAGCATAAGCATGAATGACCCCCCAGAAGGACACAGTCACTTTGCATCAGGAGAAAAGCTGATGGCAGCAGTCTCCCTGTGAGGATAGAGCAGGAGCTCTGCTCTCCAGACAGGCACAGTCCCACAGGAACGAACCGTGGAAGGAAGGAGAAGTCAGTGAAAACTGAGAAAGATGTTTCAGGTGCCACATGGCCAGGAATCAAGTAAGGGAAATGAGAATTAGCTTAATAAATAGGAAATTATTAGTTTTCAAAATAAAAAACCCTGTGGATTCAGTCCTCAGCCCTCACTGGTTGTCCCACTGCGTTTCCATACAGAAACAGGAGTTCCTCTGGTGACAGTCTGGGGAAACCTCTACAGAACCACACACGTGTGGCGAGGTGGGCTCCCAAGGAACCCACCAGCTACCACTTTTTCATCCAGTGCTGCAGCAATTCCTTATCAGGAAGAGGAGAAAATGCCCATTTGGGTGTGCAAAATGCCCATTTGTTGGTCATTTCATGTTCTGAAGCTCAGCTTATGCTTAGTAGGATAATCTGAGTGTTGAAGGGAAAATGCAACTGGTAGTCTGCAATGGCAACGGCCCCTCCCTGAAACTCCAGGTGGGATTTTTGCTTTCTGAGAGCAAAACCACACCAGAGTTATGATCTTATGGGAAGCTGAGTGAAAGCAGACCCAGCTATCAACTCTGATCTGAGAAGGAAGTGTGGTGAAGGTCACAGCAGGAGAATGCTAGACAAATCCAAAATACAGATAGTCTAACTATAAAGGTAAAGAAGTAAACTCCTTTGGGGCAAATGAGAGGAGATTTCTTCTTGAGAAGGACATCTCTTGAAGGGAATTTTTCTTCACAGAAAATAGCTGGTATATTAGGGGGAATATATTTAAAGTAGCTTAATGTTACTTAAGGATGTGCCAGCTTAATCATATTTATTAACATCTCTTCTTAAAAGGCAAAGTCACATAGATGTGATTCCCTAAATGGCTACCTAGAAACAGAGACTAGACAGGAATGAAGGAAAAAAGGAGGTATTTATTTGAAAGGCCTTCAGGTGCACACTTTGGGCTCCAGAGGCTCCTGCCTCAGTGGATCCCAAAATGGATGACAGCTCACGAGTTCTTCACACTTTTATATCAGCAACAATTCACCTACCAGAACCCAGCCAATGATGGAATTTCCCCAAGCTTGCCGCCTTCTTCCCAAGATGAAGGTTTACAGTTCTTGTTTTGGGTGTCCTTGGAGAGCAACTTAGAGCTTTTGTTATGTCTATCTTAGCATGAGAAAACAGCACTTAACAAACTACAGGAAACTTCAGAGTTACACTAGCAGCACAGGATTTGAAAAATATAAAAGTCAAAACCTAAAGCATCAGATGGAGATCGAGGGAAGTTACAAGATTTTGTGCTTGGCCCTGAAAAAAAAAGCAAAGAATAGTAAAACAAGTGTGGAAAGAGAAGGAACAGTTTGCCACACTGGACATAGGCAGAGCCTTGTATCATGGACACAGGATGTTCATATTTGGTCCAGTTTATATGTATTTTATTGTTCCATTTCCAAACTTCCTATCTGATAGCATGGGAAGGAATATGTATTCTAGACAGCTACCTCATTAAAGTACAGATTTGTTTCGTGGAAAGCCGGATGCTTTCAATGACATGTAGGAATGCTGAAGCTAAAAAGCATTAAAATAGCTACAGCTTGTGGTGCATGTTAACACAGAGGGAGCTGCTTGAGAACACCGTACAAAGAGCTGCACTTCTTCCACTGGGATGAAAATTATTGCCTGGTTAAATTAAAAATGTGCAACATTAAAGATTTTCTTTAGCATCATATTTTATTTTCCCCATTGAAAAAGTGAAGAATAAAATATTTCATTTTCAATGACAATTTCAGATATTTTCAGAATTTTAAACTCTGAATCCTCCTTGTTACTCCATGTAATTTTTGGAAGGTGCCATTGGGATTTGCATTTGGGAAGGGATTGTTCAAAGCTCTTCCACAACGTCCTGAGTAACTAAAAAAAGGTCTTTTAAAAATCTCACTGAAATAATATGTATTCCTGAATTAACTCTCAAATTTGAAATATCTGTTCATTTATAAATTTTCCAGTGTCTCCCACTGCAGAAATGTAGAAACAGCAGCTCTTTAACATCATGGAGCACCATTTCAGAATTGTCTCATTTTGTTAGAGGAAGAACCTTTCCAAATATAGGTGCCAAAGAGAGTAATTTTCTGATTTATACTGTATAGCTAGATATGTATCACCCCAAGCAGGATATGAGAACAGGGAAGAGCTAAAGTATCTTTGTTGTAAAGCAAAGATATGACTAATTTGCATTATTTTCTGTTCTCCAAGGATGGAGAGCAACTCATGGAATGTCTGTGACAATCAGGGCCTTGCCCAGAGCCTCTCAGAGCCATGTTAAGTGTTGTTAATTTCTGTGATCACATCGAGTTATTTATCTGTTCAGATGGCTTTCCTTTGGGGAACACCCATCTCTCCTGACATTGGAGCATCAGGAAGGTGTTCCTGCAGTGCCATGTGAGACACCGAGAGCCACTGTGGTGATCACAGCCAGGAAAAATCAAAGCCTTGGAAGCTTTGATTTGATGAAAGGAGCTCCCTTTCATCCTACAGGGCAGTGCTGGGGTGCTGGACCAGCATGGTCCCTCTAAGGAGGAGCTCCATGTCTCCAGGTGACAGACACAGGTGACGGGATGGGCCATGACGTGCAGAGTGTGCTCGCAGGGCACCCACTGAAGTCATGTCCCCCTCCTTTCCAGGGACATGAGAAAACAGGAATGGCAGTGACTTGCCAAGGCCAGCAGCAGGACACGGCTCTGAGAGGGCAGAGCTTTCGGGGTGTAGCGTAGGACTGGCAGGGGATCCCACTGGGGGTCTTTACATCCCATGCATCAATTTATATACAAAGCAGTGACCTGTGAGAAGACAGCCCTGTGAGTGCTCCTGCTGCAGTGTTTAACTCCTGCCAAAGGAGCCTTCTGGAAGGCAGCTGGAACTGTGTCATTTTCCGTAATTGATTATTTTAAATATACTGGACTTCCATACAATGGCAACTGGCCTTTGAGCAAGGCCATCAAGAAACTGCAATGAGACACAACCTTGGCAGTTTCCAGGACACAAATGGGGCATACAGACAATGGAGGTGATTAGAGAAATGTACTTTTGTTAGCAGTGGGAAAATGCTGAGGAGGAAGCAGAAAATTTTAGGGGTTTACAATCCACATAAGAAATGAGCTTCTACATGCAGCTAGAGCTCATTCTTCTTGCTTTTGTTGAACGTGTCAGATTAAAATTCCAGTTCTATAGAAGAAAAGAATTTCCTACCATGAGGGTAGAGAAAAACTGACATCAGTTGCCCAGAGAGGCTGTAAAAGCTCCATCTTTGGAGATATCAAAAATTTAACTGGACAGGGCTCTAAGCAACTCACTGTACCTGCATGTGATGAGGAGGTGGGAGTGATTAGAGGTCCTCTGGAGGCCCTTCCCAACCCATGTGGTTCTGTGCCAACAGCAACATGGTGTCTTTCATTTGCATATCAAATACTAGTAGATGTGGATCTGTACAGTGTTCAGTGATATCACCTGTAATTGCAAGTTTAAAAGTGCTCAGCAACATCCCCTTCCATACTGTGTTTAATTTAGATTTAAAATAAGAGAAAACGACACCATTCTGGTTCCGTGTCAGCTGGATGAGCAGGTACACGAGCAGATAAGTGCCCAGCTAGAAAACTTGGAATACAACTGCAGCCAAGGAGGATTAACTAGAATGGTGACAGCGACTGCAGTTCCAGTCCCCAGCTAAATCCTGGAACACAGACCTGCCAGGAGATGACATTAATTTGTTTCAGGGGATGTCCTTGCATCACAGAGAGCAAACACATGGATGTGCAGTGCCAGAGGGACCCTGAGGGCACTGGGGATGACGTGCACCTACAATATGTGGTGGCCTCACGCTGGAGGAGGGGAAGCTTTCAGCCCCACTCAGCAATGCCATGCAGGACAGGATACAAAGAAGGATGTGTCCCTCACTCAAAACAATGTGAGGCTTATTTTTTTAATCTAGTCAAAATACAGAGATTGAAATTCAGGGGTCAGGCTGTCTACAGCGGCAGAGTGAACCAAGTTATTGAACCTTAGTCCTTGGAAGTGTCTTTGGATTTTTATACCATGAGATTCTGAGGCTGCCTACTCCATTTTTTAGGGATACCTTTATGATTAAGCTGGAAAATTATGTGAATTTCTTAAAGCTTTGTCAACTTATGCCTACATTTCTGTTAAGCTCAAAGTCAAACTGCTTCCATGGGAGTGACAGCTCAGATGTGAGTGAAGGGCCAAATGAAAATTTTGTGGAGATCTCATTTGACAAGGCCACTTCAGACAAAAGAAATGTTAAACAAATAGCCTTACACAATGGGAAATGGTGAACTTGGGCTGACCCTCACTGGTGGCTGGGTGCCAAAGGAAAGTTTGAAGCTACCCACATGTTCCATTTTGGAAAGCTCTCTGGGTTTAATGTCCAGCTTTTGTATACCATTTAAAATGGAAAATGAAGAGTGTTTAATTATCTTCCCAGGGTATGACAGCTGATGGAAATTAAAATGTCTGCCCAGAACTCCTCTGCTTCACAGAGCAAATCCTGGTAATTACTCAGATGATATAAACCTGGGCCATATTAAGCCATAAACCATAAATAGATGAGACTGGATGATTTTGCAGTGCAAACATAGTACCAAAGAAAATGAAAACATTCAGGTGCATCTGCCTGGATGAGTGTTGCTTTTGGGCTGCAATCTGCTGCCACAAGCAGTTAGAAAGGTCATGGTCTGAGTAACTTCAGATTTGTCTGTTTTGTCATCAGGGAACACAAAATGCTGGTGAGAATATCTTTTCTTACGGTAGGTGTAGTTAAAAGAAACTTTCATCTTTCAGAACCAAAAGTCTTTCAAATTTTATAATAAAACTTCAATTCCCCTGCCTAATGCAAACCAAATCATGACCAGGAATATGAACTCTGCCTACCACAAAAAGATCCTAACATCCAACCACCTTGCCATTACCTTCTGGTATTCCAGATCTACTTTTTCTTGGCCATTACAGAAAAGCTGCAGTCTAACATTTTAAATATTCTGATCATTGCTCTCTGCAGTAATGGCAGGAAACAAATTATCAAAGGGATTGATCTCATAAAGCAAAATTAACTATTTGAAATGGAGAGCTGCCACCACGATCTGATGGCATCAGTCACAGTTGCAGGAAAATGCAGCTCAGTGTTTGAGGCAAGAAGAACACAGACCCCAGGCCAAGATGTTTTTAGGTTTGTGCTGGGCATTCTACTTTTAACTCAAGATGAATCTGAGGTTCAAATGCAAGTGTGCTGACAGGCTAGAAGGTGCTTAGGGGCAGGTTTGGGGGTGATGGTCTCTTCTCCCAAGTAACAAGCAATAGGACTAGAGAAAATATCTTCATGTTGCACCAGGGAAGTTTTAGGTTGGATATTGGAAAATTTTCTTCATCCAAAAGGTTATCAAGCACTGGTACAGTCTGCCCAGGGCAGTGATTGAGTCCCCATCCCTGGAGAAATTTCAAAGCTATGGATGTGACACTTGTAGATATGTTTTAGTTGTGGCCATGGTAGTGCTGGGGAGGCTGTTGGATTCAGATGGGCTCAGAGGTCTTTTCCTACCTAAATGATTCTAAGATTTTGTAATTCTGTGTACCCCACTCCAGCCCCCATTTTTGGCAAGAATATTTCTTTCTCCTGGTAGAAGAAGAAGGGATACCTCCAAATGCTCAGAGCTTTGAGTCAAAGATGCTCCTATCTGTAGTTGACGGGAAAATGGACTTGCTGGAATTACAACCTTTTTCTCCCCATCCTTTTTCTGTGATGGCTGCAAAATTCTAGGCCATAAGAGGAGCCACAGAGCCCTCAGACCAAGGCTTAGTGCACTGGTGAAGTCAGTCTCACAGTACCTGCATGTTCCCACTCCTCCTGGGATTTTGAATGACTAGGTTTCAGAGTGAGTTGTCTGGTGGGGATCCTGAGGACCTGCCACAAATCCAGCTGCTGGCAAGACTTTCCCTAGTGAACTTGCTGGGTTGGACGTGTTTTGCTGGGAGAAATGTTTCTGCTCTCCTCTCCTGGCACAGGCTCCTGTAGTGGAGAAGGGTGGCTGACAGCTTGGTTGCACTGATGCCATGACATTATGGGACAGGGCTAGTCGGGGGACACAAGTGCCAAGCAAATCCTTCTCCATGACAGGCCTTTGAAACCCCCAGGGGTGCCATGGCATCTCATGGAAATACCCATTATACAAAGTGGGCCTAACTAATGGTTTGTCTTCCGAGGAGAATACAAGCTGGGTAAAATGTCATTGTCAAAGAGCAGGAGGAGCACGATGGGTCAGTCCTTCTCATTAAGTCCTTCTTTGCAGAGATGATTTGACCCCAAGGAGTTGTAAAAATACACTGCAAAGCAGCTGAGCCTTTCACATGGATCAGACTGCAGCAGTGCTGGGTGTTTTAATACCTGAATGCATAGACTCCTTGCAAGATAATTGCCCACCTCCCTTACTTAAGCTGATGTCAGCTGAACACTTTCCAGCGTGATGACATACTCAGTGCAGTTTTCAGGGACAAATTATAAATATTAAAACAAATTATAAACATTTCTAGCTACAGGATAAACACAACTTGGTTTGCCAAGTGTGGCTGAATGTGAGATGTATTTCTGCTGATGCAGGGAGACCCGTGAACAACTCACCCAGCTTTCTGATCCTTTTCTCTGCAAAAACATTAATCCATGGCACAAAAGTTACTGTGGGAGTTATCAAAATGATAAAAAAGAATTCATGTAGTCTGCTTTCTTGCAGACAGTCACATATTGCTGTACCTCTTGCACTGCTATAGCCCCAGGTCCAGCAAACCTCCTACAATACACAATCATACAGCATAATACAGCAAACCTCCTACAATCATAGAGCTCTGCTCTCTTCAAAACAGCTTCAGTTCTGCTCTCCTCCTCTCCTTTCCTTTCATCAGTTCCTCTCTCACGTCACCCATGACAACCACAGAAAATGTGTCTCTCTTCTCTTCCTTAAGTGTCACCCAGCCAGAGGACTGCACAAGCCGTTCCCTGGAGCTTCATTCCTGTGGGTTAGTTGGTGAGTACATCCATGGCCAGCAGCGTCTGCTGAAGGCAATGTCTAGGAGGAAAGTTCTCCCTGTCTTTCCCTCTATGCCAGTACCAATAGCATCACTTTTCTCTATGTGCTTCTCTATTCTTACAAAGCTGAGAGGACTTTATTTTTTAAACTCTTTACTGCAGCCAGTTTGGTCCCTTAGGTTAAGCTGATCGCAGTCTGATGGCAACAGCCTCATTTCCACAGGAAACCAGGCTAAGCACCTTCTCCTCACTTGCATGTGGAAGCTGCCAGTTTGACAATCTGCCAGAGCCCACCTGACAAAAGCAGACCTCCCCACGCTTCCTCATGCAATTACTTTCCCATGGAGCCAAAAGGTGAACTGCCAGGTCATTGATCTCACTGCAAACAAGGTATTGGCAGGAGATCTCCACAGTGTCTGGGAATGACACATCTTGGCTGCTCGTTGCATCAATCTGTTACTAACTGGTCCCTAAATGAAGAGGAGTCACTGAAAGTGAGTCACAGGCCATTGGACTTATTTTCATTAGTAGCTCCAAAAAAGGTGACCCACTCAAAAGTTAGACAAGGGCATGGCTTATCACAACTTTATTTCAGCTTCAGTTCCCTTGCAAGTTCATCCAGTTTTTGAGTGGAACCCTTGCTTTAATCTTTAGAGGAGCACTTAATGCCAAGTCAACACAGTAGGCTGCTTCTTCCTTGTTATGCATTTTTAAAACAGGTAATGTCCACAACTGATCTGACAGCCTGGCCCCACAAAGTGTTGTCCTGGCACCACTTGGTGACAAGAAACTATGGTCCAGAGGAAGTCCTTGACTAGCTGGTGATAGCAGTTTTTGGGCCCATTACCCATTTCTGCACCGGAAGGCAGTGTCATCTCAAACCACGCGTTAACCACACATTCCTGAGCTCTGTCTGCTCCAGGGAAAAGCATTTGTGAGCCAGTGAACAACAGCTGAGAGAACTGATTTAGGTTGGATATGAAACTTTAATGAATATGAAACTGGTATTTCTGAAGTGCTCGTACTTGCAAAGCTAACAGCCGCAGTTTAACACCGATGTTTGCAAGTGTTCAGGCTTTCTAAAGCTGAGCTCCTGACTGTATCCAGAAATCCCACCCTGCATTCATCAGAACCAACCTGGACCACCAAGAAAGCAGAAATCTTTCAATCTGCTGCCCAGACCTTTTCCTTAATGACCTGAGTGATGTATGATGGGGCAGAGAGCACCCTCAGCAAGTTTGCAAGTGACACGAAACTGGGAGGAATGGCTCATGGACCCAGATGGATGTGCTGCCATCCAGGGGCACCTCAACAGCCTGGAGAAATAGGTTGGCAGGAGCCACACCAACTTCAACAGGAAGTGCAAGGTCCTGCCCCTCTGGAGCAACAACTCCAGGCACAGGAAGGTGCTGGGGGCCAACCAGTTGGCAAACAGCTTGGCAGAAATCCTTCCCTGGCTTCCCCATATTCTGGCTGGGGTGCCCTTGAGTCCCAGTGAGGGAAGCAGGTGGTACCTGCCTGCCAGTAGCTCTGACTGCCTGGATTTGTGCAGATCACTGTGGAGAGATGTTAAAACAGACATTTCAAGATCTTGGCATGAAGTTTCTTGTGCTGTGGAAGGGACTCAGGCTTCTGCTCAAGGGGTGCAAATGGAAACCAACAGAACTTGTGCATGATCTGATTCACCACTTTCTGCTCTTACCTTGTACCTCCAAGCATATTATAATCCATTAAGAGATGGGATCAGGGACATGCACCATTTTTTCCATGATGTCTGTCTGGGATGATGAAATCACAAGAAAGTTTTTAACATTAAAAAGAGAACAAATTAATTACAGTGCCCAGAACCTTGGGGAGATAAATTTCTCAATGCCTACTGGAGTCTGAAAAAAGCTAGTGTTTCAATATTTTTTTATTGGAAGCTGGGACAGTGTGTGAGAGCAGGATGAAATGGCTGAAAAAACTGACTCTTGTCAAGCACTAGTACAAAATGTGACTGAGGATATTTCAGAACATCTCAATATGCTCTTGCAACTCTTTGCAGAGAACTTCTTTGTCACAAAAGGTGCTCAAGGAGCAGCATGGAGCAGGAGAGTGTTGCACTATTGATTTGCATCTGTGGAAATGCACAGATTTTTATAATTTGTCTTGTTAACCACAACTTCATTCAGTAGGAGAAATTTTTAACTGCAGTACTGAATTTATTAAAGCTACACATCACACTAACCAACAGAGTTTATTCCTAATGTGTTGAAGAATAGCTGGATTTTCCCTTTGCCTTTATCACATGGAAGCATCTAACCAATGCAGCAGACAGAAATCTCATTTTTACACAGCAGTGTCTCCCTGCCCAGGGTAGGCAGTGATTGCCAGAGGAGCGAAGAGCCAGGGCTGTGAACACTGAAGGGGCTGAAGGTGCTGGCTGCAGCAGTAATTGGCAGGAGAGAGGCTTTCTCCTGATTTATTCAGAGCTGTTAACTAGAAGCCAATCTAGGGTGAGATGAGACCATGGCATTAATTTTGGTTTAGTTTAGACCAAGACAAAATAAGTGGCAAACTTATTTTCACTGTTCATACACAAACATAGCTCCTCTTGTGTGTCGAGACTTTCAGCTTTATCATCCACTGATATTCTCTCATGAGAAAACCCCTTGGCAAATCTCATCACACCATAACACGGGTATCACTGGTCACCAAAGCCTGTGTGCACAGAGATGCTTTGTAATTCACATCCTATTCCTCCCTGCTTCACTAGGTTTTGAGTCTGTTCCGGGAGGATGAATTACATGGTCAGAAATTACACTTGATGGGTTTCATGGCTCAGCCAGAAAAGTCTGCACTCCAAACATGCACTTAGTCCCTGTGGCTAAGCCTGGTAAGCAATAATCATAAAAAAAAGCTGTGGGGTAAGCAGCTGGCTTGACTTTTATCTTGGTTTTCTGAATTATGCATCTAAGTCATGTTTCTAAGTTTACCCTCCATAGAAAAAGGCCAAAGTTTAACTGGCTTTCCCCCCTCTAACTTCTTTGGCCACAAAAGTTTCCAGTGGTGGAACAAATTCCTTCCAAATGCCAAAAAGCAGCCTCAAACTCAACATCTTTGTATGCAGCCCCATGGGAGAATCTCACCCTACAGTGGGGCCTTTGGATGATGCATTTAGCCCAGTAGTATCCAGGGGAAGGAATATTTATTTCCCATTCCCCCAGGCGCTTCAGGGCCATCACTGCTATTTACAGGCTGATGGAGCTCAGCATGACACGGGTACGAATTTCTTGGGTTTTTCCACTGGAGCTGGGTGCCTGAGGCTCTGCAGTGATGTACATCTGCCCAGTGCAGCAAGCACTCCTTGAAGAGCAAGAGAAAGGGACCAAAAAGCAGCATCCTCAGTTTCTCAGTCCTTGGGACAGATCTGAGCGGTGTGACTGTATCTTCAGCAATCTAAAATTGTGCCATGGGTGTTAACCTAGAGGTTTTCAAAGAATGAAGTTGATGCTTCTTGTTCATCAGATAATCCTCAGTGTTCTCAGCTTCCCCCTTGCTGTGGTGCTGCTGAGCTCAGCAGGTGAGAGGACCTGACCAATAGCTCATGCTCGGGCTCTCATGGCTCAGGGAGAGCACAATGACCACAGGCTCTTGCAGGCAGGAAGACTAACCTGGGATGCTTCTGAAAAAATCCTACCATGCAACTTTCCATCAAGGGATGTGAGACGTGTGTTCAGGGTCCCTGCTGCTCCCTGGCTCCTCTCAGGGATGAGATTGTAGAAGTCACTGTCTTCTATGTTTGCCTTCACCTGTGTTTAGGTGAAGGCAAACATGTTAGGAAGGCTTGGAAAATACCCTAGAGTCTGTGTCCATCCTCTCTTTCCCTGTTTTACCAGTGACCCTTATGACCTGCACCTTGGATTTGCAAGTGAGGTTGAGGTTTACAGGTGAAGAATGATTTTAACACCAAAATCAGGTTTATCAAAACAGGATCCACTTTCTAAGCATTTCTTTGTCAGTTGCTCTAGCATTTGGGACACTTCAGTGTCCAAACATCATAAAATCATGAAATGGTTTGGCTTGGAAAATACCTTAAGGCCCATCCCACCCCTCCCACAGGTAGGGACACCTTCCACTAGCCCAGGTTGCTCCAAGCCCCATCCAGCCTGGCCTTGGACACTTCCAGAGACCCAGGGACAGCCACAGCTTCTGTGGGCACCCTGTGCCAGGGCCTCCCCACCCTCCCAGGGAACAATTTCTTCCCAGTACTTAATCTAATCCTGCCTCCTGTCAGCCAGGGCCTATCTGCCTCATTAGAGAGACAAAATTAGCTATTTGTGAAGGCCTAGGTTCATAAATTAGAAATCCAAGATAAAGCATTGTTTTGGGATGGCATGTGAGCCACCACCTGTCCTCCAGCTCAGGGTAGGTTTAGCTCAGCATCCCTATGTTTTGGCAGGTTCTGTGCCAGCTTCCCTATGGAGATGGTCCATCCTCAGCCTGGCTAGAGCCATGCAAGGCCACAGGAAGAGCAGAGGAGAGTAGAGACACCAAGAAAGCCTGAGGGTCTCTGTTCCCTTCAGCCCAAAGACAGCTTTCATTGTGGCCAAGCACGGCAGTGGTGCCTGCAGAGAGAGCCCAGAACAGACACCCCAACACAGCTCAGGGCTGAGGGGATGCCTCGTCCCTTCACCAGCAGCAGCTCCTGGGATCCGTGGAATATCTGGCTGTGTGACAAGGGCCATTTTCTAGGAAAGCCTCTGAGCCACTCCCAGGTTTCACGTCTCTGTTCCCCAGGGCTTCTGGAAACAAATGACAAGTATTTTTCTCCTGATGTTTTTAGCAATCACATGTCAGGAACTGGCAGGAAAGACTGAGCATACTATTTTAAATTTTTTTTTTAAACATGTCATGGATGTAAAATCTCAGGGCAGTGATTCAGGACACAAGGGAAATATCATTTCCTGCTGGATACAGTGTGTCAAGCCCAGGGCACTGCCAGCACATCCATGGTGATGGTTGAGCTGCCAGATTCTCCCAGCCCTGCCCATGCCACTTGTCATCCTGACCTTATGTTCCAGCCCAAGAGCAAAGGGGCCTATTTTTTCCTTTCAGTTAATTTTAAAGAGATAAATATAGAGTGAAGCAATCTCCTACCCCCATGGAAGTCTTTGAGTTTAAAGCCAAACATGTGAAATTTAGCAGTAGCTCTTTTTTATTTATAGGCTGCTCATTGTTTAGCTTAGCATGAGATTATGCTGTGTGCCTAAAAGTGTGGTTAATTAGCACAAGGTCAGAAAGCTTTGCAAAACAATGACGTGGTTTTTGCTAAAAGATTATTTTCTATGAAAAAAAAAAATGTTAGCACCAGCAAATAGTGTCCAATATTGAAACATGATTGAATGTAGTCTTGAATAAAGTTTCCCAAATACATATTTTTGTTTGAACAGCCATTTAGGAAGCTCTGGCCCCACTGAATTCACCAGGGCTCAGGTCTGGATTCCACCCTGACTCTGATAGAACTCCCTGCAGTTTTATCACCCAGAGCATGAGCTATAGTCAACAAGAGATGGTCATCTTTAAGGAAGAAATTCTATTCCCATAACAGCAACTCTGAGGAGGACCCAAGTGAGCAGCACTGACCAAAAATAGGCTGTGATATAAAATTGGCTTGAAACTGAGACCCTTCCTAGAACTGTCCAAAGCTTTTTATTTTACCCTTAGTGACTGCAGGACTGATGGGACACATGTCCATTAGTCTGCAGGAGATGACTGTAATGCATAATAATGGATTTGACAGCAACCCCGAGGTAACTCAGTGGCTCTGATGCTGCTTCCCAGTTCTCCCATTTTTGGCTTTCATCCTCCCTGATTTCTGCTTTCTGCCACATGCAGGAAATAAAAATTATTGGAACATTACTTTATGAAAAAAAAAAAATAAACTATGACCTAGATTTCTGTTTAGGGAAGGCTTTGTTTAAAGGTCAGGGAAAGGGCCACAGTTATGGGGCCTCGTTGGAGAGCCAAGCTTTTTTCCAAAAGGCTGGGGAAGCATGTCCACATACTACAGAAAGGTGTTGGCAACTCCTGTCAATAAAGTTACCACGATGTTTTCAGCTGAGGTGACCAGATCACAGAACAGTTGAGGCTGGGGATCTCTCCAGTTGTTTCTGTTTCCTCTAATCCAGCCCTCCATAGAGCTAGACCAGCTGGAGCAACATGCCCAGGACTGTGTCCAGGCAGTGCTTGAATCTCTCCAGGTTTGGATAGTTCACAGCCTCTCCTGACAACCTGCTGCCTTGTCCATCCACTTGCACAAAAAACAAGTTCCTATTATGTTTAGGTGGAATTTCATATATATCACTTTGTGCCTGTTGCCTCTTGTCCTGGCACCACTGAGAAGAGCCTGCTCCATCTTTACCCCTTTCCATCTATTTTTAGGTAGGACAGAGACAAGCAACATTTCCTCACAGAAGACGAACATGGAGGTTGGACCTGAGAAGTATTTATGCAAAGAACCAAAGTTAAGTTTGCTAAAATAGGAGTTGTAACTGTAGCTGGGATCATCTGTGACTCCAGAAGAGCCCCAGCCATCATCTTTTGTGTCAGAGGGAAGCACCAGAGCTTTCTCCTGGAAAAAGCAAGGGCACTTTACCCAAGTTTGGATTCACCCCAAAGCTGCTGCAGACGGAGGTGATCCCAGGCTGTGGCTGGAGATGGGAAGCTACTGGCACCCCTCCAATGGCAGGAGAGTGTTCTTTTCAGCCAGGAAAATATTGTTTGGGGGAGTGGGTGCTCTCAGGGCCATGTGGAACTGTCTGCATAACCTCGGGGAGGTGCAGAGGAGGGACAGCAGAAAGCAGAGCTCCCAAGGACTCCTGCCAGTATGGATGGAAGCTCTTCCCAGGCTGAGCCCATGGAGGGACGGCACAGCTTGATATGTGCCTGCAGAGACACCATGAATGTGAGCAGTGGTGTGAGAAGGGAACCAGTGTCTTTTTGAGGGTACCAGAGAACTGCAAATATATGGCCAGGCAGAGCTCAGAGCAAATGCCTGCTTGCAGAGTGTCCTGCTGCCTCCAGAGAGGGCCAGTGTCTCCATCCATCACTTTCTGAGCTCTGCAGGATGAAGGGATGTTTCTGGTGAAGGGACTGGACTAGCTGGGTGCTGCTGACTGTGCTTTGATGCTTTTGTACAAGGTGCCTAGGTGAGAAGGAAGAAAGGGACCCTGGAAACCCAGTTTGTATGAATTTTGCATGGAGCTCTGTGTTCAGGTTGTCAGTCCTAATCATACTGCATTTTCATCTCACTGGGAAGAAAACCATTTGGTCCTGAGATAGCTCTGAGTAGCACTTTGTCTACTGGGTGGTTGTTTGCTCTTTGACATGGGGGGACGTGCTGTACTCTTAAGTGACATGCTGTGTTATAAACATAGATTGGAGCTCCATATGTTATGGAAAATGTTTCCTCAGCTAGGACACACAGAGATCACAGTGTGCAGCTCCTGTTTGACCACAGGCAGAAATGCTCATTTGAGTCATCACAACATCCAGCTTTGAGCAAAGGCTGGGGGGGTTGGTCCCCAGCTGAAGCACAGGGACCCTGTCTCCCAGCTGGGTGTAGCAAGGAGTGAGGAGCAGCCTTGTGTTTCCAGATCCACCTCCTTAGCAGGCTTCCCTGTTTCTGTGGGATCACTGAGTGCCACAAGTGTGAGCAAACTGGCTACAGAACCCAGGAATTAACTGGATTTGAATCACTTTGATTTCCATGATGGGAAAAGATTTCAGAGTTGTACCCATTTTTGTGTACCTTTCAAACCTTAAATTAAGAAATAAACTCTAAGTGTGAATTTGGGCTTGTTCAGCTTCTTCATTTGAGTCAAATTCCACATCAGTTGTAGTCTTGAGAAATCTTTCCCCTTCACCTCTATTAAAGGCTGAATGTACAAATAATTTCTAAAAATATTTGGTATTTTCACATAAATTAATTGTTTATCTTTTGCATTAATAGTCCAAACCCATGAAGCAGCATCCCTGTCTGGTACAACCACTCACTCCCTACCATTTCAATCTGTTTCCTGGAGATGGATACCACAGGTCCTTTGAAAACACCCAGCATGCTGCAACATCCTCAAAGTTCACATAGGTTCAAGATGGTCGTTCTTGTCCTCTGGAGACAGAAACAAAGCACGAAATGTACCAGTTGGGATGTACCAGCGTAGATCTGTACCGGAAAATATGTTGCTTGCTTCTATGACAACACTGGAGACATTAGAGAAATAAGGCACTGCACATCCCACACATGAAAGAGCTGAAGCTGCCTGCATGCCTGCAGTGACCATAAAGCCCTCTCATCAATTAATATTCATGCTTATTTGCATGTTTGCATGACTCAGGTGTCTTGGTGCAGAGCACCTGAATCTGACATCTCACTCCAAGACCCTCAATAGCAAGTCTTGAGCTGACTGTAGCTGTGGTGCCTCTAATCCAAATTTTAGGAGCCCTGGGGTGAAGGGAGTCTGGGAGGAATGAGCTGGTGACAGCCCTGTCTTCTGCTCTAATTATACAGGGAAGAAGACAACCTCCTACTCTGCAAACAAGATTATCTGTCAAAGGTCTGTACTTCAGAATTTAAGTACTATCTCTACCAAGGGTGGTCCTAAAAGCAAGGGTTAAGTGCTGGACATCCCCTGGAATGCAGGGTCAGGAGTCTAGGGGTTTTTCTTTTTCCCCTCCACTAGGGTGCTTGGAAGATAAAATGGTTTGCTTGAACTTCATGTGCTGTAAGAGCAGCATGAAAGTGAGGACAACACTTGGTGCCCAAGGAAAGCTTTCTGGGCCTGGTTTTGTGCAGGGCAAAGAGTTGTGGGGCCCAGTGAAGAGGGGTCAGGGCAGTCACAGTGCATTAATGTACCCAGTCCCACCTGCAGAGGAGGGAGATAACAGAGGGATGATAACTCCAGAAGTGACTCCAGGTGTAAATGGAGCCCTAACTCACACCCCACTCTCAGAATGTGTACCTAGGGATCAAGAATGAATTCTCTCAAATAGGAAACACTGTGCTCTCCTGACTGGGAACTGTCCTGTTAGTTCAAGAGACCAGGAGCTGCCTGCTGCCCTGAGGGAGGCTGTGAGTGAAGGGCTCACTTGGGCTGCCTCCTCATCCCCTCTGCTGCTGCCCTCCAGGAGCTCCCGAGATGGGGAGGTTTGAAGGGGATGTGCTTAACCAGCTTTCTGCTTAGTCAGGGTTACAAGTGGAGGGTTAGTTTGCTGTCATTGTATATCTTCTCCTTAGTTCTCTGCTTCCAACTTCACTCGAGGCAGCAGGAGCAGGGGGAGAATTTTCCTGAATAGTGTCAGCTCATAACTGTGAGCTTGGCATCTGGTGGATCAGAGAGGCTGAAATCATTTGTGTTGCTGTCTGCACAAGGCTGGGAGCGATGCAGAGGAGGCAGCTTTAATTAAAACCAGCAGCCATAGATCATGAAGCAGCCTTCTCAATTTGCAGGGTTCTGGAGAGTGGTAGGCAGTCAGGATTAAGATGACCACCAGCAGGACCTGGAATAACAGCTGTGCAAGGAGCAGAGATACCTGGGGCAAAGCAAACCTATCAGCCCTGATCCTGTCCCTCTCTCCCCATACAGAGACACCTAAACCCAGCCTACTCCACCATGTGGGGCAGGGGTGCTCCCAGGAACACACTGAGGGGCTGCTCTGTCCTGCTGACCATTGTGTGTGGTCAAGGCTTTGGGTAGGGGACATCCTGGGGGCTCAGCCACCCCCACCCAGAGCCTGTGTATGTCTGAAAGTCCTCTAGACTCCTGTTGCTAAAGCACTAAATGGCCTCGGGTATTTGACGTGGAGCAGCAGTGGAGATGAAAAATATTTTGTATATGTATAAAAAAAATTTACGTCCCATCCCTGGAAGTGTTCAAATGCCAGGCTGCATGGGGCTTGGAGCAACCAGGTAGTGGAAGATGTCCCTGCCCATGGCAGGGAGTGGAACGAGATGATCCTTTCCAACCTTTAAGGTCCCTTCCAACCCAAATCAGTCTGTGATCCTATAATTATATGCATAAAAAAGACATTAAAAAATCTTGCTTAAAAAATCTTTATGCAGCAGTGCATACAAAAGAACCTGCTGCGCTGATTGTGCTGAAGAGAACATCCAATAGTATAAGCCAATACCTATAAATCTCTGTTCTGAAAGGTGAAGCAACACATTTAAAGTGAAGCCTTTGGCTTTGTGCTCTAGGTTAAGGCAGGCTGAAGGTCTGCATTCTGCCCCTGGCTGTGATTTGCATTGCCAGGGTCTGATCTGGTGCTCAGCAGAGCTTGAAGTGGGAATATGCCTTTGCTTTTCATTAGAGGTTTGGATTTGCTGAAAACAGCTAGATGTATTATTCATGAGCATCTCCTGTGGAAGTCACAGACCAGTTTTCCTGGACTGCATTCAATGGAACAGATTTTCATGGAGCACAGCAATGGGGTTGAAAGGCTCATGTGAAACTTCTGTCAGCTACGTGCAGAGAAACTTGTGAACATCCCAATCCACAAGAGACTACATAATACTGAGTTTGCTGCCTCCAGGAATTTGAAAATTACGAGTCATGCCTCAGTCATATTTTTTTTCTTCTAAATACAAAGAAACTTTAGGGTCTTTATTTGCTTATTGGCTTGTGAACATTGATTTCTTATTCTCAAATACTCAGGCCCTCATAGTTGTGGAAATAAATCTATTTCTAAATGAAAAGCCAGATTCTCTTGCAGTAGCAACTCTAGAGAAGCTGACTGCATGTTTCATAACTCTTCTGGGGTGAAATGAACACTCCTGCAGGTTATTGCTACCATCTGATACGGATCTTCTACATCTAGACTTGTGTGTAGTGCAGGTTATCACACCTGAGCTTAAAAACTGGTAGATGGTTTTAAAAATCTCCCAAACTGAGAGATTTTGCTTCCCAACCAAGCAAAGCACATCTGAGGGGAGATCTTGAAGCTGTAGACTTCATGAAGTGTTCAAGGCCAGGCTGGACAGGGCTTGGAGCAACCTGGGATAGTGGAAGTCATCCCTGACTATGTTGGGGTGGAACTGAAGGAGCTTTAAGGTTCCTTCCAACCCAAATCTTTCTGGATTCTTTGATTCTATGAATGTTTCTAAATAATGGCTATGAAAAAGGAACTTTCTTGGCTCGTGCTTGTCCAAGAGGAGCTGGAGCCTGCACAGTCCGTGCTGGCAGCAGGGGCAGAAAAGGTGGCAAAGCAGTCTGAGCTGCTGCCAAGCTTTATTTTATATAAATATATAGGTAGGCAAGCATGGGAAACTTTGGGAAACTTCCGGGGTACATTTTAGCTGTGTGAATAATGCTGCATCTGTTTCCATTCATTCTTCCCTCCTCCAGTTCCCAAAGCTGACTCTTTGGACTGATCCCATCACTCTGCCAGGAGAGTGGTGGCAAGTACATCAAGCACCCAGGGATGGTGTTTTGCCGGTATGTTGAGGTGTTGGATCAGCTGCAATAGGGAAAAGCCAGCACACACAGAGGACTCAAAACTTCAGTTGTGGTAGAGTTTCATAACAGAAACCAACACTACCCAACGTGTGTCCTTCCCCCTTGGAAGACAACATAAGCAAAAGAAGTCTTTCAAAATTCATCCATTTCTGTGAAATGCTGCCCTTATATGTCCTTAATTGTGGAAACTTTGGGGTTGAAAAGTGGCTTCTGAAGAAGGTGTGTAGCACTCGTCTAGATGTGATGTTGGATCAAGTTCATCAGCTGCCACAGCTGCGTTTAACCATCCAACACTTTGCCTGTTTTAACATGAATCTCACTTGCTGTTGAGCATTTCATTGAACATTTCAAAGCTGATCTCTTGAAACCAAGTCCCTATTTGCAAGGAAATGGTGCATCTCCAAACCAACCTGCGCTGTGCTTCCTCCTGTGCTCACGTGCCCTTGTAGGGCAGTGGCTGAGGCTCAGGTTGCACTGAAAACATTCAGCACAGCTTTGCTAGCAACCTTTTCACCTCAGCAGTTAATCTCTCCTGCTGGCAACCATTACTGTTTATCCATCCAAACTGAATGTCCCTTCCTGGAGTGTGTCCCTGCCAGGAGAACCTGGGATGGAGGCAGCTGACTCTGATAAACTGAGTTACAGCTAAACCTCTGCACCAGGAGACCCAAAACACCCAGTGCCACAGTCATATCATCAAAGACCAGGAGATGCCTTTACCTTCTCCCAGAGGGAAAGCTTCCCAGCATTCAGCTGTGGTGTTCCTCAGTGCTAAAACAGCTTTAGGAAGAGGATCGGGGTGTGAGGATCAGCTGTGCCACCTCGTTCAGAGCTGCCCTGAGTGTTGCAACCCAGGGCTTGTGAAAACTCACAGTGGCAGCCAGTTCCTCCTCTCACAAATTCCTGAAGCTTTTGGGGAGGATTGAGCCTTGCTGGGCTGTGAGGTTCTAGGCGGCTGGGCCAAGGAGAGTGGAATTAGAGCCTGCGGGAAGCTTTCATCTGGAAAGCCAAGCTCTGACTCAAGCAGCCGTACTGACTTTGTGCAGTGACCTCCTATTGCTGCTGAGTGTGGGTGTTCAACATGGCTGGAAATGCTCCCTGGCACGGGAGGTGTTTCCAACCTGTCAGGAGAGACAGAGAAAGGACATGGAAGGGAGGTAAAATAATGGATGCTCTGTTAGCCTGTCCTAAAGTGCGAAAAAGCTTAGAATAAAATTACGTGAGCTTTTTGAGAACTCAGGAGATTGCAGAGGGCACATCTGAGTGCACCATCTGAGATGAGAGCTCTCCCAGCTCTCATTTGGTGCTGTGGAGGTTGAACTGCTGGATATCAGAGAATTTGGCTGCTGCCATGTCACAGCAGGCTGAGTCATTGGCTGTTGAATCTTAAAACTGCTCTACTTTTCATCATGCCCTCTGCTCCTGTGCTGCCTCACAGGTGCCCTCAGGTACTGGCCTTCAGGGCAAGCAGGGATGTTTAGACCCTTAGGCTCTCTCAAGCACAGAGTTACAGGAGGTTTCTGACTCAAAGGTGGGGTTTGGCTTTTGTTCTCTGGTTTGGGGGAGTTTTTATTTGTTTATTTTACCTTAGCAAAGGAGTCAAACTTTTTATTCCTTAAGGAAAACAAACTCTTCAAGAAGATGGCAATCCTTTTGAAGGCTTCAGAGGTGCTGAGGTTCCATGCTCACTTCTGATGGCCCATCTGGCCAAGGTTTGGCTCTGGTGCCTGAGACTCCCTGCTCGAGCATGGACAGGACCGGTTTTCATGCAACTTGCCGAAAAGAATAATTTTGGTACTACTCAAGAGCTGGGTGGGGTGGGTTTTTTTCTCTCAACACTTGTACAACACCAAGTCTTGTGGGGGTACCTAGAAGGGATCTGTGTTTCCTAAAACACGAGAGCTCTCAGCTCTGATGGTCAACAAGTGAGAGTGCTTTTATGCAGGCTTTTTAAATATCTGTGTAACTCTAGGTTTGGTGTGCAAGGTTTTCTGCGTACATATATTTTTATTGTCTTCTTACAACCTCTTTTTGGCTTTGACCTTTGAAGGATGGTAAAATGAATCTGTTTCTAAGAGTGCTGAGCCAATGTGGAGACATCTGGGTTTTCTTACCTCCTTTTTTTTTTTTTAGGGACCCTCAGCAAGTTGCTTAGTTTCTTTTGACCTTCCCTTCTTCCCTGGCTTAAACACTTGGGGAACTTAAGAAAAATGCACTGTAAGAGACTCAGTAGTACTGTAACTTGTGAATGAGAAATGAGAATTACTTAGAGATAAAAGATTATTAAGATAGTGGAATGTCTTCTGGAAACTTAATGCAGGATATCAAACTTACAGTATATTTAAAACATTCATAAAATCAGATTTTTATTCTTGCAGAACTTTTAAATGGCTCCGAAGATTGATGAGTACTGGCTGGCTGCTTATGGGGGTGCGTGGAGACTTGCCTGGAATTTATTTAAATTTCCTTGGAGATCATGTGACTTTCTTGACGCCAAAAGTCCCAAATCAAATATTTCTCATGACAATCAGCACATTTGCCTCAGTGCATTTGTGACAGATGCAAGCATGCTATTCTTTTACTAAAGAAGAGCAGGTCAAAGCAGTGATATCACCCTCCAATTAAGGATGTGGATAAGAAGCTGGGAAGGGTAGAGGACAGCATGTCCTGCTCTGGTGACACAATTATAAATGTCTCAACAGGTCTGTCCTGGCTGCTGGGTTCCCTCACTGTAAACAAGTCTCCAAACCCACGTCACATGAGCTTGGGTGTCCTTTAAGCAGATCTCTCACTCTGGGAAATGGAACATGTCCCAGGACCCACAGTAACACAGCTCGGCTCGCAGGGGACACTGAGGAGACAAGGACCCCAGTCCTAATGAGGCCTGCCTGCAGCCAAGTTTTAAGGAAAACAAGCAAAGAGTTTTCAGACACAGTTACAAAAAGAGCTGTTTCCCATGTTTGGTGTGAGTGGAGGCAGGAGGACACCCTCAGTTGCTGGGCATTCACTACTGGTGGTTTGCCGATGTAGCAATTGGAGACACCCAGGAGCCACCTCAGCTTTATTTCTACCTGCTGGGCACAGATCACTGCAGGAAGAGCTCAGCCCGTGTTTGTGCAGTGGAATGCTGTCCTGCCTCAGTCAGACATGAAACCACACTGGGGGTCCCACCTGCACAGCCCCAGGGGGATGCAAAACAGAGGGTGGCCACTTGTCACCTCAGCTGCCAAAATTGAGGGGGAAGAGACAATTACAAGTCCTAAAGATGCCAATTAGACCTCCAAATAAATTGTCTTCTGTGGCTGGGAGAAGTGCCACTAATTACCAATACATGGGAAGCTGTGTGGGTGTCAACAAAGACTTCCAGCAGCCCTTTGAGGCTGACGTTTTATTCCAGGTGGAATTTGTTTATTTATTATTTCCCCAGTAGACATTTGGAGTAAGGTCCCTGCTGGTTCAGAAGCTCCCAGTGAGGTTTTTAATGTCAGTATTGATTAAGAATATGGAAGGTGGATTTTATGAAGAGGAGCTCTAATGTGATATCCTCTGAATAATTATTTCCTACCTGTGGTCAAACAAAATGAATAATTATTTCCTACCTGTGGTCAAACAAAGCATTAAAGCAACACAATACTAAAATCTTCATATGAACCCAGTGCTTAACTACATTTTCTTCAAATGGATGCTAAATAAAAAAGATATCTTTTCATGGACCAGAATTCATCACCTTATTGCCTTACTTTATTCAAACTTATTGATTCCCGTCTTGTGGTCTGTTACCTTCTGTACAAAAATGGTCTCCTCTGGTGCAAAATTCTTTCTTGCAAGGACCATTAACAGCAAACCTGTGGGTATTTAGTTAAAGAACATTTGAAAGTTTCAGCTGAAAAAAGGAAATGGATTGGAAAACCTTCTGAAAACTGGATGACTCTACTGGCATCAGTCAGCTCTTGAGTTGATAAATCAAAGTTTTGTCAGCTTAAGTGTCTCATGAGGAGTGCCAGTAAATAAGGTATGAGGCTGTTCTTTGTCAGAGCCTTGATATGTGTGCATGGTAGGAATGAGCAGATGGCTTTGGACTTGTTAGGCATCAGAAATCCCCTCTGGAGAGCAAGATCTATCTGTTTTCCCAATCTCTGCCTGGGTTCTGTGCTTGGTTACGTGACTTCCCCTTGAGAACATTTCCTCTGAATATTGTTCATAAATATTTCCAAGAAACCAACAAACCATTGTTTGGCTTCTGTCTTTATTTTGTTCTTTTTTTAATTTTTTTTTTTTTTCTGAATTGCTTTTCAGCAGGGAAAATTACTGCTGTGGGTCTTTTCAGCAGGTTGGGGCAGGAGGGGGTTATTGTTCCTGGGTTTGGGCAGTTTGGATGGCTGTTGACTTTGTTGTTGTTGTCTTTCCCCTGCATTTCTGGCAGTCCGGGGAAGTGGGCGGTTCCCTGTTTTGTTTTTTTGACTGTTTGTGAATTATTTATACTGGCAGGCTTTTCTGGGGGTGAGGTTTTCTTTGGGTTTTGCTTGTAGGGTTTGTTGTATCTTGGGGCACTTTTTGTTGTTGTTCAGCTTTTGTTATACTGAAGTTCAGTTTGCTTTTTGCAACTTCCAAGTGGCTCCTGTGGCTGGGAGCTTCTGTAGCTGTTTCTTGACAGTCTGATTTACAACCTAAAAGTGCTTTCCCCTTTGCTCTCAGGCTGCCTGCCACTCAGGGAGAGTGCAGGACCAGAAGCTGGACTTCGATTATCCTTGTGGGTCCCTTCCAACTCTGGATATTCTGTGACTGAATCCGTGGATAAGGGAAAGCAGTGGATACCATTTGCCTTGTCTTTAGTCAGGCTCTGATGCCGTGTCCCTCAATTTTCTTGTATCCAGTTTGGGGTGTTACTGCCTGGATGGGTGGACAACTAAAAGTGTAGGAAAACTGCTGGGATCGCTGGGTCAGAGCAGTGGTCAGTGGTCTGTGATCTGTCTGGAGGATCTTACAAGGGGGATTACTCAGGGATTCCTCCAGGCCCTGTCCTGCTCCTGCTTTGGGAAGGAGAGTGACTGGAAGCATCTGACTTTGAAGAAAGTGGTTTGAGAAGGATGAGCAATGAGCCCACTGCCAGGTCATACAGGACTTCCATTGGAGCTATTCCTTGATTTTCAGGCTTAGATAAGCCTGAAATTGCACCCTTTTACATTGCTCCACGGTACCCAAATAGCCCCTTCTGAGGTTTATTTCCTCAAGGGCTGATCCTACAAGGCATTAAAAACAACCCAAACCAAACAACCCCTCTCTCCCAAAACCACAAACAAACTAACTAACAAAACCACACACACACAAAACCCACAAAATCCAAAAACCCACAGACACAAAAACCCCAAACACACAACCCTCCCCCCCAAATAATCCCAAATGCATTTATTAATTTGCTTTACCACTCTACAGGTCACATGGGGTATTTTATCCACCTGCCTTAGCCAATTCCCAAAAAAGGCCATCCCCAGAATGTGTTTTATCCCTAAAGCATCCCTTCAAATAGGTTTCATCCTTGTCTCTCTGCTTACCCTCCTGAATGTAATTGGGTATCTCCAGTGTAACAGATCAACATCAAAAGATTGAACAAAATTTACAACTGTTTGCACAAATGGCAAAAACTTGCATTTTCTGTATTTTTAGTTTAACAAAATTAAAATTTGGAAGCTAAAATATTAGGTTGGGGTTTTTTCCTCATTCCTTTTCATAACTCTTGCATTCACTAGGAGTTATGAGATGGAGGGTGCTTCCTCCTGCCTTGCTTTCTTCCCCTCACCTTATCCACCCTGAAGGTTGGTAGGTGAACATCTGGGAGGTGAAGATCTGGACTAGCAACAGAGGAGGGCTCTTGCAAGCCTGAAAGAGGCAATACCACCTCTCCTGCCATGCCTTCCTCCTTGAACTTTCAAGTGCAGGAAAATTGGTCCCAGCCTTCTCACCAACCCCCTGACCTGGGAGCACCAGGATTTTTTAAACCCAAGTTGCTCTGAAGCTATTTTATCAACGCTGTCAATGGTCACAATTCCCCAGTGAACTCTCCTGCCAGGTGGAGCCTGTTTTGGAGAAGTGGCCATGGGCTCACACACATCAGACCTGGACCCCCTTTCTCCCTTTTCCTGGGTTGCTTCCCTTACCCACACTGAAATCTCCCAGCTGAGAAGAAACTCTGATTTTTCATTCCTTTGGCATTTATCAATTCCTTTTTTTGCAGCCCTAAAAAAGTAAAAATGAGCAGGCAGTTACTTCAACACCTTCATGAAAAGATGTAGAAATATTATAGGCTGATTTCACTCCTGTCTCGTTAAAGGGAAAGAAACAGCCTGTGGTATAAATACGCAATTAAAAATAGTAGCAATTAGAGTGTCTCAAGAATGAAACAGGAGCTTGCTTTGAGGTAGAGCTGCTTTCCCTTTTGCCTATGCTTCTAATTCCAAACTCTTTGACGTCGGGATCTAATCTTAATAGCTGATGCTCAACTTCTGGTTGTGCCACTCACGTTAAATGTCATGATGTAAACTCAGCTCTGCCTCAGACCTTCGCTGCCTATCAGTGGTGCAAGGATAGCCACAGCTGGAAACCCCTGCATACTTTTGCATGGATTAGCTTCACTTGTTCATGGACAAAGGAAAAAGATGCCTTCTGGGGTGAACCTGGGGCTCCTGCTGTCTCACGTGCTGCTTGGAAAAGTGATGTTTGGTGCAAGCTGAGATCTCAGCATCACTAAAGATCAAACAGTCCCTGCCATGGCCCTATTTCATAGAATCCTGCAATGGCTTGGCTTGGAAGGGACCTTAAAGATCATTTAATTCCAACCCCCTGCCATGGGCAGGGACACTTTCCACTAGACCAGGTTGCTCAGAGCTGTTTCAGTAGAGCTAATTGATCTAGGACAGACCAGGAGGCTCTGGAGCCCCAGCTGCAATTTTGCAGCATCCTTGAGGCTGTTATGAACTCTGAGACACTTCAGTGAATGCAAATACTTTTCAAATTAATTCCCTGATCCAGACACTCACCTGCACCCCAGTTGCTCAAGGCTGGCAGTCGTGGCTGACCCAATGTTTGCCCACCACTACCTCCATGTTGTGCTTTTTTAGCTGATATTTCAGAGCTTGCCAATACAGAGGTCACCACAAAGGACATTATTTCCATTAATTCTTCTCATGCCATGCTTCTGGAGCCAGCTGCTCCTCCTGCACCAGTCTATGTCCTGAGGTGCAGACATTAGGATGGGCAGAACTGACAAATGGAGATTTCAAGTCCCTGTGTGGCTCAGCATCCGATCCCTTGTGCCCACAGCTGCCTTCAGTCAGAAAAACAGAGTACTTAAAAAACAGCACGTTTTCTCCCTGCTCTTCATTATTTTTGACATATCCTATTTGTATTTCTAGTCTATTTTTGACATATTGTTAGTAAAACCTAGAAGGTTAAAGGCTGGACGGGGAGGCGGCAGAAGCAAGGCTCTGTTTTAAGGGGTGCTTTCCATTTGGGGATCAAAGCTCTGTGCAAAGCATGGAGGTGCCCTGAATTTTCTAGGCACTGTCTCCTGTCTGCAGTAAGGATTTACACTGGGCACAAAGCAGCATCTTGTGCTCCTGACACATCACTTCCCCTCCACAGCTGTCTTGAGCATGACAAAGAACTGCTGTTACCAGACTTGTGTCTAGACACTATTGGCTTCTCATCATTAGTTGTTGCACACTCAGATCCTTTCTAAGAATAACAGCATTTGATGTGTGCCTCAGGTATTTGGCTGTGTGTGGACGGCCCTGGACATGTGCACAACTCCTCACACAAGTAGGTGGATGAATAGGACACGCACAGCCTGGATCCCTCTCCACCTGGGAAAACCTTGCATGGATGCACTCACCTGGGAGCAGAGCAGATGAAGTGGAGTTTAACAGGGATTAGGCACTGGAGTGCTTCTGGCCTCACAAAGAGCTATTTCAGCATTCCCATCCCCTGTGCTGCAGGCCAACAGATGCTGACTCAGCCTTCTGAGCAGCCCTTGTGTCCCTGCATGTTATCATCATCTCTTAGTTTTGGCTGTAACATCTGTGTTTGTCCCTGATGAGATGGCAATTTCCTTGGGCAGGGAGCACAACTCACCCAGAGGAGTTTAATTACCCCAAACACCCTTTTCATTGCTCTTACTGGGATTTTGGCTTCCACAGCTCCTGTTGGATGGAGCCATGGCTTGGGGAAAAGGCTCCACCAACAGACATCCTGTGTCTGGGTTGGAGACAGTGCTTCCAGCAGTGAAAAGCTCCAAGGTTGTCCTCACTGGTAGGAGACCTGCAGGGATGTCCTGCACCCTCTTGCAAGGAGGAGTGGATGGGAGATGGGGAGGACAGAGCTGCGTGAGCCAACAGCAAGCAGGTCACCACAGTGCTCCTGGCTGCCAGCAGAGCTGAGGTGGGCTGTCAGCATACCTTGGCCATCAGGTCTGTGTGAATATTGACAATGCCATGTTGCAGCTCCTTCTGTGCACACATGGAACAAATACAACTTTAGTGCTCCTGTTCTCCCTGGCTGTCCTTATTTCCAATGGTAGGGTGGCCACTCTTTGCAAACAAACACAGGCCACAGGCCCCCCAGGCTGGGTCACACAGGGTGACCACGAGCACCGGAGTGACCCTGTGAAGAGACAGCTGTCCTGGCTGCTGCAGGCACTGGGAATGAGCTTGTGCCCAGGGTTGCATCCTGGCAGAGGGCGACAGGAGACAGCAACAAAGCCTCTGCCCCGAGCAAACCCCAAGGCACCACACTGACTGATCCTACTGGTGTGCTGGGACAGACCCAGTTAAACCAGGACTTCTGGACATGTCAGTGCTTCCTCCAGTCAGAGCCTTTCTTACTTGAGCCCTGGCCCTTCTCTGGCCCTCCTGGCACCTTTGCTCACAGCCTTGGTGCTATAATAAGATGCAGACTCTTGTCTAAATGCTTAGATGAAGTGTTTACATATTTTGTTGTCTTGTTCTCTAGAGAGTTGTGCTTAACTGGGCATGCAGTGGATGTTTTTCCTGCTGCAGGTCAAAAGGCAGTTGGGAAGAACTGGATTTTCATTGAGGCAGGGACCTGCCTCCTGCGTGTCATCAGACCAGCAAGTATGGAAAAGCAGCACCGTCTGAGGAGTGAGAGAAGTTCAGAAACAGGGACCCAACCCTGGATGCTAACACCCACCTGCTTTTTGCTAGATGCCTCCTTCATCTCCACTCGGCAGCCTGGGAAGTGCAGAACTTCCCCAAACACAGCTTTTACTCATGCTGTCACAGTCCTCAACTCTACTTGCTCCAAGAGCACTTAGAATGTTTTCCCTAACTCTTTGCAATCCCCACGCTCTGTGTGCTTCTCCTCCAGGCCTTTAGCTGAAAGCATAGCAACATCTCCTGGAACCGGGTGGCTACTGCAAGTTCAGTTATCAAAGTGCCACCCTTTGATATCCCCACAAATTCACTCTGGATTTGAATTTCTGATCGAGAAACTCTGGATTTGTTCCCTTGTGCAGGTGCCAGGGATGGATCTGGGATAGTGTGTGTCCTGCACATTTCCTCAACTCTGTGAGGAGAAGGAAGGACCAGCTCTTGGAAACTGCCTGTTCGTTGTTCAAATGTCCCTCAGGAAAGTTTATCAGATCTGATGAGGCAGACACCAGGTTATGTGAAGCATTTAGAAGGAAACCAGGGAGAAGGAACTGGAGACAGGAGGGATTCACCCCATCAACAAGAGGTGCCAAATGGCTGGATTTTATTACCAAACAAATGGCCTCCTATAAAGAAAAGCAACTGGGGATGTGCACCATGGGTATCCCTGGCACAAGGATAAAGAAATTGGAAGAAGGAGCCACCAAACAAGGTTCTGTGCATGGAAATAAGACAAAGTGCTGTCCTTGCTGACCTCCTCTATAAGAAAGAGGCAAATGCAGGAGGGCAGTGATCATCACCTTGGAGGAAACACAGCGGGGCCAGATAGGATTTGTGTCTCAAGTGCATCTGCCCTGTTTGCAGGGACCCCACATCCTGATGCCACCTCAGGGTACACAAGCTCTGGGGGCAGAGCCCAGCTGGATGCCAGCCCAAGCCCACCTGCAGCTTCCCTCCCTTCTCCTTCTTTCATAAAAAGGTGGAAAATACTGGAAGGGAATGGTTGCTCCCATGGCTTAGAGGAAACTGGAAGGAGAGCGAGGGTGGACATGAATGGAGATTTCTTGTCTGGTGCCATGTAAAGGCGCTGCTTGTACTACAGCAAGCCTGGCAGCATCAGCAGCCAAATTAGTTGTTTAATTATAACTGCTGCCCTCGATGCATTTTGACTTGCTAATTAGTATTTTAAGTGCTTGTGAAATATATTCCTTCGACTTTTACACACATCTCTATCGCCATTGCTGTTCCTTCCTCCTGCCCTGTTCCATCACCTCAGTAACATCATTTCTGCTTCCAGATGGGCTGAATTCTCTAAAGCAAGAGGAAAACACAACCTTCTTTGCTTATTCATGCACAGGGAGCTCTTATTTGCATGAGAAGAGATGAGGCTGTGGAGCAGCACTCCCTAAAGTCTGGGGAGAAGGGAATCTATGCTCACAGGCAGGGAATAATTAGGCACAAATGTGGATAAGCTGATTTTTTTTGTTGTTGTTCTGCAGCATTTCTGGGTTTTTACAACCCATTTTCATCATTCAAACCACTCGGCTCAGCTGATCCATGGCAATGGTGGGCTGGGAGCACCACTGGCAATCTTGGTGGGATTGCAATAGGCAATCGCCTTGGCAACGCACACAGCCAAGGCAGAGAGGGCATCCTACATGACTGAATTCCAAAAACAGGCATGGGTTTCTGAATGGACACCACGGCTGCTGTGTCAGCCTGCTAAATCTGGTTCAGCAGGAATGCTGGCAGGTGTGGACAGAAGTGTAGCCATGAGGGGACCTGTTGGATCTGGATATTAGCTGAAGAATTTGTTAAATTTCCCCCACAAGCAGATGAACTTCGAATTACCCTGACAAGGAACCTCAAACAATGTTTTGTTTTGGGGTTTTTTTTGCATGTAGTACCTGGCAGCTGTACAAAGGACCAAAAAAATCCCTTATTTCACAGATTTCCTCTTCATTTTTGGAATGTTTCTTTCTGTAAGTATGAAGATAGGAACTATTAAAAACCATTTTCAGCAGTTCTCAAAGCACACAGTCATGCCAGCTGCTATTTGTGAATGATGTTTGGGAGGTTCTGTCAATGGAAGAACAAATAGATTTTTGTACGTGCACAATTCTGGATATTTAGCACACAGAGGCACTTCCCAAATGTTTTTTGAGAACAAAAAGCCCTTTCCCTGGCTGTTTACAGATGACTTGCAAAGAATAAGTGAGAGGTTCGAGCGTGACTGAACTGAGCAGCTGCTGAGAATTCAGATAAATGGTTTCCAGCCCTGCTCTTCCACAAGCTCTGCTTTGGAGGCTGCAGAAAAAAGACATGTGTCGCAGGGTAATGCTGTCCATCACATCAGGGGATAGAAGGAAATCTTGTCTCATTTCCGTTCTCACCTGCTCTTCGGAAGCTCATTTTGTGAGCATTATCACTGCTCAAAGCTTTTTAGTGTTTAGGTTCCAGCTGTGATCTCATGGGCTTTGATGAGCTTTTTGGAGCTGGAAAAAGCCTGTGTGAACAAGGAAATGAAGACGATCCCTTGTAAATTATGATGATCCCATGCCACATACCCTGGGATGTGTCCATCTTTATGATGACACACATCAGCACCTTTGATTCCCCCAGCATTAATTCTGACCTTGCCTGGCTTCAGTGGGGCAAAGTCTGGCTTTCCAAATTTCCAAGGCTCTCCAAATGTATCTTTTGTAGTGATAAAGTGCTGAGATGAAGAACACAGGATTTCTTTCAATGCCAAGTTGGCCTCCAATTCCTGTGCTGCTAACGTCTGCTTCCAAAAAAAGCAGAAAATAAAGTCACCTGTAAGGTGTCCTGTGCATCCCCCATCTCCAAAGCTAATAAGATAATCCCATGGCCCCATTAAGCCATTCAAGGCCATAAAAATAGGTTTTAAGTCACAGAAACATTTTGCTTCAATATAAGCAATGGGTTTTTGTAAGCTTGTTTTACTTCTCCTTGTTTCTTCATGTATTGGAAATCTCTCACGTCCTATACAGAAGCTGTTTAGGACATTTCTTTCTTTGTAGACGGGGTTACTGAGCCTGCAGGAGTACTTGGCTCAAAATTTACAGGAGGCAAACTGAGGCCTCAAAGGCTATTTAAGCCAAAACAAAATCGAAGTAAAATTGCACCTCTTAGGAAGATGTTTCTGCATAGCTGGTGTAGAGCAGGAGGAAGCCCACAGTGACTGTTGGGGTTTTAGAAGTTCCCCATTCTTTCTTTCTTTTTTTTTCCCCTCTTAAAGGAATTTTTCCCCATGCTTTGTTGCTAAGGAACAAATTGCTGGGTACTTAAGAGAGATAAAGAGACCTGGTCACAGGGGGAGGGTCTGCCTGGCTGCCTTCTTTTTGCCTGGAGTTTTCTCATTGGGTAGAGATGCTGCGAGATTAGAACTGGCAAGGGGAAGCAGGGCTCGGCTCTTGTTCTCTGGCATTGGAAGGAGAGAGAGGCCGCCCTGCCCGCCGCTCTGCTGCTTCTGCTACTGCTGCTNTGGTGCCGAGCTCGCTCCCAGCGCCCCCTGCAGGCGCGGGGGAACCATGGCACCCGCCCCGCTCAGCGGGAGCCGCCAGCGCCCCTGCCGGCCGTGAGCGGCACTGCAGCGCAGGGGAAAGGGCCAAGAGCCGAGGGAAGGCTGGCACAGGGCTCTGTTCTGTTAGCGCTGCCAGAGCTACTGCTGCTTGTTTGCCTTCTCATACAGATATATTAGTGAAGAACTGTTATTCATGCTCCTCATAGCTCTGCCTGAAAGCCCCTTTACTTCAAAACTATAATAATTTGGAGGGAAGGGGTTTACATCTTTTATTCCAAGGGAGGCTCCTGCCTTCCTTAGCAGACACCTGTCTTTCAAACCAAGATAGTCATGCAACAGAGCTTTTACATGGCTTGTTAGACTGCACCCACCCCTCTGTTGTGCTTGAAACTTGTGGAAAGAATGTCTTCCCACCTCTGAAATACAGGCTTCAGCCAGGGCATCCTGAGGAGAGGTTGAACCAGCAGGGACTGTTTTGTCTAACACATCGTCGTGCATCGGTCTAGAGCATGGAATAAATATCGTTGCTGTCAGATGTAAGACATCCTTTAATTTTTCACTATGGCTTGCTCTGTAGTGTCAGAGTTCCTACTGAACTGAATATCCACTAGAACAAAGAAAGGATGAGTGATGCTTGTGCTCCACTGCCCTGACACAGCAAGGGAATGGAAGAACAAAAGTGTTAAACTGACATCCTTTCTGTAAGGGGCAGTAATGTGGCTCATTCTGCATCAGTTCTTACCTTCACCCATGAATTTCTTAGGCTACAGAAGTTGATTAAATTTGGTCCAAGCTGATGCCTCTTGGGTGGGAATGGGTGTCACATCAACCTTTGTCCTGCACAATCTTGGGGACATATTCAAAGTGGGTGTTGCTCTGGCTTTTGTGGACAGCTTTGGGGATGTGTCTCTTTTTTGGTGTCCAGCCACAGTAAATACCCAAGAATGAGGTTATTATGAAAGCCCTCAGAAACTTGAGTCAAGGTAAGCAACACTCCAGACTGAAAGGTCATGGTATCACAGAACTTTTTAGGCTGGAAAAGACCTCTAAGATCAATTCCAACTGTTCCCCCATCACTGCCAAGGTCACCACTGACCCATGTCCCCAAGTGCCACATCCACACAGCTTTTGGATCCCTCCAGGGAGGGGGACTTCACCTGAGCACCTGTGCCAGGGCTGGACAGCCCTTTCCATGAAGAAATTTTCCTAATATCCAATCTGAACCTGCCCTGGCACAGCTTGAGCTTATCCTGTCCCTGTCCCCTGGGAGCAGAGCCTGACACCCCCCCCCTCCCAGCTGCCCCCTCCTGTCAGGGAGTTGTGCAGAGCCACAAGGTCCCCCCTGAACCTTCTTTTCTCCAGGCTGAGCCCCTTTCCCAGCTCCCTCATCAGACTTGTGCTCCAGTGGTCAAGTGGTGGTGAAACAGCCCTGGGGAGTTGTCAGGAACTTCAAATCCCCCATGGGTAGAACCAGCTGGGCAGGTGGGTACACAAAATCTTTGTTGTTGGTTGCATTTAGTTTGTGGACTTTTCTGCAATTCAGTACCAGTAAAAGGAGGAGTTGTGACCTGGAATCCTGCTACCTTGTTGGTGTGGAGAGGTCCCTGTTCCATTTTCTTGGAGCAAACCCAGTTTTGTCCTTCCACCTCTGGGGAGTTGTGCCCCCATGCACAGAGACTCATGTCAGCTGCTGACGCATGGCCAGGACTGTGGGCAGACATTTGCAAGAAGATACATATGCCATGTGGGATTGTTGAGCTGACAGAGAATGCCTGGGACAGACTTCACTCAAACCTCCTCCCATGCTGGACACTCCTGTCAGCCGCTCTTTGGATCAAAAGACTGATGGCCTAAGCGCATAATGAATTAATAGAGACCTAGGGGGACTGAGAAGTCAAGTGTTTAACAGCAGTGGTCTGCTTTCCCTGTTGTTCTGACAGCTCCCCTGTTAGGAACTTATCACACAGTCACTTCTGAGTCTGAGGGATGACAAAAAGGATTAGCTTATCCGAGCTAGATGACGTTGAAAACAAGCATCTTTCATCTGCTAAGCATTCCCTCTTGGAGCTGTTCCCATCCCGATGGCTGCAAGGGGCTGTCAGGAGCCATGTGCTTCCTGCTGCTTCCTTCTGCTGAAGGACCAGCACCTAGCAATGGCATCCCAGAGCTGAAACAGGCACATGCCAGTGGGAGCTCTCATCCCGGGATTATCACCAGGGCTGGGTTTCTGCTCAGGACCTTGGAGGTCACAAATTGTGCAGCTGGAGATGAGCAGCTCCAATGCATTAATGCACCACAGTGCATTGATCAGCAAAGCATGCACAGGCTGTTGGAGTCAGAGGGAAGGTGCTCTATGGACCTGAAACACTGTTGAATTTCATCCAGGCTCCCTCTGAAGTCAGTAGGAGCTGGCTTGTTATACTATTACCTTTTTCTTCTATTTACCTTGGTTGAACTCTAAAAAAATTGGTTTTAGAAATCCATGCTGAGAGCATCACTATTGACATGTGAAAACCCCATCTTGGAAAGCAATCCTGCTCAAGGCAGTGGATTTATTGTGAGATCAGAGCAGATCCACTGCCTGTGTCAGAGGTGTCTCGCAGACTTGGGGGATAAAACCTTACAAGGCACCACAGAGGCAGCCAGGTTTAAGGAGGAGAATACTGAGGAGCAGATTTCTTCTGCTCTAACAGGGATTTGGGATTAGGACTTTGGTTGAGCACCTGAGAGGTGCATGTCAGTGGGAAGAGTAACCCTGCAAGTATTTGTGTTTACTGCCTGCAACATATCAGCACAATAAAGCAGAGAGTGACCAAGGGAAGGACCAGCACCACCCACATCTGCCAAGGGTTCACCCTACCCCAAACTGGTGTACTGACTACATCAGTCATGCCGGACCTTAAATCAGTTTGTTGCAAAGCAATCTCTGTTCATGAACATAATTTTAAATGCAGATGAAGACTCAAATCCATTTACAGAGTCCAAAGATGAGCCCCCAGTTATAAGACAAGCTTGTCTAAAATGAAATCAATTGTCAGTTCAGGTGCCACCTTTGTGCCCACAAAGGACACAGGAGATGCATTTCAACCCACTTGAACAATCAGGCTTGTTCCAGCAGCAACAGTAATAGTCACTTTTCCAGACAGAATTGACATTTATAATGAGTTTTTGGTTAATTTGCTGCTTTCTTAACATTATTGATTCTACAGCTTCGTCCTTAAGCAGCAGTGCCTGAATATAAACTACCCAGCAGCAAAATTATAGCTGCATTTGGATGCAGAACACAACCTTCTTATTGCCAGACTTTCGATCCCATCCAGAGTTTCAGGGTTACTCATGCAAAAATAGCTTGTCTGCTCAAGTGACCATGTGAGGGCTGTCCTGCAGCAGCATGAGCCTTTTACCACCAGCAGCTGCAAAGCAGCTCAGGAATATCTGTCTTTCCAGAGACCTCCAAATCTGCCTCCCAGGGAGCTCCTTGTGGAGTTTAGAGCTGTGGAGATTCAGAATGTCGCCAGAGAGGATGGCTTTTGTTGGCATGGGACCCTTAAAGAGATGGGTGTACCCCAAGTCCGGCAGTAGGCAAAACAAAAGAGCAGGAGACAAAACAAAGCAAGAGGAGAGACAAAAAGTAGGATAGTTAACAGGAGATTAAGATTGGAGGTTTTAATCTGTAGCTGTTGGAGATGCTAAAGATGTAATCCTAGAAACTGAAGTTTGTAGCTGCTGAGCTGCTAGTTTAGAACAGTATACAGGATGTGCTTTATACAATAAAAGTTGGCTTTGCATGTACCCAATGGAGTCCATGTTTCAATCACCAACACAGAGCCATGTGAAGGAGCCCAAGTGTTGGCCCATCTCCCATCAGCAGCGCTGGCTCAGTTGGCTCAGACCCTCACCCTGCTCCAGCCAGAACCGGAACACATCCAGATTTGCTGCTTTGGATAAGGTCATCCACCAGACCTACAGCTGGGCCGGCATTTTGAGGGTATTAAAACAGCATGAGTTTTAGTGCTTGTAGGTGCAGGACGATGCATGTGAGCCATGAAAAAGCTGGTCCTCACCTCAGTGGGTGGAATTCCATCTCTTGTGGAAAAGCTCTGTGCTGGAAGTCTAGCAGGAAATGTCCCTGCCCATGGCAGGGCAGGTGGAACTGGATGATCTTTAAGGTCCCTTCCAGCCTAAACCCTCCTGGGATCCTGTGATTCTCTCTTTTCAAAGCTCCCCTCCAAAGTTTGGCACTATATTTGATTTTAGTTTCTGCCTTTCCCCTCCCAGCCTTATGGGAATGCAGCCTGTTCCTAGGCAGGTGTTGTAAGGAGCTACTCTTGGCAAAGCTTCCAGGCAAAAAAACTAAGGAAAGGGGGTGAAAAGCACAGGAATGTCCCTCACAGGGGGAGCAGCCCTGCAATAAACAGGGGCCATGACAGTAAAACTAATGGTGAGGAACAAGCCAGGAGCCTGTGTCATGCAGCTGCTGGAGCAGAAAGCAGAGCCATAACAGAGCAATAGGATATTTTTCCTTAAAGAGTTTGCCTTCCTCTCCACAAGAGCACAAAAAGACCTTTGCTCACCCTGCTGTGACAACTTATAAACGGAGGTTAAAAAGATTAGTAAACTTGGCCACTCGTGTCCACCAGAGAAATAAAAAAACTTTAAATCTAAATTATTTGATGTAAGTAGGACAGTCCAACCTTTATTCTTTGCCAGGAACTTGGTTAAAATAAGTGCTTTTCTTTAAGTGAAAAAATGAACTTCTTAGTAAAATCTGTCAGAAAAAACTTAGGTGGACAAAGCATTGAGAGGCCATAGTGACACATCCCCAGACACTCAAAAATACTTTTTTTCCTTATCAAATCTGCTTTTGATATAAATAGCTCCCTCTCACCTACACCTGTGTGTTTTTATGCACACCCACACACAGATATGTATATATGAATACAGACCTACTTATTCCCAAAACTTAAAGCAGCTTTTAAATCATGTGATGAGACGGAAATACTCATCTCACAGGCTCATACCCATGGCTGAAATATCAGGTGTGCTTCCACCTGGCTTGGAGCTGGCTCTGCACCCATCAGATGGCAAGCGAGGGATATAGATCCTGATCCCATACATCTCCAAGTCACACTAGGTAAACCATGTTTCCTTGGGAGCTGAGAAGTAGGAGAATAAGATTTCTACTCCAAAGGTACATGCCCAGAGCACCAGACCTTTAATTATGCAAAGGACTGTAGCCAGTTTCCTCCTGCCTTTTCAGATAAGTGGTTTCACCAAGAGATTACAGCGAGCAGAACTAGGCACCTGGCTCTGCTGGCACGAAGGGGCTTTTGTTCTTTGCCCACGCAGTCTCCTGCTATGGAAATTTGTGTAGTCTCCTGCTATGGAAATTGGGGCTTATCCTAGGATCCACCCGAGTGGATCCAGTTGTCATGTCAGCAGATTAGTGCCTACAAAAGACCAGCAGCCCTGGGCAGGCATTTAGCATCTCCCAAAGACTCAGAGCTGAATGGTGCAGATGCTCATTTGTCCTCTTTGTCCCACGTGGGAAAAGCTGGCTCAAGTCCCGTTCTGCTCCAGTCCCTCTGGCCTCAGGAGCTGGAAAGGCAGCAAGCAAGCCCTGCTCCTGCTGAGCTGAGTGTTGCTGGAGGCTGTTTTGCTGCAGAACAAACTGGTTCTGTGTGTACCAGTGATACCTGGGCCATGGCAAATTGCAGAAACCAGCAGAAATTTAGCAAATCCCTCTAATGCTGGCTTGGCAGGCTGGAAATATCTTTCACTGTCTGATAACTAGACACAAAACCAGCCCTGTTTTCCTCTTTTGCAGTCTCATGGTGGCTGGTTGTAGCAGGACAGCTGGTCACCAAGGCAAGGGCACCTTACCCAGGGAGAGGCAGGACAGGGCTTCCTCCCTACTGGGGCTGCTCCCAAACAGTTTCATATCCAGAAATTAGTTGAAATCAGATCTGTAAAAAGTGTCTTTTAAGTTCCTGTGGACATAGTGAATTGCTGCACTAGCATGAAATGTGCAGAATATGTCGTGGGAGCTTTGGGAGAAGCAAACCCTGGTAGTAGAAACTTGGGTGGAGGCTTTGGAAATTGCCTTGGTGTTGGGTTAATGCTTCTAATTGAAGTGAACACTAAAACTAATACAGACTTCAAGGGGAAGGGGTACTTCAAGGGGAAGGGGTACCCCAAGGGTAAATCTTGGAGATAACTGGGATACTTTCTCTATATTTCAATGTTTACAGAGGAAAGACTTCATAGCTGCATATTTATGGTGACTGTACAGAGTGAGAGTGACATCTGAAGAAACACATGCAGGCTTTCTTCTCCCAAGAGAAAATTGGATCGAGACAAAAATGACCTAAATAAACATTGGAAGATCATAGGAAAGTATTCCTTGGAGGCAGAGAGAAGGAACATATACACGCAGATAAATGTTGGGTATTGTTCTGTGGGGAATTTCAGCGCATCAAAGGAGCCTGGTATCAGCCCTGGAATAACATCAGAAGAAATGTTGTCTGAGGAGAAGCAGAGGGGCTGAAAGAAATTTGTCTGAGCAGAGGAAGGTACAATGGACTCTCCAGTTTTAAATACTGAGGTGGTTTCTGACTTCTCCATGTTTTGCATACTGGGCTCGACAAAGAACAACTTCTTCCAGCTCAGATGCTTGTGAGTGATGAGAGGTGGACAAGTAGAGTTTGTGGTGGAGCCAGGAAACAACAATAACTTATTTGGTCAGTTTCTATAATAAATATTACAATTTACGGGCTCAGTTTTCTATTACAAGCATAGAATAAGGTAACTACACGTGTATCTGCTCTATCCCCATATTGGAATTGTTCATCAGTTCTCTGTGTCCTAAACCCAGAGTACAACTTAGGAAGGAAAAAAGCATTGAAGTAAATGAGAGATGGAAATCAGAAATACTTCCAGCATGTGTACACCATGGAGCACTGATCTCAGAGCGCAATTGAAAAGGATATCATAACACATCAGTTTGGAAGGAGAATGCTCAGTTTATTGCAAAGAAGGAAAAATCCAGGGCAGAATTTGCTCGCTTCTCCGCACCTCCATTTTTCACTGCAGGTAAATCAGATTACAAGAGGAAAGGTGCAGCTTCTGAAATTACTGTAAACTCAACAAGCAAACTGCTGGGCCTCCTAAGCACCTCCCCATGTGAAAACAGCGTAAAAGCTAAACACAGCTTCAGGAGAGAGTTGGGTTAAATGGCTCATCTTCAGTGTGCTGCCCGCGTGGATGAATTGACACTGCCAGGTACAAAGAACGAATGAGCTTTTGAAAACAGACCTGTGTGCCGTGATCCAGCTCGGTGGCTTCTGCCTTCTGGTTTGTCTGGGTGATAACGAGCATCAAGTGGTCGCTTGTCACAGTGTGCTGTCTTCATCAGCCCAAGAGGGCTTGGAGTAGACACCAAGCTGTATTTTCAACATCAGGTTCCTCCAGTTCTCAAGCCTGAGCCCAACAGCACCTCTGCATTCCAGACTTTGGGTGAGTTACTCATTGTAGGGCTGAATTACCCTGCCCTGCTGAGACCTTGCACTCCAGCTGAAAAAAGCCCCACAGGCAGTGAGAAAAACCTGCCCTGCATTCATTTTTCTGTCCTTGTGGCAATAACCCCCCCTCTAAACTCTGTCCCCATGCTGATAAACTGTGATAGCCTTTTCAATCACAATCTGAGGTACAGCCTCTTCAGGTGTACAGAAAAAAACCCAAAATGTTGTGTGACAACGGGCTTTGGATGGCTGAAAGTGTTTGGGTGACAATGGGCTTTGGGTGGCCCAAAGTGGGTGGTTGTCCTCTCTTTGTGCAACTGCAGGTCCTGGCTGACCAACCCAAGTCACCAACCCAAAGTCTCCCCTCTTTCTTCAATTCCATGGCTTACACTGGCATATCTAATATTTAGGAATATTTAGGAATACCTCTGACTGTGGGGGAATGCTGGCCCAGCCTAAAAGAACAGGTTTAGTTTGAGATGCTCCTTCAGGAAGCTGCTGCCTATTGAGCACTGAGAAAGGGAAACCCAGGTTTACCTTCAGCACTAATGAGAGACTCTCGTGGATACTCTGCATATCTGGCCAGAGCCCACTCACCACAAGTTCAAATATGAGATTATTCTCAGGCCAAGGAGATGCACTAGAAAGAAATCCCACAAGGACCCCATTGGACCCCAGAAAGAGTGTTTATGTTTTGAACATCACTTTTCTCCCTTTCCTCTCCTGGCTTTGTGGGAGCCCCACAGGGTCTGGGTCCACCCTGATACATCTCACAGCAAAGCCCTTGAAAAGCTTTGCTTGAAAGACATGGAAAGAAATGGGAGATTCAGGTCCCTTTCCCAGCCTGAAGGACCAGGCAAGCATGTTGTGATGCATTCAGGGCTGTATTGGGCTGACACATCACCTGGTCATGAAAAGGCTCTTCACACTGAAGAAAACCCAGTAAATGTCTGCTGCTAGAGTCACTGCCTGGGGAGGAAGCTGCAAAACTGCCAGCATGGAGAGCTGGGAAGGCACACTTCCCTGGGGAAGTTTTCCCAATCCCTCTGGATCTCACACCCTTGGTCCCAGGGCCACCATGACCAGTCATGGTCTTTCCAGGGGACACTACTGCCAGCAGATGGTTTTTAAGGTGTCTAAGGAATAACCCTGTACAGCCTAAAACTCTAGGTCTAACAAGAAAAGAACTCAAAGAGCTTTTTGTACAGATGCTCCCATGCTGGATCTATTTACTGTAATTTTCCTGCCACCTTGCTATGCTTCTTATGTAGCATCTATCATGCTATTTATATAATATATTTATGCATCTACCTCTGTGCAACCCCATGTGGGCAGAAAGCAATGCAGTGAAATCCAGCCTGAAGCCCTAAAGTGCTCTGGCTGGAGCAGGGATGCAGCAGGGAGGATGCCAAGGAGAAAGAAAACTGTTCCACAGATGATTGCAATGGCGAGATGTAGGCAAGGAGGGGGAAAACCTTTGCAGGCACTCCAAGGGAAGGAGGAATGGCTGTGGGATGTGCTCTAGGGAAGGAGAGTGGGCTGTGCATCAGATCCCACTGGCAGAGCTGTAGGCATTGCCTGGACCAGCTCCGGCACCGGCACACGTGCAGTCACACCGCAGAAATACAGCTCCTGCCCCCCGGGGCTCACAGGAAAATGAGGATTTACAAAAATACAAAGCTGGAAATGCCGTACAAGGCAGCTAAATATAGCCTGACCGACCGAGGAGCTGCAGCTCTTGCTCCGAAACCAAAGGTAAGTAAAGAGAACTCCTGGCTTCCTGCCAGCATGACGTGGGATGGAGGGAGCTGCTGGCCGTGGTAGAGGCTGCCCTGGGGAGCCTGTTCAGTGTCCCACTACCCTCTGGGGGAAGAATCTTTCCCAGCCTGACTCACCCCTGGCACAGCTCCAGCCCTTCCCTGGGTCCTGTCACTGGTCACAGGGAAGAACGAGGTTGGAGCTGTCCCTCGGAATGAGCTGCCCCTCAGGAGGAGCTGCCCCTCAGGAGGAACTGCAGAATGCACAACTGAGCTGCTCTTCTATAGGGCTGCTAATTTTGCCATCCTTGGAGGTACTCAACCTGCGTCCCCATGAAAAAACCCTTGGTCTGAGTTGCATGTTTGCCAGATGCTGATTTTGGGGGGCTGATTCCCCAAAGGCACAGAAGCAGTGAGGGTGGACGTGGTGTTACCCCCACAAAGACGGCAGCAGTGGGGCTGGGGCTCAGCACATGAGATCAGTGGGTCTCTCTTTTCCTTTTTAGTAGCCAAGCCTCCTTGGAAAAGTTGGTCGGGATCCAGTGTGGAGGTAAGCAAATCACTGACATCACAACCCAAGGGTAATTGCAAATTTATTCTGGGAAGGAAAAAAAACAACAAGAGACCCAGAAACTGAACTTCAGCACCAACACTAATAATAAAATACTATGATCCATTGCAGACCTGCTTGGGAAGGGGGCTGGCAGTGAGGACAAAGTGAACTAAAAGTGACATTGTTTGGTGAATGGAAAGGCTGAAGCATCCTGATGAGGGCTCAAGTGTGGGAAGTTCCCCAAAAATAAACAAATAAAGCCCCAAAGCTCTGAGGATTTCAGCACCATCTGGAGGCTCTGGGCAAAGAGGAGCAGCTTGCTGCTGTGGGAGGTATTGAAGAGCAGGATTTATGTGTGTCTAGATGTGTATCACAGCAGTTCACACCACCAACAGGGGGGAGCCCAGGGCTCAGAACTCAAATCCAATCAGTGATGTATAAAGTTACAGTGGAAGATGTCCCTGCTCATGGTTAGCTGGTTCTTTAAATGTCCCAAACTATTATGTAATCCTGTGATTCTAAAACTGCACATCCATCCCAGATCAGCCACTCTCTGGGAAGGGCACAGTAAATCCAACAGAAAACCCACTAAGATTTGAATATATTGGTAGAAAAACAATCTGAAGAAAAAAAAATAGATGTTTTTGCCAGTTTGCTGGGTTCAGGCACCAAGTTCTGAGAGTGGCAACATTCAGCCAGAGCCCAACTCCCCATCTCAGGAACACCAAGTGTCAGGAGCTGTGCTGAGCCTGGCCAGGAGACTGGGACATGTAGCTGTGTTAACATTTCTTAATGCACAAGACTTATCTCTGAGATGAAATCAAAACAAATAAGGAGGTGCAGGCCTTTATTGTTGTGATAAGTTTATTTCCAGGTGGACTTGAGGACCCTCAGGACCACGCCTTATCCCTGATGAGGTCCCTTCTCCTCCTTAGATGCCAGTTCAGCCTCCTAAAGTGAAGTTTTCTTCAAGGTGTGAAGACTTTATGGTTTAGCTGTTGCTTCCACAGCAGGTTGAACCAAGTGAAGGGCAGTAGAATTGCAAGGCATGAGCAGTTAAATTAAATCAAATTAAAAAGTTAAGCTTTCATTATCTGAAACTGAACACTGGAAATTAGTAGACACTTACAGTCTTAATCTCTGATCCTCATATCTCTGTTTGCAAAAGGAAGCAGCATCACCCCTGTCTAGTTTCCTCATCTAATTACGCAGGATTACAGAGCTGGCAGATCACTAATATTTGTGCTTTGTTTGAAATTCTGGTGAAACATCCTAAAGGCAGTACTTCTATTCAGTGCCATGTCCAAACACCCTTTGATGAATAACTTATAAAGTAACATGCTGATGAGAAGGAGAAGGAAGACCTGAGTGACTCCACATTTACCAAATGGAAAAATAAGTACTGAAAACTATAACAAAGGACTTTTTAACACTTATCCACAAGATCAAGTCCAGGATGACAAGAAGACCAAGCTCAGGATGCACAAGCAGCCTGAATTCTGGGATCTCCTAGTGCCAGGCTTTGCAACCCTAAAACTTCCAATAACAGACCCAAATTCCTTCTTGCACTGTGATACCAAACCTAAGGAGGACCTTGCTTGGGGAGGCATCCCTGCTCTTACAGCCACCACAGTTGTACCAGGGGAGGTTTAGATTGGCTGTTAGGAAAAATTTCTTCATCCAAATGGTGGTCCAGCCTGGCATAACTGCCCCGGGCAGGGGTAGAATCCCCATCCCTGGAGGGATCTAAAAGCCCTGTAAATGTGGCACTTGTGGCTGTGGGTTAGTGCTGGCCTTGCCAGTGGTGGGGGATGGTTGATTTCAGTGAACTTAGAGGGATTTTCCAACATAATTATTCCATGGTTCTGTTATGGAAAGTCTGTGTCTCTGGCAGGACTCTGAGAATGAAAACCAGCACTTCAAAGCTGCTTGGCTGCTCAGGCCATACCAAACCCTCCCTGGGTGTTGCAGGTAGAGAGAGGCAGCAACAGAGAAGGACTCCACCCACTGCTCCACTCTGCTTTTTTGCTGGATTTTCAGGTCTTCTCAGCATTTTTCCTTGAATAACACAATCCCAGAATGGTTTGGGTTGGAAGGAACCTTAAAGCTCATCTCATTCCACCCCTGCATCTTCCACTATCCTAGGTTGCTCCAAGCCCCGTCCAACCTGGCCTTGGACACTTCCAGGGATCCAGGGGCAGCCACAGCTTCTCTGGGCACCCTGTGCCAGGGCCATCCTTACAGGGAAACAGTTCTTCCTAACATCTCATCTAAATCTGCCCTCCTTCAGTTTAAAGCCATTTTTCAGTTTAAAGCCATTTTTCAGTTTAAAGCCCAAGCTGCCCTATATTAACATCAGAGTTTTCCTTCCATAGTTCTGTGTGATTTTGTGGAATTTCTTTGACACGTGCCCACAAAATTCACATCTCTGAAGTACCCTAGAGATATCCTGCATAGCACAACACCCTTCCTCCATCCCAGCTCTCCTTTCTATCAGCCCACTACAACAAAATGATTCAACCAAATAACAAGTTTTGGAGAGACCAGTCTCTGCACGCTCACAACAATGGTGAGAAAAAAGCTCAGCTAATTACTATCTTCCTTTCCTCACACAGGCTTTTTGTGAGGCTCCAGCAATTAAAGATGCTGCTGGGGAACAAGACAGATGAGAATTAGTCTGAGTTGGGGAAATTACCACCCAAAAGTTTTTGACTTTTTTGTGCTGCTATGTAAACCTACTTTGCTCTGCGAAAACTCTTTTACCTGAATGCATTACTTTGACAACACATTTTAATAGCTGAGTTTAAAAAGACACATTTTTAAACTGTTTCCAGCCAGCTCTGATCCCAGCCTGTATTTCTCACGGTAAATGAGACCTCTCCTGACTCTTTTTCTCGGCTCTCCCAGCAAATGTTTGCCATTCAGATAGAGCTTCAACAGGACATACAAGACAAGAGGGGAAATCACTCACCTGATTATTCATCTAAGCCAGACGACATTCCCCTTCACAGAAGAACTACCCCATAACCCCAACACAACCTCCACACTGTGGGAGGCAGCCTGCAGTGGTTCTCCCTCACTCCCAGCATGGTGAAAACAGTCTGTGTGTTTATAACCCTCTGATGGCCGAGGGACTGTCCGAGCTTTGGCTGAACTGGTGTTCCTCACTGTGGTGTCATCCCACGCCTGTGCCTTCACTTCCATGAGAACTGAGTTTGACCAGGTGGAGAAGAAACCTTTGAGCATGAGCAGATGCCTGTGTAAAGTGGGGCCATGTTCTCTGACCCCACAGCAGGTCCTGCACACCTCTCTTCTGGGGGGACCCACTATGCCCCAGCCTGGCTGATGGACCGTGGGTGCCCATGGCTGGCTGGGGCCTTGTTCAGTGCTGGGACCTGAACAAGGTGTAGCCAGTGCCTCAAGGCTACACAGCTCTGCTAGGAATGTTTTGCCTGAGAGGTCCTAGAGTTGTCCTCTCACAGACTTGATATGTGGTGACCCTCTGCTGAGCATGGACAATATATTCAAAGCTTGGTTTCCATTTGTCCTAATCTGGAACCCAAAGTTTACAACACAGAAGTTCCATATTTTTCCCTATTTTTTGCTGTCTTGCCACTTCATTGACTTTGTGCTTAGGTTTAGTCCAACACCATCAATTAGAACATGAACCCTACCAGACCCAAGATCGACCTTTGAACAAATCCATGAGTAACCTCCTTCTACCCTGATGCTTCCCTTGATATCTATGACTCATTATTTCTCTACTAAGCACTTTCTCATCTATCACACTCTCTCATTTCTAAACCCATTTTGCTCATAATTAGAATCACTGTTTGGATAATTTCAATTTAGCAATACCTTGGTCAGGGCACCAGCTCAGCCCACCCCTTCCTAGGGATTATTATAAATGCCTGACTAGCAGCAACCTGCCTGTCAGAAAAATAAGCAATGTATTTTAAATGCTGGACTCCGAGTGATTTAATACTCTTCTTTTACTTTCAATTTTGATTTTTTTTCAGTAAGTCAGATTTTCCTGGGAGAATGACCAATTTATTTTTTCACTCTACAGCTTCCTGCAGAATGTAACATATTTTTGAGCACAGCGAGTATTTCTCATCTTTCTCAGCCACTTCTTTTGTACAATGCTGTATTATTTATGTCATCTTATCTTCTTTTATAGTGAACATGATCTTTTATGGCTAGTTTCAAGCAGTAATTTTCCCTCTGGATATTTACTCTAGGCTTTCGAAACATCCATATCTGAATCTAAGAGGACTGCAAGGCTTTTGGCAGGAGGTGGGCAGGCAGCTGGCATTACCGTCGTGCTGGGGTCAACACCTAACACAGAGGATATCATTTCAAAATCGTACGAGGAGGAATTAAATGGGAATGGGTGAGGAGTGGGGTAGGTCTCAAGAAGCCTGCCAAGCTGGCTGTTCACTTGGAGGCTACTGGAGTGTCTAGGACACGCAGGCAGCAGTGGAGAAGTGCTGAATGGCTAAAAGACTCCTTTGGTTTTTGCTGTATCTTTTGGCAAAGCTGCCATTGCTTCACACACTGCCTCAAGCTCTGGGGTGAAAAAATCTGCTGCAGAGGATCCAGATCGTCAGGAGGGATTGAAACACCCCAAAATCTTGGGTTTGTGCTAATAGATGGAGAAGTGGGAAACAATTGGTCTATCTGTACCCCTGTATGATCTGCATTCCTACAGCCTCCACACAGGCTGCTGCTTCACTGCCTCATCCTCACAGAATCCCAGAATGGTTTGGGCTGGAAGGGACATTAAGGCTCATCCAGTCCCACCCCCTCCCATAGGAAGGGGCACTTTCCACTAGCTCAGGCTGCTCCAAGCCCCATCCAGCCTGGCCTTGGACACTTCCAGGGATCCAGGGGCAGCCACAGCTTCTCTGGGCACCCTGTGCCAGGGCCTCCCCACTCTCCCAGGGAACAATTCCTTCCCAATATCCCATCTAATCCTGCCCTCTGTCAGCTTGAAGCTATTCCTTGTCCTGTTTATGCCTTAGGTTTTAACTTTTATATTTTTCAAATCCTGTGCTGCTAGTGTAACTCTGAAGTTTTCTGTAGCTGTTAAGTGCTGTTCTCTCATGCTAAGATAGACATAACAAAACCTCTGACTTGCTCTCCAAGGACACTCAAAACAAGAACTGTAAACCATCATCCTGGGAAGAGGGGAGCAGGCTTGGGGGAAATCACATCATTGGCTGGGTTCTGGTTGGTGAATTTATGTTGACATAAAAGTCTGAAGCACTGTCATCCATTTTGGGATCTACAGAGACAGGAGCCTCTGGAGCCCAAAGTGTGCACCTGAAGGCCTTTCAAATAAATGCCTCATTTTTTCTTTTATTCCTGTCTAGTCTCTGTTTCTAGGTAGCCAGTTTAAGGCATCACTGTCACTACATTCCCTTGTTCAAAGTCCCTCTCCAGGAAGGTTTAAGCAATACCGTTTCCTTCAGGTAGGAAGAATTGCCATCGCAGGTGTTTCTGGTGAAAGGGTTTTTCCCCCTCCTTTCGTTTAGAAGCAGGAAAGACGTGCAAGCTTTGCAAGACCTTCTGCAGAGCTCCAGCATTCCCAGAGGAAGACCCCGGTTTGGCAGTCTCCAAGCGCCCTCTGGTGCAGACACAACCGGCAGCTCCAGCCAGCTCTGCCGGCGGATTTATGCAGTGAACATCCATGTTAATGGGGGTGCTTGGGATTATGGAAAGGGGGGCGACAGCCACCCTGCCCCGTGAAGGCAGAGCTCTCCAGGAGAGAGAGCCTTTTGATCTCTGCTCCCTGTGACAAGGGACAGGACCCACGGAACGGCTGGAGGTGTATCAGGGGGGTTGGGATTGCTATCAGGGAAAGGTTCTTCCCCCAGAGGGTGCTGGGCACTGCCCAGGCTCCCCAGGGAATGGCATGGCCCCAAGGCTGCCAGAGCTCCAGGAGCGTTTGGACAATGCTCTCAGGGATGCACAGGGTGGGATTGTTGGGATGTCTGTGCAGGGCCAGGGGTGGGACTGGATGATCCCTGTGGGTCCCTTCCAACTCAGGATATTTTGTGAGTCTGTGATTCTGTGCTGGCTGGACGCTGGCACGGGGCTCAGAAGACATTGCTTCAGAATTTACCCAAATTTTTGTGGTAAATGGGATTGGTCTGGTGGAATTGAGAGGATCAGTTGGTACCTGGATTAGAGCAGAGAAAGGCATAGATGGCTCTTCACAGACCATCTGGGCACCCCAGTAGAAGACGAGAAGCGTAGAAATAAAGAGGAGTTTCCAGATAGCATGGAGAGATAAATTTGAGGGTAACTAAGGGTATGAAATATAGGTCAGTGAACAATAGTAAGAAATTTGCTGAGATGACTAGAGCAGTGAGAAGTGGGGGGGTGGGTGAAGCAATGAAAAAGATGAGCAGGGCCATTCTAGTTTGACACTGAGAGCTTGATGGCCAGATGAGATACATGAGGAGAAACTTGTAACCAGGTGGAGGTGCAAAGAATGACTAACAAGGCATCAGGCAATGAATTCTGTCTTTCAGGTAGTGCAAACACAACATCAAGCATGGAGCTGAGCAGAAGTCAAAGTATCATTAATTCAGTCAGGTGTGCTGCAGGAGGGGATCTGGGGTCTCAGTGGGAGCATCTGAGAAATGAGGGAATGAAATTGAAAAGCCATCAGCTTCCTGGATACTCTGAAATATGAAGCGCAGCTGCAGCTATTTTTAGAAGCATGAATATCCTGAGTGGGAAGGGATTCACAGGGATCAATCATCCAGTCCAACTCCTGGCTCAGGTCACCCCAACAATCCCACCCTGTGCATCCCTGAGAGCATTGTCCAAATGCTCCTGGAGCTCTGACAGCCCCGGGGCTGTGCCCATTCCCTGGGGAGCCTGAGCAGTGCCCAGCACCCTCTGGGAGAAAAACCTTTCCCTGATCTCCAGCCTCCCCTCAGGTCCTGTCCCTGGGTGACTAGAGGAAGTTAACAAGTAGCCCATTTACACAGAGCAGTGCTTGCAGGTTGATAGCATTTAGATTCCAAAAAACTACTTGGACAAGCTATTAAAATATCTAATTCCTATAAATCTGCAATACTAGTAGGACAATTAATAAATTCATATGGATTCTTTATTAGGAAAAAAATGTTTTAAATTAAACAAAAAAGTTTTTGCTGACAGATAAGAGGAAGATTAAGATGGCTTAGCTTTAGCAATATTACTGATATCTCACCGTTGTGTCCCAGCAGGAGAATCTGTGGAAAACCAGGCCTAGCTCATGCATGGGTTAAAAGAGCCCACATCTTTCTTCCAGTGATTTCTGAGAAACAGAAGTGTTTTGTAGAGATGCTGAGGGCTACTTTGTAGGGGGTGGGATTGTACTTAGGATGTAGAAGCAACACACCTTTACCTGGAGTCTGCCTTGCTGCCATGCTGGCATGCCCGGGAAGCAGAGATGGATGCTGAGCCAGAGATCCCTGTGCTGCCATGGAACACACAGTCACAGAGGCTTGGGAGACTCCCACAGGTGAAGGTGCTGCCCAGGCAGCCCCTCATGTTCAGTGTGGGCTCAGGGAGGGCTATGGGAGCTCTCTTGGCCACAGCTGGCAACCACAGCTCCTCCTCATGGACCTAACAAGGCTCTCCTGCCTCTCCACCGGTGTTTCTTCGCATAAAATCTTCTGTGTGCTGCAAACAGGCTGCATCCAGGACAGGTGGGTGATAGTGCCAGCAGTGCCTCAAGGAGACACAGTTTTCTTAAGCAAAGGCTCCCTTACATAAGCAGGCGCCAAGTCTCGCTGTCAAAGCCAGGCCAAAACAACCCTTTGCTTTTCTGTCGTTCTTGACTCGGTGGGGAAGCGTCAATGAAAACATCCCTCCACAGAGAGGAAAGGCTTGGAACAATAATCTACTGTAAAATGATACTCTCCAGATCTTGAAATGCTTTCTGTTGGTCAGGGGCATTCAGTAAAACATATCAAGCTGTGCTTGGGAAATAAAACCTAAAAAAACTCTAAAAGGTAGCAGTATGGAGCCTGCAAAATCTTCTGGGTTGAAATAAGTGCTGGATTGGCAGCAATGTCATGGCTCATGCTTCCATGGATGTCTCTCAAACACTTGAAGCAGAGTTATGCTTGAACACTTTGGGCACAGCACCAGGATGCTATGGATTCAGGAATGTTAATGCACTACTGGTCTGAACTGATACACTGCTACAGGAAGTCTCTTCCCATCTTTATTCAGCACCTGGAAGACCAGAGGCTTCAGTCTATGTGTTGTAGACTTGACAGAGAGATATACTTCAGTGGAATGTAAAGGAACAGCACAGCTGGCTCCAAGCTTATTTAACATCCCCATGTTTACACTGTAATACCTATGGGACAAACAGTGCTGTGATATTATCTGTTCTTTTTTTTTTTCCTCAGAAATAAAGAACCACCACAATCTAAGGAGTCTGGAAAAAGGCCCATATAATAATTTCTCAGTGGGACACAAGAAGAAACAGAAATCAAAGCCTTTGGACACAGTTTCTCCAACTTGACTTGTGAAGCCTGGGTCAGCAGTTTTCAGTGCATAGAAAAGGAGGCTCAATTTATGCTCCTCTTTCTGTGAACAAAAATGATAAAATGAAGGGTGAAGCCAAGCATCAGTCATGCAGCAAACTGCAAACCAGCAGTATTTCCCAGAAACTGAAGCAAATGCAAAGGAATTTGGCTTTTGGGGTTAAGCATGTGCCGCTTAAATAACAAATCTGCCACATGCTGCATCTGTTACAGCCTCCTTCACACAAAACACCAGCTCTTTTCCTGCGGGGCTGAAGTACTTCCCAGCTTGTAACAAGGACAATTTACCTGGCAGCAGGCAGCCTAGCCAGGTGTAACACTTGCTTTATGAAATAAGCCATGGATCCCATGAAATTTCAACATCAAGGTCACATGCAGCATGGCAGGAGTCAACACACAGGGACCCCTTCAAGACAGGACAGCATCGAACCAAAGTAAAACTGATGGTTTCCTCCACGAGGGAAGCAATGGTGAGAAGGGGTAAGAAAAACTCTCTTTTTCTCCATGACTGAAGCCCACAGGCATTGTGTCTCCCCTGGCTGTATGGGATAAAGGTATCCTGCAGAGCTCTGAGTGACAGAGACACACCTCCTCCAAGGGTGTGTGGGACTCCCTGCAGGATCATTCTACTTCCCAGCACATTTGGCCAAACTAGCATCAAGCTCCACCCAGCCATAGAATCACCCACTCTAGTCCTGGGGATAGCAAAGCTTAAATGGTCTTTCATTTCCAGCTTGGTTTCTTGGATTCTCTCCCATTCTTCTACCCATGCAAAAGATGAGCTCTTGTGCTTCACCTTCTGAATGTGTGATCCTTGACCACACAGCTGTCACATAGACAATCCTGTGCTCAAGAAGCTGCTCTGGGATGTTATGTGATTGCCAAGGAACTCAAAGTTTAACCTGGATAAGATCTCCATGCAAAAGACATGGAAAATTCCTGCAGAAGAAACTAAAAGTCAGGCTTTTTCCTCTTAACTCCACCTCCTGGGCAATCATTTTCAATATGCAGAAGCTATGTCCAAAGACATAATAAAATAAATCCTAAGAATGACAATGGCTTTAGAAACTTAGTTGGTGGCTGAAGAAGATAATTAGTGTGCACTTATAGCATAGATGATGACATACTTTGAAGTTTTAGTTGCCTCTAGTGCTGCTATAATCAGTTTTCCTCTGCAGGGAAAAAATTAAGATATTTCTGTGGAAAGGCCTTTTCTCCAAAAGCAGAGGAAAGCAAGCAACATTCAGAAATGTAACCTGGGGGGGTAGCATGAGTGCTTCTGACAGGGCTAAGACAAAGACACTCTGTAAACTACAAAACCCTTCAGTCCTGCCAGAAGCTCTTCAGACTTATCTGTAACCAATATTTACAGTATGGGTAAGGATGTGTTTATTCTGTTACATACCTGACCAGATAGAGAGGAAACACAGGCTTTGCAAACACTTCCCAAGTGTATTTATTAGTCGGGACCAATCTGTCTCAAAGCATGACCTACTTCATACCTCAAATGGCATTTCATTACAGTGAGGCTGCACAAGCCTCTGTTCCCCCTGAACACATCCTTGATATGCCAAGGCAGACTTTAGCACACCACTTATTCAAACACATCAGTTCCTGCATTTGTTTGGGTTTGAGCACAGATGTTCAAGAAACATTTGTTTTCTCTGTCCTAATCATTTGAAAAGTTTCTTTCTTTTCTTCCTCCACTGTTTATTATCTACATCTTCGGTATCATCAGGAGGATCTGGCATTACAAAGCCATCAGTCATTTTATAGTAGACTATTGTGGAATCTGTCTCAACTATGGCCAAGGTAACTGACAGCAGGGTGTCAGGATCCTCTGGAGGGAGAGCGGCTTTCTTCAGTATTTCCCTTAACCTAGGAGAGGAAAAAAATCACTTAGAAAGGATTTCCACAACCACCTACAATGGCACAAAGGCAGAATGGTACCATTGCTATTTTTATTCAGCCTGTTTTCACTCTGCACACTTGTCTTCACTAAAGTGAGCATAATATTTGTTCCAATAAAAATCCGAAGTCATGTAATCAAGCAACAAAAGAAAATAACAGTTACACGCATCTCTGCTGGAAATGGCTCAACACATGCCTCTAAGCTTTGCTTAGGTGTACTCATGTGCACGTGCCTCAGCCATCTCTCATCCACCACAATCTTAGCACGGCAACCTCTACTGGCCCCGTTTTCGGTAGACTTAAATAAGAAATCTAATTAAATAATACCTGGTGTTCAATTGGAGAACTGAATAATTAAGACTTGTTCCATTTGCGGAGGTAAGTGTTCCAGTCCCTGTGCTACAAGTCTCTGCCAGACTGTGGAAGGCCCAAGAGCTCAAGCCAGGTTTCTCGACCTCCCTGTCTAGACTAGAAGCCACAAAACTAATGCTCGTCTTCAGGACAGTCAGCACAAATAATGTCCTCCTTAAAAGCTCAAGACAAAGTTACGCAATTTTTCCTGTTGAGCTTATTTTAAGAGTAACATGCCAGTTACTTTTCGGTTCAGAGCTCAGGATAACACTAATCCCTGGAGTCCCTGGATTCCTGGTCCGACTGGGGAGCAAGTCCTGAAGGAGTGTGGTGCCCAGGGTATAGTAACACTTCCCACAGAACATTCCCACAGGGAGCTTCCTCCTTCCCCCACAGATCAGGTGTAAGAGGGCTCTTCTGAGATTGCTGGGACAGGTTACATTCCAGGGGGAGTTCAGCTGTACACCAGGATAAACCAGTCCTGGCTTCATGCACCCTCATGAAGGTGCTCACCCAGCAGAGCACAGGCAGCTCTGAGGCCTGGCACTGCAGCTGAAAACAGGGCTCTCTCTAAAGGCAGCAGCTTTCAGACTTCAATCATCATCTCCCCTCAGAACCCCTTTGATCCTCTAATAAAAGCCAAATGGAACGTGGCAGAGAATAAGCAGCAGCCTGGAAAGCCTTGCTGTTAAACTCATGACCTTCTTAAGGATTCATCTGTGTTCTGAGCTGTGCATAATCTAGCCTGGTAAATTCAGGAGGGCCTTTCCTCCTGCCTGCACCACTGGGCCAGACACACAGCAAGGCAACACAACACAGTCACTTCATGCAGCAGAGATACCACAGCTGAGAAAAGCCCCATTCTAGCCCTTCCACATCAGCACATTTTCTAACAGCACAACAAAGAAGGTGAGAGAGACTGTGCTGGCCACAGAGGGAAGACACTGCAAGACACTCCTTCAGACAATGGGACATCCTGTGCTCACTGCCACCTCATCGGCACTGCCGGCTCCTGTCACTTCCAGCCCCTCTGCAGGGGTACCCCCAGCACCACAATGTCCTGCCAAAGTCCTGACATGGGAAAAGATGACAGATGTCCTTCCCGACACATGCGGACAGCAGGAATCTAATTCTTACGTGCAGAATCATGAAATGATTTGGGTTGGAGGGGACCTTAAAGCTTGTCCAGTTCCATGCACGAGCAGGGATGTTTCCACTATCCCAGGTTGCTCTAAGCCCTATCTAAGCTGGCCTTGGACACTTCCAGGGATGGGGCAGCCACAGCTTCTCTGGGCACCCTGTGCCAGGGCTTCACCACCCTCAGCAGCCAAGTGTCTGGAGAAAGCTCTAAGTTGGTGAGGCCACACTGCTGGCAGAGACCCCGTGAGGAAAGAGCTATCCATGAAACAGTGGACATTCGTTTCTTTATCCTGGGAATGTGATATAGAATTAATGATAAAACACCAAATTAAAGGGCACAGCTACTCAGGCGAGATATTTTGGGAGCCAAAGAAACCAAACTTGTGCTGAGTGTGGACAATGTTGTATCTGGGAGCAGACTCAGGCAGAAGCCTGCATTCACCTGTCAGCCAGGGCAGAAGCTCCTTCCTATTTTCTTTAACATCTGTCACTGGTTTTCCTCATAGTCTATTAGGGGCAGGGATGAAACAGTGAGGCCTTAGATCTGCATTTCTGATACTAATGATTTCTTCTTATACTGCCAAAAAACCTTGATTCCCCCCATTTAGCAACTAGGACTTCAAAGATGCCCCATGATCCCAAAAGCAACCAGGTCCTGACAACAGATTAATAGTATTTCTTTGCATTTCTTCTTCCTTTTCAGGAGACAAGAGTTTCAGGATTTATGTAAGGAGCACAAAGACATGCCATTGCATCAGGATGATCTGCTAACTCTGCTGTTCACAGATGAAGAATGGCAACTGCAAATGCAATGTTTTCCTCTTTCCCTTCCCTCCACACAGGCAGTCCCAAGACAAGGGCTCTCATTCATGCATACCACAGTAGCCACAATGCACTGCAGCACATCTGCAAGGTGGTGAGAGGCTATCTTTTAGACAGACAAGCTTTGGAATTCAGGAAGTCTGTGTCAGATGCCAATCCCTTGCCCTCCTCCCCTGAAGGCATACCCAGCAGCTTCTGTGTCCAGCCTGCTCACAATGTTGCTCTGCACCAGCAGATATTGCAAAGGAGTCATGGAACCTCTGATTTCACTGCACTTGCTGCCTGACACAAGCAGGAAGATTAAATATTGCTGGAAAGGTATAACTTTTGTAATCCTTTTAATGTATCTAACACTGTCTATGGAAAAATAAAAAAAGCATGAAGTGTTGTTAGCCTTCTGAAATTCAAAGAATGCACATTTGATTTCCTAAACAAGGCAAGAAGCCCTTATTTCAAGGGAAACAGCCCTTAAGCCTGCCCATCTCACAGAACAGCTGCAGTCAATGATGGAAATTAAGTCCTAGGCAAGAAGCCCATGTGGTAACACCCCCCAATTTAAATCAGAGCCAGCTGATTTAAATTACCCAGTTAATGGCTACCAATTAGCTCCTTAATGACCAGTACAATTTTGTTACACCATACAGATGATGACAACTGTAAAAGATGAATTTGCTTTAAAAAAAGTGGATTTAATGTTTCTGAAAGTGTCAAACATCAGTGGAACAGAGGAATTCAGTGCATCCAGTAGTCTGGCAGATGCCAACAGCCTTGACCACCTTCATTCCCCTGCACCCTGAGCAGCCATTCCCCTCGGGTCACAACTGTGTCAGGACACACTCTGGAACTACTGATAAGCACTGACACCAAGGGGCCCACGACCACTCCGAGCTTGGTTCCCCAGCTGTGCTGCAACAGTGTGAGCCCCAGAGAAGCTGTGGGGGTCAAGCCTTTGGCATGGACTGGCTTGCTCTGGGTCTTCCTTTTCCACAGGAATTCCAGCATGCCCACTCTACACGTCTGCACTTTTTTCTCCATCTCTCCATCCAGCTTTCAACAGAATGGAGACTTGACATGGACATGAGAAAAGGTGCAGCTGAGAAACAGTTCCTGCTGTTCTGCAGGGTCTGAGTAAAAGTTCAGCATGTTTTCACTACAGTCTCAAGTAAAGCCTGTCCTGGAAGAATGCAGTGTGTCACTGTCACCTCCTCAAGGACAGCAGACGAAACACTCCATCAGCTGAGCACGAGTTCACCAACAGGCTCAGTCTGGCAACGAACATCAGGGACAGACAACCCTACCCATGCCACCTTCTTGGGATTTATGCCAATGACTGCCTGGTAAAAAAAAACAACATCTAGAGCCCCAGGAGGGTGCACAGAGCAATCAAATGTGCTGCTGCATGCACAGTGAGAAATTGAAGCTAAAATACCCTGCAACTACTCCTTCCTCTCCTCTCCCTCTCTGCAGGATGAAAAGCCAGGGAATGTTAAAACAGGCAGCAGAGAAGCTTTAGGCACCCCTCACAAAAAAGGCACATTGAACAAAGGCACTGTGAAAGAAAAATAACTGATGTTAGGGGAATACAGACACCACAAGAAACACTCTGAAGTTTTATAGAAACCACATAAGTAGAATAAGACTAAGTAATTTTTATAAGAATTCTCATTTGTTGGAGATCATGCAGTGCAAAGTTTTTCCAGTGTAATTTGAAAGCCCACCTCTAAAACCTGATGGTGCCTGCACGTTCACTCAAATCCAGATCTGCTCAAATGCAAGAAGGACAAAGCCCTCATTTTCCTCCCAGGAAGCAAACTCACATTCACCTCATGCTCCAGGAGATGCACGGACTTCGCCTCAACCACCCTGTTATTCAAAGAGCTGGCATTTCTAAAACACTTTGCATTAGAAAAATAGCTTAAAAAAGGCTTTCTAGTTATTTACAGACTAGAGTCAGTAGGGATTGCTTTTTTCTACCAAAGAATTAGCCATAGGAGCAAGTTTAGCTTACTTAACATTGTGCAAGGAGCACTGCAGCTAAAGGAACGGCACTAGCAATGTCATCCTGCATCTGTGCTTACTGCTGCATTCAAACTTAATTACGGCAGTGAATTGACCTGGTCTTCTATTATTGTGGCAATTAATATCTTTAAAATAAAAAAAACAAGAAAATCCATACAAATCCATCCAGAGAGTAGAGGGGAATGTTGCATCCTTCCCCCATCTTAATTTTGCACTAAGTAGGCCCTGAACACACATCAGGAATCTGTGCTGTGTTTACCAATATCTGCTCCCAACAAAATAACACTGGCAGAAAGAACCAGGTGTACAGCTGGTGACCCAGGGGTTTCAACTGACTCTGCAAAAACCAGCCAAGGGCAGAATCATATAGGAAAGAATTCAAGCAGCAAGTTCTGTGATGAACAAAAGAGCATTTCAGAGACACATCTCATGCAATGCCTCTGAGAAGCAGCATCACTCTCCAAGCTCAGAGCAGTTTTATGGAGGTTGCATAGAGCTCCATTGAGCTGAAATAGAACTACTGCCTTCCATCCCATAAAAGCCAAAGGCTTTCAATCTGCCCTTTATACTTGGATGAATAATTCCTTGCAGGCTTGGCCAGCCCGAACAGCTCCCTCCCTTGCTCGCCAGGCAGGGCAGCAAAGTGCACACAAGTTGCTCTCTGTGCCACTGCAGAGATCATTACCCCAGGCACTGGAGCATGCCATTGTCCCAGCCTGTGTCAGCACCATGGCACAGGAACCTTCCAGAGAGCAGATTCCTTGGATTTAGCCAGGACTGCAAACTTTAGCACAGCTCACCATCAGGAATGCTGCTCCAGACCATGCTGCAGGGCAAGCAGCAGCATTTACCCAGTGCCTTGAAATACGTGGGAAGGAGCACATGGGACTGGGAGAGAAGGTGTAAATGCACCCCACTGTTCCTTGGGATTTGTCCTTGGGATTTGTTCCTGAAACAAGTGAACAGGGAATGCTAGAAGAAACTCAGTTTTTGTAATGGAAAGAAAAAAATAAATGAAAATAAAACACCACGTGCCACACTGGTCAGGAGAAGGAATTGAAACCCAAGGAATATAAAGATCTTTTTCCATGGAAGCTCAAGAAGAAAACGAGACAAACCATGCAAAAGGGAGGTATCAAAGTTCAGCTAAGTTCTACAGGACACACCTACTACTGAATGTTCAATCACAGTACTGCATAACCAATTCTCCCATGGGAGCTGCATCAATCTAATTTAAAATATTAAATTAAAATAATTAAATTAAAAACACTAATAAAGAACTTTCATTTAGGAGCCACTAATTACATTTTCAATGTATGATTTATTGTATGAGTAAATTAGGCTTATAGCAAGGGAGTTACTGACAAAACTGTGAAGAGGATGCAAGATGCACATCACACTTCCAGTGCTTTAAAATAATAGGAGTTTTCAGTTTATACCAAGATTTATTTCAAAATCTACAGTAAATTTGAAGATGGTAAATTCCAGTCCTCAGATTTCCTTCTCAGGATGCTTATCAGCTTTAAAACAAAACATTTACATATCTTTTTTCCTAAAGTTAGAATTTTAACAGAATAAGCCTTTCCCAAACTTCACAGGTCTCCATGACCTCAGGCAACTTCGTCCTTCATTTCCAACACTTGCACGCAAAATACAAACAGAGCAGTGACGTGTCATTTAATCTGACATCTTATCTGAAACATTTTGCTTAGATAGGGTTGTCTAGGACAGACAGTGCCCAATTTTATTAAATCTGCTACCTAACTCCCTAGTCCTTGAAGGATCAAGGCTTTCCAGGCTAAAAAATCCAGCTGTCAACACTGTGACCTCTCCTAACGTGTTGAGCTTGGTTTATGCAAGTAATTTCTGCCGGCTCTGAAGCAGCACACCCAGGATTCGACTGCTTCCTTCACTCTGGGGAACCACAGTTCTGGAAGGTACTGACAACGAGGTACTTGGTGTGCACTAAAGTGTTCCAGTGAGCAGCAAACCCACCCCAGCCAATGCACCTACGAACTCCTCCTGCAAGCATGAGTCCTGCTGAACTCAAGAGGCTCTCCAAGCTTCAGCCAGCTGTGTGTGGGTCAGAGCGGGCCAAGACAGACAGAAATTGCATCGTATTTCCCAGGGCTTTGCTCACATAAGGTTCAGCAATCTTCATCTGAAGAACGCACAGAGCACAAAGCCACTTCTCAAGACTGTGTAAGATCATTTACTCTTTGCTTCAGAGCCCATAATTCTGTCGTTTGGTGGGTTCCTGTACAGCCCTACCCTGCCAGGGTTGGATGAGCAGCTTCCACCTAGCTCTGCAGAAGTGGACAGTGAGCTTAGGAAGCAGAACAGCTTTTGCCTTCAGCAGTTAACTGTCATGCTCAACCAGGACATGATGAAATCTTGTAATAGGCTAAAAAAAATTGAATAGGTTTTTTGCAGGGCCCTCATATTTGTCATTTGCCCAGGTGTCCTGCTGGTAATTTCCACAGCAACTTTTCTGTGGCCTTTTAAGGACACGCTTCTCAGTGGCAACCAAGTAGGAAACTTCATGAGACACCTGGGAAGGCAGAGCTTGGCTGACGTGGATTTGAAGAAGAAAACCACCCCCATACTTCTCTGGAAGACCAAGCCCACAAGAGTGACTGACTAATATTTGCAAATGTGACATCTTCTTTAGCACATACATAGTACTAAAATCCATTATTTTCTAGTGAATCACTTTCTTCCTTCCACCAATAAGAAATCACAGAACAAAATGAAGATGGAAGTCTGATTTCAAGGTGTCACTTCCAAACCCTACCCAGGCCTTACTGGTTAAACAAGGAAATGCTACCCATAAACGCTGCTGTTACTGGCTTCTTTTGCAGTTAGCACTATTCCAGGCCTAGAAATACAGACAGAACATTTTCACCTTCCCAAATCCCTCCAAGAGCTTATTTTCAGCACTAAGTGAGCTGCATTCACTTGTACTAATACCTCCTCCCCCGCTCTTAGCAGGTAACACAAAACCCCAAAGTGCTGCTTTGAACAAAATGCAGATGCACATTCAACACCACAAATACAAGTGTGGCACACAAATACAACCTCCCAGCCTGACAAAATCCATGGATATTGAACACATACAGGCTTTTATGGACACACCTGGCACTGCAGCCTGGGATTCAGCTCATTTTAGTGACAACAGAGCCTGTGTCATTGCTCTGCAGCGAATCCTAGTCACAAACTGTACTTTTAATCAATGTGATGCATTCACTCTTTGCCTCTCCACCACACATCCTTCCAGTGCTGGATTCCAGACACTCCGGTGCCAGAGGCAGAGTAAACAGCATCACCACAGAACAAACAAGTGCAGAGGCTCCCTGTGAAAAGCTCCAAGGACACACAGTAAAAGATAGGACATGCATGCAGTGGAATATCTGTCATCAAAAATCAATCAGAACATACTCCTGGCCTTGACCCAATGTCAGGAATCCAAGTTTTCAGCCCAGGTGGAAACACACTAAATTAACCAAGCACAACAGCTCAGCACGTAGGTGGAATTCCTCAAAGATCCCACATCCTCACTGGCTGCCTTCTATTCCCACCTAAAATCTTGTCTGAGCTGAGAGTTGCAGCGTGTCCCCTTCACTCACACACACACATTTCTTGCTTGCTGTGGAGATCACATCACATTTCTCTGCAACACCAAGCCCAGAGGAGTGATTGACCAATACTTCCAAATACAGTATTTTTTTCAACACAAAAACAGTACTAAACCCCATCAATATCTAGTAAATAATTTTCTTCCCCCTCACCCAACAAACAGCAAAATTATGATAAAAGTCTGTTAGCAAGACATTGATCTGTCACTTCTAAAATCCAAAATAAAAAGCAAAAACATCACTCCTAAAGTGTACACACACATCTAGTAAGTGCAATTAATTAGCTACCTAGCAGTGTGTCAGGCTGCTGCCCACAGAGCAAGAGGAATCAGCAAAGAACAGTAAGATTTGTAAAGCCAGTCCTGAGCCAGCTCATAGTAGGAGTGGGAATAGAAGAAACTGAAAAATGTACAACCCTATGATGCAGGTGAAATAATTCAGGTCTTCAGAGTCATCATAGCCATACCAGTCAGAGAAGGCAGCTTTCACCACAGAGTAAATCATACAGTGTGTCGGAGGCTGCTCTAGGGGCCAGTTAAAATAGATTGTAAAACTACTGAAGTGGAAGTTTTCTAGGCTGCGAATATCTGTAATGTAACAAAGCTCTCTTCTGCTTGAAGAATTGCTCTTGCATGTGTGAGGAAATTAGGTGGTAAATCACAGGCATGTGAGACTCTAGATCTAAAGTAAAAGGAGTTTCTTGTTCAAAGTAGCCAAATTATAGTTTCAAAGCTAAAGCAAACCAAACCACACAAGGCTTGTCCACAAATTCAACAATAAAAAAAGCTGATTCTTAGGCAGCTCCAAGAGGATTTCTTTCCTCTTAGGTCTTTTCAAGTCCAGCAAGTCAGGAAGCATCACTACATTTCCCAGACTACAAAATCAGCACAAGAATGTTCAAAACATAAGCTGTGAAGGTCCTGTGTTCTAACCCTGTCTCTCAAACACATACTTCGGTGTCCTAGCACATATGCAACTCCAGACAACAGGAAGTGTTTATCAGTGGGCATCAGTTGCTGCGGGAACCTGACCTCCAAGAACCACTTCCAGACAGAGAGAGACAGAGACTGATGCAAAGTTTAGATTTCCTTAACATTTCAAGCTGCATGTATGTCCGCAGCACCCAAAATAACTCTGGTTACAGGCTGAGTGGCTGCTTTCCTCAGATATTCCTCTATTTCCTCCTCCTTCCCCTCTTGACCAAGCCGTCACCAGCCTGTAAAATATATCTGCGCTCCACTTTCTGTCAGTGGAAACCTGAGACAAACACAGAGCACACCCTCACCTCTCGTGGCTGATGAGGATGTGTGCAGGCACTGGCACCATCACCTGGAGGCCCTCCTGCTCCCTGGCACGGGCATGCAAACACACCAGCTGCAGCTCTGCCACTCCCACGGGCTGCACCTCATGCCAGTTCCTCCCTAGAAATGTTCATCGGGGATAAGAGGGACAGAACACAAAACACAAGTTTTAATCAGTCAAATAAGAACTGCAGTATTTTAAGTTAACATCTAAGGTTTTGTTTTCCCTCCCGCTCCTCAAAGGAAAACTCCATTCATCTGCCAAATCCCCCTCCTGAGAAGCAATCCTGCTAAAGAAACCCACAGAGCAGGACCAGACTGCTGGCTCCAGAGCTGCACTGATAGATGGTGAACAGGGATTTGCCTGACAAAGCTCCTCTTTGAAACGCAAAAAGAAGACAAAACCATGCAGCTTTAGTCATCTGCAGCACTGTAACCCAAATTTGGACTTCACCGGCACCCTGAACTGTGAAGCAGGTGTTAAAAGCATGGTTAATGATAATACACAGTTCTAACCTCCAGCTTGAAGGAGGCTAAGGCTGAAGTTTTTGCTGCAGAACTACAGAAATCTTATTTTAAAGACTATTAAGGCATTTTCTTCAGAGTGTAACAGCAACAGACACAACACTTTTTGGACTGTAAAATCCCTCCCTTCCCTGACTTTGAGAAGCACCAGGCTCCAAGCAAAACTGAAACATTTTTCTTAGGCTGGTTGCCTGCCTACTCACAGTCTCTTTTCAATAAAGCCAACTTGAAGGAATCCAGGCAGAAGTTTATATATCACATAACTCTGCTCCACTCTCAGCAGACACCAGAAGACTACATTGGATTTCACAGGATTATTTTGACTGAAAAGGCCCTCAAAGATCATTGAGTCCCACCACTGACCTGACACAGCCAGGTCCTCCACCAAGCACAGTTTGTTATAAATTACAATATTGTTATATAATATTACTACAATGGTTATAAATTACTGCTACCACACTTGCAAATGATCTTCTTTGCTAGAGGAATTGCCCCCCTTTCCAGAAAAAGGCCAGCACAGAGCAGCCACTTGCTAAATGGTGACTTTGGTAAAACACCACGTTTGAGTAACTTCACGTTAATCTACAAGTGAGGACTATTACAAGGTCAGTCACAGAACGTGTCACTTCACCCTTCCTGCACTCCTTTTCCTTCCCCTATTCCTCTTTTGCTCTTTTTTCCATGCTGTCTGCTTTTGCCCTGGAACACCTGCACCTGGAACTGCTGGATGAAACGGGCCCTCATCTTTGGACAGGCTCCAGGGAGGCAGAAGATAGAAACTTTTCAGCACAAAAAGTCTCAAAATGGGCACCAAGGACTTTGTAGGAAAGGTCCTGCCCCAGTGCAAAAAATTAATTTAACGGCTTCTAAGGGTAAAGACATTTGTTGGGATACAGTCACTTCCTTGATTTACCTTCTAAGAGGTCCAAGTACACCAGAAAGGCAGCGTAGACCTGAGTGCTGTCAGATACATCAAGTGACATCATTTCTGTGAACTGAGACCCAAAGAGGAACGTTGATGAATGAAAGCACAGGTTATACTAAGAACACACACACCATCTCTACAGCCAGCAAAGCCACTGGAATCTCAAATGAGTTTTAAGGCAATCAAAAAGCAGGACTTGTTTTCTGACAGTATCTCAAAAGCTCCTTCTTTCGCATTCCCCATATTTTAGCACTTAAAAAGCAAGCAAAATAAATAAATACAAGAGGAATCACATCTATTTCTGGAACAGCCCTAGTTTGTGGAATTTTACCTATTTTGGGGTAAATAATTTTACCTATTTTTGCTGCAGCACATCAACATAAGACGATGGCTAAATTAAACACCTCCATGTTTTTAGTGCGGTAAAAATTAAGATGGAGTCGAAGTTTAAGGCATTTACCTTTCCCAGCCGGAATTCCATGATTTATAACCTCCGCCCCTGCTGGCAGTGGCATTCCCCAACTACCCCACGAGCCAGAGACCCCCTCGATATACCCAAAATAATAGATTATACTGGCATCTGCCGCCGGAACCCTCCGGGGGGGACCCCACGTGCACTTCGAGAGCCGCGAAGGGGGAATCCTGCGGGGAATCCTGCNACCGGACCGGCCGCCGGCTCCATGCTCTCCCGCCCGTGTGCAACGCAGCTTCACTCCGGGCGGCGCCGCGCACCCAGCGCTCCCCGGAAACTGCCGCGCCGCCCCGACCGTTCCGCCTCCGCTCCGTTCCTACCCCGGCTCCCCAGCCACGGCCAAAGGCGCCGCTTTAAACCCTTTAAATGAAACATATATATATATGTGTGTGTGTGTGTGTATTCCTTTCATGGTCCCTTCTTCTAAAGGCTCCAAAGCAAGGAATACGTTATCAATCTGCAGTGTCCAGAGCTTTTATAGACTGCGTAAGGGACATGGATTCAAGGTATTGCCATTAAAAGCACCTTGGACTGCTTTACTGGAAATATCTCTGAATTCCAA